>OZ010676.1:30218006-30585506 GCA_963932185.1 Troglohyphantes excavatus
TTCCGGACTATTAGATCAATTGTTTGATCGTGTAAGACACAATAGATCAAGATAGGCTTTACCTATTAATTTTTAAAGCAATGGAATGAACACTTCCTTATAAATTTTGAAGATGGGAAAAAAAACTTGATATCAGGTTTAGGAATCGTTAATAGTAGAATGAATGCGAAACATTAATGAAAATTATTTTAAATTTAATTTTTCATTAGTTGTAATTTATGTTTAATTATTTGATCGAATTCCTTCAATTTTGAAGAAAAATATTGTGGCACTATATGCTATAATTAATTCAAACCCTAAGCGGCGAGAGAAATATCACAATTGTAAAATGTTTTTCACAGCAAGAAATTTTAATTTATATTTCCAATAGGTATATTTTAAAAGAATCAATTTCTATTATTTTAATGGAGATAACTTTAAGGCTAACCGCGAACGAGCTATAATTGCACTGCAACTATTGCTTGGCGATAATCAACTGAGTGACGAAAAACTCACTCAGCAACTTCCCTGAGTATATTTTAATTGCATTTGACTCGTGGCTGCCACATTTCAAATTTGTAAATCGTCAAAGTAAAGAGGAAAATTCGCCAAACTCGTATAATCACAATCCATACGAAATTGCCAAATTGTCGATTATTTGCCAAAGGGGTTAGCACTGTATCGAGTGAAAGGATATTTTGCCCGATAGTTGCATGTCCAATAATTGCTTAGTGAGCGGATACAATTTCATTTTTTCAATTGCATGCAACTAATTCATTCAATTGCAAGTCCGATAGTTGCAAGTGCACGTCTAGTCTTAAGAAATACCTAATGCTTAACACATTTGTATTTCTTTTCAAAAAATGTTTCAAAATTGGTTATTCGTATTAGTTTAAAATTTATGTAATTTTTTTACTTTTTAGTTAATTTTTAACCCTTAAAATCCCGTCTCTTTATTTACAACGAAATGAATTATGTAACTTTTGGTCTGTCAAAATCGAAAAGTTCTCCAAATATTCCTACTATTGAAGCATTTCCATGTAACTCTTCTAACTCTTCTAACTTCTTCCGATAGATCAATGTCTTTAAAACGAACGACCTACAAAAGTTAAGACAATACATAATGTGGGATTTAAAAAACTTTTATGAAGGCATTCTGCAGTGGGCGACGGACAGCTGGACATAAAAGAGAATTTTTAATGAATTTTCTTGGGGAGAGGTTTTTTTCTTCTTTTATTTGTAGCACAATACAATCACAAAGTATAACAATATAGCAAAATATAAAAGAAAACATTAGTATTTTAGTTCTTTTCAACTATATATGAGTTCTTTACTTAATATGTCTAGGAAAACTGGAGATACAAGGACGCAAAAATGTAATGGTCAAAAGGTTAAAGATATTTAATGTGTAAAGAAAACAAATGAAACAATAGTTTAAACGATTAAAAGTTTTAAAAACATTTTCTATGTAAAATGGTACAGCCTACTAACCTGTTCATTCATTCACATCAGCGTTTATTAACAGTTTTCAACTCCTCTCTAACTACACTAGTTTATGCGGACCTAACGATAGTCTTCATTGCACTACAAAAAACATTGCACCATTTTGCCTCTAAATAACAATCAATCGAGTTAAGGTATCGCCTTTCGACGGACCCCTTGGGTCCTTACTGACCGCAAATTGTTATTCTCTGCAACAAGTCCACCTCTTGAGCCCTATTAGCATTCCTTTCGAGACCTCTGTATTCTATTAAGGGATTGCACTAAAGTGGTGCCAACACAGATGTAATCTCATTTCTTGTGACATACACTTAACTTTTAAGATAAAGGCTATTATTTGCTTTAGTTCGCATTTGTTTCCTTTTTTAACTTAAATAGACTAAATTGTTCAACGAAGTAATACTAATAGAAGATGCTTTTAATGTCAATGCAACACTAAAAAAAATTTGCTTAAAAACGAATACATGGACGTACTCGTTTTTCTTTGAGTACAATTGCATCGTAAATGAGCGATGACGTACTCGGATTTAAGTAATCGTACTTTCGCAAAAATGTGCAGTAGGATTTAATATTGATAATATCAGTTTCTGTTTAAGCCATCTAAACAAAGTCACCTGACAAACTCAAAATAGGTGTTCAGAAGATGGTTTTACACATCATTTGATGTCGATTGCTTAAATGAAAACTGAGTTATTACAACTCAATTATCTTACTTTCCATTCTTTTGCCACGCCTTTTTAATATTACTTTTATTTATAACAACTTCATGTAGCTATCGTAGTACAACGGATATGGTCCTGGGCTTCGGTGCGGACGATGTCAGGTAGACGGATTGGGTTCGATTCCCGGTAAGTCCTGGTTGTAATTGTTAAAATTATTTATGTAGGCAGCCTATCTAGGCAAGCAACTGCTTTTTTTTATTAATTTTACTTATTTTTGAGTACATGTCTATTTCAAAAATGAAACTTATGTATTCGGAGCAATGATAAGATTCGAATGTAATCAAAAATTAAATCGTACTTATTTTTAAATACCTATTTTTAACAGTGACAGAAGCTAATCGAACTAAAAAATAATTATTTAATTAAGCATAACTATTACCAATTCTACATAAATAAAACATGTTTTGTTTTTAACAAAATATTTCTGTATTTGCTAGTAGTAGTTATTTTTTTAAAAGGGTTGAATACAATTGAATTGCAAAATTTGAAAACGGATCATCTCGGGATTTTTTAAATGGATTTTTTCGCTCTTTTTTCATGTATACATACATGTATAGATAACAAACTAATATTTTATAAGCGAGAAAGCTCATATCTGGATTTCATAGAGAAGATAAACACGTGACTTGCCAAAATAAATTTCGAATAGGTCTCATCTCGGTGAGATGAGACCTTAAAGCCCCTTCATTGGCAATTACATTATTAATAAAACTTCTGTTCTATCAAAAACGAAAACTTGTTGTCCAAATATTTCTACTATTGACGCATTTTCATGCTACTCCTCTAAACTTCCGATCAAAAAATGAACGACCTACAAAAGTTAAGACAATATATAGTGGAGGATTTTGATAACTTCTACAGGGTGCGTTCCATAAGTAATGCGACCAAATTCATAAAAAATCATATATTGGACATATTCGTACAATTAGTTAAAATCTTCAAAATAGCATCCTCCTGCGTCGATACATTTATGGAGGAGGTTTTTTCAGGCCTGGAAGGCATCCTGGAAAGCCTTCTCCGGGAGGTCCTTTAGAGCCGATGTAACATGAGCCTGGATGTTTTCAATTGTGTCCCAATGTTTCCTTTTCAGGGCTTCTTTTAAGCGGGGAAACAAAAACAAAGTATGGGGGAGCCAGGTCAGGCTTGTAGCAGGCTGACGAACCAGTGGGGTATGCGTCCTGGTCAGAAAATCGTTGACAACGAAGGAGCTGTGGCTTGGCGTGTTATCGTGATGAAGTTTCCATGCGTCCTTGGTTCACTTCGGCAGCGCGGGACCCTCCTTTCTAGCCAGGACCCATACCCCACTGGTTTCCCAGCGTCCCTACAGTCCTGACCTGGCTCCCCCAGACTTTTTTTTTGTTTCCTCGCTTAAAAGGAGCCCTGAAAGGGAAACATTGGGACACGATTGAAAACATCCAGGCTCATGTTACATCGGCTCTAAAGGACCTCACGGAGAAGGCCTTCCTGGATGCCTTCCAAGCCTGGAAAAACCTCCTCCATAAATGTATCGACGCAGGAGGGTGCTATTTTGACGATTTTTAACTAATAGTACGAATATGTCGAATAAATGATTTTTTATTAATTTAGTCGCATTACTTATGGAACGCACCCTGTATGAAGGCAAACAGCTTCTATTTCGAAACAAGTAATTGATCTCTATTTTAGAAAGATTTTAAACTTTGGTTTGCAATGCTAATCAATATTCTTTTGTTGACATTACCATTTCTATGAGTCCCCAAAGGCATTTTCGACATTCATCGAAGGTAAAAATTACATAATGGAGATCTATAATACAAAACGATTATTTCAACCATTTCAATTTTATAGAAGTCAGCTTATATTGAAAGTTTCATTAATCTATTAAAAAAATCATACATTTGAGTTGAAAGTGGGGCGAATCCACACAAATGTTTATTCGGGAATATAACTGGTTTTTTTTGCAACTCAATTGGATTGAAACTCACAGTTTAAAATCATTATAAAATAATTTATTTTTGCTTTTTATTTGAAAATTTCAGAAATTTAAGGCAATGGTTAGCCTTCTTATTTACTAAAACTTCAACTTTTATCTTGTTAGTTTGCTGAAATCTTTAGTTTATCTTGCCCACTTTCAATGTCTTCATGCCTTACTAGAAGTGGCTACACATTGACATAGGCTACCGATCCTTTTGAAATTTTCAAAACAAGCAATTAATATCGATTATAGAAAGATTTTAATCTAAGGTTTACAATGATAATTAATGGTCTCTTGTCGACATTAACCTATCTGTGAGTTCCCAAAGGCATTTTCAACATTCATCAAAGATAAAGATTAATCAATGGAGATTTATAACACAAAAGCAATTATTTCAACTATTTCAATGTTATAGGAATTGGTTTATAATGAAAACAAATGCCTAATTTTCGTTCTTGCAGACTTTTGTACTACTACCTTCTCGTTAATTAAAACATTTTTTGAAATCTTAAAATAAATGCCAAAATGTGGAAACTATAAAAAATTTACTAAATTTGGGTTAATAGGATTACGTAACTTACTTTATAATTCCATAACAAATTGCTTAAGAATTCAATTAAAAATAATTTCTGACATTTTTCCAGAAATATAGACAATTTTTAAGTTAAGTAGGTATAAGTTTTAATGGAAAGTTTTTAATTATATTGGGTAAATACTGATATATCAAAACTCAAATGAGGATTAAGAAGTTTTATTACTTTTGCATTTGCTCATTTTTTATAGCTTGTTTATTCGACATTTATAAACGAAAATAAAAAACTGGCATCATGAACCGCTCACATTTGACTCTCCGGAAATATAGTTGACAACCATAAATATGAACCTGACATTTTTATTTTACGGTCAGTTATAACATGAAAAATTTATCTAGTTTTAGGATGTTTTAGTTATTTTTATAATTTGAAGAACGATTCCCATGATCTTTCGATCCGGCGACCAATGAGAATGCTCGGTTCACTATTCAACAAATAGAATTTCAGATCAATGGCTCCGCATTCGACGTCAGAACTGCGTCACAACTGCGGCTCTGACGTCATCACAGGTCCTGTCCCAAAAAAATTGACGCCCCCTCCCGAAGTTCAAAAGTTTGGTTAAAGTTGCGCAATTGTGAAGACATTTTCCCCCTCGGAGCTAGGATTTATTTTACAAAGGAAAAAATATTTGAAAAGTAGATATTTTTTTCCTAAAGGAAATATTTCGCGATTATTATTAAGAGTAATTCGAAACTTTTTCGGATTATCACTTCATTTTTAAGGGGACAGGAACAACTTAAACTTTTTTTTTTAGTTTTTGAATCAAGCTTTTTATGTTTTCTATTTAAGTTTATATAAGAGGACAATATTTCACACAAAAACTCCATAATTGTTTATATTTTTCAAAATTTAAATTTTTCAAAGTTTTAAGCTTTTTTTAAAAAAACGTTAAAGCTTGTATAAATATTCATATTTTTTTTCATTTCGGCAAATTTTTTTCTCAAATCCTTTGAACTATAATACAATAAAAATTAGCATTTGAATTTTATATAAATAATTATTCATAACACAAAATTTTTCCTTAAGACTCAAATATTTTTAATTTAGTATTTTTTTAAAAAAAACTACTACTCAAAGAGCTAATTCGCATGTCAATTTATAATATACACATATTTTACAATATATATTAAAAAAAATTATATTTTTTCGTAATAATAATAAAAAAAGTTAGGATTTCGAAAAACTTAATATCGAGGAAAACCGAACACTGAGAAAAAATTAGACACTGAAAATTAATTTTCTTTAATTTAATTTTGTTTAATTTATTTTTCTTTAATTTAATTTTTTAATTTAATTTTCTTTAATTTAATTTTCTTTAATTTAAATTTCTTTAACTTAATTTTCTTTAATTTAATTTTCTTAAATTAATTTAATTTAATTTAATCTTCTTTAATTTAATTTTTTTAAATTTAATTTTCTTCAACTTAATTTTCTTCAATTTAATTTTCTTTAATTTAATTTTCTTTAATTTAATTAAATTTTTTCCTTCAAGTCGCCACTTCAAAGGCTTTGTATGGCGAGTAGTTTTCATTCTTCAATTTACTTGTTTTAATGGTAATATTTTTTCTATAAACTTTATCATAAACATTTCTTTTGTTTCGGGAATTACCTCTAATTAACTTTGTTAACAAATTTGCTTCGAAAAGAGTATCATGTACGTTTTCAATAATCCCGTTTCACGCGCTATTAACCTTAAGAAAGAATAGTAGATAAGAATTTAAAAAAATGAATAAAGCTATGCGCTATTAACTTTACTGTTCTTATCATATCATAGATTCGCAATACTCTCTGTGAATCTGTGTTTTTAGAAGACGCGTCTTCTTTAGAACGTGATCATAGAAGTTTGATAATAACTTTGTTGGATGAAACCCATTTTTAATCAATATTTAATGAATTTTAAGATTTGATTATACAAAGACAGCAGAATACGTTGCGTAAAACCTTGATAATAAAGATTTATTGTTTTCTTTGAAATGGCACACACTCCAAAATTTAGGCCATTATTGAGATTATTAATCATAGGTTACTAGACAAGATATCCCATCAGAGAGTCCCAGAGGAAAATCTTATGTTGAATGATGAAATAGTTGTATTTAGTTGACCGGTTTGAAATGTTTTATACTTTTGAAGATGCCTTGAATCTAAAAATACGTCTCGAAAGAAAGATTTAGGACGCTGATGTTCTTTGAAATGGCACACACTCCAAAATTTAGGTCATTATTGAGATTATTAATCATAGGTTACTAGACAAGATATTCCATCAGAGAACCCCAGAGGAAAATCTTATGTTGAATGATGAAATAGTTGTATTTAGTTGACCGGTTTGAAATGTTTTATACTTTTGAAGATGCTATGCATCTAAAAATATGTCTCGAAAGACAGACTCAGGACGCTGCTGTTCTTTGAAATGGCACACACTCCAAAATTTAGGTCATTATTGAGATTATTAATCATTAGTTACTAGACAAGATATTCCATCAGAGAGTCCCAGAGGAAAATCTTATGTTGAATGATGAAATAGTTGTATTTAGTTGACCGGTTTGAAATGTTTTATACTTTTGAAGATGATATGCATCTAAAAATATGTTTCGAAAGAAAGACTCAGGACGCTGCTGTTCTTTGAAATGGCACACACTCCAAAATTTAGGTCATTATTGAGATTATTAATCATAGGTTACTAGACAAGATATCCCATGAGATAGCCCCAGAGGAAAATCTTATATTGAGTGATGAAATAGTTGTATTTAGTTGACCGATTTGTAATGTTTTATACTTTTGAAGAACCCTTGAATCTAAAAATATGTCTCGAAAGAAAGACTCAAGTCGCTGTCTCGTAATTTTGAACCATTTTCAGATGAGGAGGACAATTTTTGGCGAATAACAAGGATCGAACGAATGTTTGGCAAATAAAAACATCAGAGAGCTCGAGCATCTGAGATGGAACGCCACTATTCAAACTTTCACATCACAATCAATGTGTGGACATTTGAGCCACGACAGATTTAACCTGCCTGATCCCGAATGTTTGGCAAAAAACAAGAATCGAACTCGAAACCCTCTATTTGTAAGCTCAGCATTCTCCCAACCTGGCTATGGTATGAAATAAATATACAACATTGCATTTCAGAGTGAATGAGCATCTCTCACAATTAATTACTCATTTTTTATTTGATAATAACCCCTTAAAAAATCTGTAAAAAATAATTAAATATTACAGAAAAAATAATACAAGATTACAGGAAAAAAATAATACACGATTACAGCTTAGATTACCGAAAATCGGAGCAGCAAAACTTAAATCGTCTTTATTAAACTATTAAGTAAGCCAATAATTTAGAAGTGTATACAGGTAAATGAGTTAAAATAAAATGGAATTGTTTTAGAAGGGGGAATACTACTTTTAGACAAAAGTCATGTAGATCCTTATTGCACACTTGCAGTAAAACCTAACACTTTACAAGTGACAAAAATTGCTTAAAATTGAATTAGAATTCACAAGATGGGTGTTTCCTTACCCATTATATAAATACTTTGAGGTTTGTACTGAGTATTTGTACTTTTGTTTATAAACTCTTTTATTCAGAGTATGGTCGCCTTTGTCTATTTAGGAAGACTTTGAGTACCTTTTCTTAGAGACTACAGAACATTAAGGCACACTAAAATTAGTTTCTTGTTAATAATCATGGTCTTCCATACAAGGTAATGCAAAAAGGATGTGGTGTGATTGTAAACTTATTTAAATTAAATTTTATCCCATTTAACTTTTTTAATTACTACAAATTGAATAAGATTATACGAAAATATACTTAAATATATGTATACTCGCATAGATTTTAGGCACTTACAAATAGTCAATGTTTAAACTGGGATATATCAACTATATAATATTTTTCATTACATCCTAAAATTATTTGAGCTTTTTTTAAACATTTTATTTTTTAATTAAACAATTATTCTGGAAACCATAATGAAAGCTTCTTTTCTTAACCAGCATTTGCAACTGGTTATTGGTCCTAATGGTGGTTAGTATACAAGCTACTTTTGTGATTTATTGAAAAAGTTCGCCATTGTTATTGTATCCACATATAACGCACAATTTTTTTTATTTCTAACTATGTATCCTTGATATATTTCAAGTTCAACTTGTTAGTTTAGGAAAATAAACATAAAATAAGCTAGAACCCATTCATTAGAACCAATTATATAAGAGCCCACTTATTTAGAAATAACTTAAAACCCATTCAAATTAGAAAATTTATTTTCAAGTTTTATAAAATATTTGGCTAGATGCCAATTTTATTTAAATTTGTGTTAAAGCTATTTAGAAAAGTTTCATATATCAGATTGACAAATAGATATAAATTAAAATGATATTTTAAAAAAACTGTATCTCGCCTTTTATATACGAATTGTTAAAGTACCTTAAAAATTATTTTTTTTAATTGTAAAAAAAAAAGAGTGAATTTTGTTTATTGAACTATTACACATTTTAAAAACTTCCATAGTTCAATTTTATTTACTTTTAATCCAACCTAGTTAAAACAAATTAACAATACTATAGAACTCCAATTACCTGGATCAATTGGGATACCAGACCCCATCCGGAAAATTGGATAATTCACGAAAAATAGCTATTTCTTAGTAAAACAACGAAGTTTGCTTTGGTATGTAATGTATGGTATATAATTTGGTATGTACTGTAACTTTTATTTATCATTCAGCGATAAGAAACTTTTAAAATGTGGATTTTGCTGATTTCTTTTTTTCTCAAATCAATTCGGATAACCGGAGTTCGGTTAATTGCAGTTTTACTCTACTAGTAATGGGATATGGATGACTGCCAAAAAAGTAAAATGCTAGGTCGCCGACGGCTGTCATTGCATGAATAATGAAGTCATTAGTACACTGGCTAGTGTTTCTAAATAAAAAGTTTTTCTTAAAGAAAACTGCAGTATTTGAAATATATTTCTTCATTCTTTTAATTTAAGCATTATACAGTAGAACTCGAATTATCCGGATCAATTGGAACCAGATCCCATCCGGATAATCGAATATCCAAATAATTGGATAATTCACAAAAAAGGTTATTTTTTCATAAAAAATATTTTTTCTTAAGTATGTAATGTATTTAATTTAATAACTATTAAAAACAATATAATTTACCGATAAAAATAAGTTTTAAAATGTGGATTTTGCTTATTTTTTTTTCTCAAAGCGATTCGGATCCGGATAATTAGCCATCCACATTGTTTGATCGGATAACTGGAGTTCGGATAATTAGAGTTCTACTGTATTGAAAAACAAAATAAGATTTTCTACTAGGTAAATTGAAAACTGTTGTTTTCAATTTGTCTGCATAAAACCTTTAGTGTGCTTTAAAAATACCTATATATATTTTTTTATTTTTTAAAGGTTTGTTGCTAACTTTTTTATATGGGGCTAGCAACTCTAAAACAATGAACCATAGATAAAGAAAGTGACAACTCAAAAAAATTTATGTAAAAACTTATGGTGCATAAAGAAGTATTTTTACTGGGTTACATGACATCGGCAGTTTCAACAGGAATATTCTAGTAAAAGAAACTAGTAAACTTTGTAAGTTTACATGCTTTCCAAAACGACAGCGTTCTTGCACTTCAAATACTATTTCCAAAAGCTACTTTTTGAGGATTCTCTGGTGGTTGCCTGATAATGATTCAGCATTAAAAGCCGCCTCTTATAAATTATTTTATTGTAGCTTCACTAGAGCATTTACCCTTTTTTTTTTAATTTGTAAACGGGTTTTTGACCCTTTTTAACTGCTATAAAGTCATAATCTTCTTTCATTTAAAGTCAGTGCTAGTTCACTGTCAATAATTCACAGAAGTCACTATTTCACTATGAATGAAAGAAACTTATTAACTGGTGAGCAGTGTTTGCATTCGTTCTAGATAATTAATAACTTATAAGTGGGGTAGTAGATAATTAATAACTTATAAGTGGGGTAGTAGATAATTAATAACTTAAAAAAATAGAGAAAATTTTAAAATAATGTATTCTTATTTAAAAAAATAACGAATGAAAAGAATTTAGAGATAATAATTTTTAAACATAGAATTTAAAGAATACACCAATAGAAAAATAAAATAAAATAAAATGCCATACACTAAAAATTGTTTTTTAAACTTGTTGAAGTATGTAAATTAAGATCCTCAAAATTTACTCGTAACTTTAAAACATAGAATATAAAGAATACACCTATAGAAAAATAAAATAAAACAATATGCCATACACCAAAAATTGTTATTTAAACTTGTTGAAGTAGGTAAATTAAGATCCCCAAAATTTACTCGTAACTTTTAAACATAGAATATAAAGAATACACCTATAGAAAAATAAAATAAAACAAAATGCCATACACCAAAAATTGTTATTTAAACTTGTTGAAGTAGGTAAATTAAGATCCCCAAAATTTACTCGTAACTTTTAAACATAGAATTTAAAGAATACACCTATAGAAAAACAAAATGCCATACACCAAAAATTGTTATTTAAACTTGTTGAAGTAGGTAAATTAAGATCCCCAAAATTTACTCGAAACTTTTAAACATAGAATTTAAAGAATACACCTATTGAAAAACAAAATGCCATACACCAAAAATTGTTATTTAAACTTGTTGAAGTATGTAAATTAAGATCCCCAAAATTTACTCGCAACATTTTTAGATTTTTGCGATTCCGAGTTTGACTTCTTGAGGAGCGTTCTCTGCAAAAACAAATATGTCAAAAAAATATAAAATATGAGATAAAAATTATTATAAAAAAGAATGACCTCTATCCAATTTTGCATGGAAATCTTAATTTTTCCAAACATATCCTTTTCATTTTAAAAGTTGAAAACAGGAGGATCGAGCAAAAGCAAACATCTGCAAAACACTGATTTATACAAAATGAAACATATCCTGTTATCCAATAGCAGGTTGAGAATTTTACCACATGATTTAAGTGCTTTTGGATAAAATAGTTCGGAGAGTGTTGTAACCAGCTGCCCATCAATTTTCTCTTAACGCGATTCTGTAGTCGTTGCTGTTGTTTATCTTGTTGTATACATGAAGGGAAATAAAATAAAGCATGAAGGAAGATTATGACTTTGTAGCAGTTAAAGAGGGTCAAAACCCGTTGAAAGATTAAACAAAAAGGGTAAAGGCTCTAGTGAAGCTACAAAGAAGAAACGCTATAATGATTCAGTTGTCTCAAATATTAAAATCTAAAGGAAATAACATTTTCTAAGTAAAAAAACAATATTTTTTTCGTCGTAGAAATACTATAAGTTGGAAAAATTCGAAGAATCGGTAATACATCCAAATAATTTACTTTTAAGTGTTTTACTTTTAATAGTTTTCTTTTTAATGTGGAGGAAATGCAATTACGGCGTTTCATTTCAGTTTCAAAAAGAAGGTTTGTATATTTATATCTTAACACTGTAGTAGCAAAATGACGGTACTTGCTTTGCAGTGTTAAACTAAATTGCGTGCTAATGCAGTGTGAAGCTAAATTGTTTAAAAACTTTTTATGTTTTATGCGAAAGTACAATTTAACAGTATTTTTTTAAATAGTACTCTAGTATCAGTACTTTGTGCATACTAAGCGAATAATTTGTTTTCTAATTCTGCAAGTCATTGTCTTTTTTTTATATATTTATATTTTTAAATTATTAGTAATGATAAATTTAGGTTGCAATTAATGAATATATCAGAAACTTTACTGAAGTAAGTTTTGGTATAAATATAATTTTTCTATTAATCTTTGAAAGCACTGACTGACTGAATTTATTATTGGCTCATGCTGAAACTAACAAGACATCAAGGCGTTCAATCAAAACGAAACATGTCAAGTGAGGTTCGTTCATAAACAAACATGTCAAAATAAAATCTTTGAATTAATTAATTAAAAAACATTTCAAATCTTATTTATTTATATAGGAGTGTTTTTAATATCCAAATTAAGGGGTTTGACAGGTAAAACCTTAAAAATTCCTTAGACAAACTTCTAAACACGGTTTTAATGTTTTCTGTGACTAGCGCCCTATTAAAAATGCACTCTTATATTTGACACAACTTGACGCCTGCTATATGCTCTTATTAAATATTTCGTCAAACTGAGGACATTAATTTTGTTGCTTTTTAAACAGAATTTAATTTGTCAAAAATGGGGCTATATATTTATAAAAACCAATTATGAGTTAGGCCCTGAAAAGGTCCGCAAAAGAATAAGAGTAAATTACTTTCATCAAAAATGAGAATTCTAGAAAAAAAGTTAACTTGCTAAGTCTTTTCATACCAATTTCCACATATAACCCCCATTTTAACATGTTCAGTATCGTATATGCTCATATAACATCGCACTGATAACAATAGGTTCTCAAAAATAAGTAAAAAGTACTCATTTCTATTACATTCGAAGCTTATCATACCTCAGAATACGTTCTTAAAAAAGACATGTACTCAAAAATAAGTACAATGAGTAAAAAAGAGCAGTACCCTACATAGGCTGCCTTCATAAATCACTTTCAATAAATATCAACAATTTCAACCAAGATACCGGGAATCGAACCCATATCCTCAGGCACTACAGTTTAGGTCCGCTGTACTACCAGAGCGACGTGAAGAAGTTATAAACAGAAGAAACGTTAAAAAAAAGGTGTGCCAAAAGACTGGGAAGCAAGATAATTGAGTTGTAATAGCTCAGTTTCCATTTAAGCAATCAACATCAAATCACCATCTTCTGAACAACTATTATAAGTTTGTCAGGTCGCTTTGTTAAGATGTCTTGAACAGAAGCTGAGACTAGCAATATCAAATCACACCGCTCATTTTTGAGAAAGTACTATAGCCTAAATTTGAGTACGTCATCGCTCATTTACGATGCAATTGCACTCAAAGAAAAACAAGTATGTTCAGATAATCATTTTTAAGTACTTTTTACAGTGCATTAACTATGCAAATTCCAATAATTAATATAAACATCACTAATTAAAATATTAGCGGGCTATTTTCCGCAAGTGAAATCCAAAACAGTCAAAGTTTTTCCGCACCAGATAATAGCCATTCATCCAACCCCGACATTCTCCCTTCAGCTGAAGGGAGAATGAATAGCGAAGGGACAGGGAAAAGTCCCCAATGAATGCGGGAGGTAATCGGCGGAGGCAGGTCCTCTAATCCCGCCGCATTACAACGCCCGTCCGTGCGCGCTAGTCCGGTCGTCGTGCTCCGGTGTGTTTTTTAAGCCAGTGTAGGGATTTACGAGGGGAAAAATTCTTGGAAAAGGGATTTAGAAGCAAAACGGGGGTATGAATAGCATACATCAAGTAATGGAGGGGTTATGGGATTTTTAGTAATTGGGGTTATTTCTGGAAAAGTGTAGATGTTTGTCAACAAACCGAATGGCTGATTCGAGAGTTTTGGTAGATGAGTGCCAGTCTTCAAAATGTTCAATTTGACTTTTCCCCGTAATTTAGTTCAGGATTCTTTCGTTATTCACAATAAAAGTTTATTATATTTACACTGTAACATAAATGTGCCTAAAAATGAGTACATAAACGTACTAGAACGTTAGTAATTGGGGTTATTTTTGGAAAAGCGTAGATGTTTGTCAACAAACCGAATGGCTGATTCGAGAGTTTTGGTAGATGAGTGCCAATCTTCAAAACGTTCAATTTGACTTTTCCCCGTAATTTCTTTCAGAATTCTTTCGTTATTCACAATAAAAGTTTATTATATTTACACTGTAACATAAATGTGCTTAAAAATGAGTACATGAACTTACTCGTTTTTCTTTGAGTACAATTGCATCGTAAATGAGCGATGACGTACTCAAATAAAAGCAATCGTACTTTCGGAAAAAATTAGCAGTATGGTTTAAGATTGCTAATATCAGCTTCTGTTTAAGCCATCTTAACAAAGCGACCAAGCGATCTTAACAAACTTAAAATATATGTACAGAAGATGGTTTTTCACATTATTTGATGTCGATTGCTTAAATAGAAACTGAGTTATTACAACTCAATTATCTTACTTTCTATTCTTTTGCCATGCCTTTTTAACATTACTTCTGTTTATATATAACTTCTTCACGTAGCTCTCGTAATACAACGGATATGGCCATGTACTTCGGTGCTGAAGACATCAGGTAGACGGATTGAGTTCGATTCCCAGTAAGTCCTGGTTGAAAGTGATTTATAAAGGAAACCTACATAGGTGAGCAACTGCTCTTTTTATTCATGTTACTCATTTTTGAGTAAATGTCTATTTAAAAAATGAAACTTGTGTATTCGGAGCTATGATAAGAATCGAATGTAATAAAAAATAAGTACATTATATTTATTTTTAAGTAACTATTTTTAACAGTGTAGCTTGTTATTTTTATTAGCTTGTTATACTTTGAAGAAAAAAAACTCATTGAAGGTGTTTTGGAGGCTGAATCTTGGATGAATTTCAGTTCAAAATGGAACTGAATAACCGAAATAACTGGCTTGGAGTTCAGTTGATTTTCAACGGAACTAGATATACTTGCATTTTTGCGCAGTTTTACAGTTTTATGTCCCTATAATATAGAAAGTATAAAAATTTTGAAAATTTAAGAGGTTAGCAGATGGAAATATTTTAATATCATGGAGAATATCATTTAGTGAAAGTAATTGCTAAAATTTATATTTTTCTTTTCTATGTATTTGCCCTTTATGCCTCATTGTTACATCTATGTACAAAGGGATCACTAATTATTTGGCAATGGTGATTATTTGTCTGTATCAATATTAGTGGTATTGGCATAATAAAATATTATTTTCGCACAACTACTTCGCTTATATTTTAAATAAGTTGCTTAACTTTAGTAAACACAAATAAAGTAGTTAAAGTATAGCAACATTGAATAGTTTATTATATGTAGTTAAACCGCCAAACAATAACTATTACCAAAATATTTGTAACCACTCTGTATTATTAATTATAGGTGAACTTTATTTTATAATTATACTGTCATTTTTCTTGTTTTCATTAAATAAATAAAAACTAGCTTTTTTTTAAACATTTTATTTAAAAACTATTTCGCGGTCAACTATTCATATATATGAAATTAGTGATACTTAAAGTGAATAATGAATTTAAAGATATTCAAAACATCTTAACATTTTATCGACATCTTAACATCTTAGCCATTTATAAAAACTCAAAAGTATTACTATCAAGTTATATATATAATATTACTATCAAGATATATTACTAAATTTATACATTATCCAAACGTAATTTACGAATACAGAATTAAATGTGCAAGTATATCTCATCTTTGGTTAAAAAAGAACTAATCTCCATGTTAAAAGATTTGAATTCTGTTTACTATTTTAAAATATTAAAAGTTAAACATTAAGAAAATGTCAAAATATAAATTTTTTCAAAGGAAATGTGGAGCAAAAGTCAAGTTTTCTAAT
The DNA here is from genome assembly GCA_963932185.1 of Troglohyphantes excavatus. Classification (NCBI taxonomy): domain Eukaryota; kingdom Metazoa; phylum Arthropoda; class Arachnida; order Araneae; family Linyphiidae; genus Troglohyphantes; species Troglohyphantes excavatus. Next base: position 30,234,222 of record OZ010676.1, read on the forward strand.
ATAAAGAACAACATCCTCATACTAAAAGGTGGTGATATACTATATCAATACATTGCAAGTAAAACTTATAACATCATGCCACAAAAAAAGATTTGACAAACCAAATAAAGCCAAGCAAACTTGACTATATATAGTAAATGTATATTTTGTTGTTATATGTCTAATTTACAAAAGGGCAAACTTTTAATAGCAGTAAAAATGCATAAAATAAAAGAAAGCAATAACTACATTCACCTTAGAAGATTGACCTTTTTCACTTCTTTTAGCAAAATACAATAAATTTATAGATTTAGGCATTTTTATTTCTAGCTATTACTCTTTCAGAGAAAGTTTTAAATGCAATTTAAAGTCGCCAATATGGATAATAGAATTTATTTTACTGAAGAGGAGAAATATCATTGACCGGGCGTTAGGGAGGTCATGTTTTAACTCAACCGTTCGGCATTTCGTTTGTTTGACTGTCTGTAAATTTGTTCGTTACGCATATTTTATTAAAAACATTTACATTCAAAAGATTTAAGTGGAAAAGAAATATTCACTTTATTATGCTTTACAAACAAAGGGGTATCGTCTCAGCAAGGTTTCGATGTCACGAACTTTGACATTGAAAATGTCATTTTACTTGAAAGTCTATTTCAATCCTTGTTTGCAACATAGTTGAAAAAATAAAATTTGGTATAATAACTTAATGAGGATTTCTATTATTCAAACTTTATAAGCAAAAACAGTGTACAGGGACTTGTTTACTACTTTTGTGAAGTTTTGTTCTAAATTATGCACTTTCTTAACATATTTAAAAATAGTTTTAGAAAATTAAAATACTATGTCATTGATGCACCTTGTGAAGCCGTCCCCACAGAAGACGCATTTCCATAGAGCAGTTTGCCATAGAGCATCGTGCTGATAACACGGTTTCGAAACTTACTGATGTCTAATTTTTCAATATAAAGTGAAACTTACTATTATTTTTTATTAACAAATTATTAATAAATATCTGTTATCTAAATTATACGGAAGTATGCCAAGTTTCAAAGTCGATATGACATTTAAAAGGGGTTTTAAATTGAATTGTAAGATGTGATGATAAGACATCATAACGAGTTCTATAAATCCGAGGAATACTAGGTAATACTATTTTGCCAGTTTTGAACTCTTCAATGATATTGAAAAACTGCAAAAATTTATCTATGCTTTGATAGGAAAAGGTATAACCTCTAAAAGAGTAGATTTTCCTTCTTTTGCACGTTGCTTAATTCACATTAATCTGTTTTATAAATTTGACTCTTTATTCTTTTATTACATTTATTATTTTAAGTGAGGAGCAAAATTTAATTTAGCTATTTTGCTGGTCAACCAATTTTTTTAATGTATTGAATATTACCCAACTTATATTAAAATAATTGAATTATTGAATTTGACCCAAACTCCTTGAATACAACATATATGTAATGAAATTATATATTATAAAGAGAAAATTAGGGGAGGGGGAATTAAAATCCCCAAACTTTCTACATAAAAAAGTTTTTCTAAATGTTTATTTTATAAAACTAATTATTGTATAAAAAAAACATCCTTTAATTAATTTTTTTAATTGAAAAATATCCAAAATACTCAACTATAACCAACAGTTTATTTTAAATAGAAAATTTTAAAATATAAAAACTAAAATTGAAGTTAAAAATATAATAACCCAAAATTTCCTTTACATAAAATTCCGAGATTTCCTGGGAAAAATTTAAAATTTAGAAAAAAAATTGAATCTACCCACCCGCCCCCTATATCGAATCGAATAGAGAAAGGTCTATACTCACGATTGTCATCCATGGTGGGTGATGGAGAAAATGTGGAGAAGATAGAGCGAAGAAGCCCAAGATGAAACTCCGCCCTTCTCCGCAGATCCCTGCCAATGGAAGATGCAGGGGGGACGTTCCGATGCTCTTCGGGTGCGAGGGCGTGCGTAGCGGGATGCGTAGAGGCAACCATCCTGAAATATCGCATATATTAACGCGGGGCCCAATTTCCAAGGGGGTCGAAGCCTGCGACAGAATTCGGGCTCTCAGAATCGTCTGAACTCTCGCTCCAACCGACACCTCTTTTCAGTCATCATGGACAAGAAGCAGAATACCAAAGATATTGGAACTCTAAAATATACCGGTGAGTAGACGGTCTATTAGATAGAAAATCCAAAAGATATTTAAAAAAATAATTTTTAGGCTTTAAACTTTTAAAAATTTAAGTGGGTCAGTCTTTTTTTACGTTGGAGGCTTTGTAGAGGTCTTACAAATATCGGAATCTAAAGATTTTTTTAAACTTTTTAGGGATAAAAAACATAAATGTTTAGTAGTATTTTTCTACTTCAATTTGCTAAAAGAATTATATTTAAATTAAAATTTCAAAAAAATATTAATAAATATGAAATTCTATAGATTTCAATCTTTATTAAGCTAATATGAGAAATTAATTGGTTTAGTAACAAAACACTTTTGCTTAAATTAATCTCTAGAAGTTTTACTGTTGAATAACTTGCTTCATATCTAAGCAGCCGCCATTTTTGAAAAGCAATTTATCACACTTCATATTAACTCGACATTTTGATATATCTTCAAACTCATCCATTAAAATAATGTTATTTTTCTATTTCTTCAAGTGAATCTTTTTCGTTGTCCCAACACAATGGTGAAAAAGAATTCAACACGGAAACAATAAGCGAAGTGGATAGTTAAACAAATATCTAACTTATATAATTCAAAAGTTCTAACTTACACAATCATTCAAATATATACCTGATAAAATAAAGTATAAAATGATATTTAGAGGGAATTTAACTTCAAATTAAAAATAATATTTCCTTTAAAAGAAAATGGCCGCGCCTTTATTGGAAAGTTGTATAACAAGCTCTATTGGAATGTACCCTTCAAACGACCTTCAGGGAACAAATGGAGAACACGAATACAATGTCAAATCAAACTTTCTGTGATTTGAATAATCCATTTAATAGCTATTTTAAATTGAAATTATTTATTATATTTTATATAAGATTATATAATAAGAGATTAACTTTTATAGTATCTTATTGGACTTCAGTTGAAACTTTATAAGAAATTTGTTTGTTATTGGGAAATATATTTGTGTAAATTAGTTCCAGTGGACCTAAATATGGAAATGATAAGTTATTAAAGTATATTTGCTTTTAGTTAATAATTATAGCATGAAATTAACTTCGATATGAACAATTATTTCAACATTACAATTTTTTTTTCTGTTTTAATGCTATCCTCTGAACGGCTAAAAATATACTGAAATTGTGTAGGTTTTTTTGCCTTCAAGAAAGTTTTTATTATATTTCCAATACAGGTGTTTAAAAAATTTCATAGATATTTTCATAAAAATAACTTTTGAATTATGGTCTAATGCTATAATTATAAATAATAATGTAATGTAGAATATTTTTTTTTAATTTAAAAATTGTGTGTATAGTTGGAAAAAACTGATCTCATATCTGAAAATTTCGAATCAGCCATTCAAAAGAGTTTAAACCGTTAAATGCGTACCAGACTAATAAAATAATTGAAGATGAGTTAAAAATATTTTTAGGTAAAATTAATTTAATATAAAGTAGCTTAAAGGTATTTTAAGCTATTTATTTTTTGATTGGTATTCAGATAATACTAATATAAAAATTATTTCATATCGAAATTGGAAGACGTTTGTTTGAATTTAATTAAGAATATATAAATATATATTTTATTTAATGTGATAATCTTTTTAATGTAGAATTTAAAAATACATAATAATTTTAAAAATCAAATGGGATTTAAAATGAATCGCATAGAATTTACTAAAATATAAGTTTATTATATTTGCCGAAAAAACATGTTCAAAGATTGAGAGACTTTAAACACTTTTACAATAAAAACTTAAAATTAATTGAAAAAACTATATTTAATGATTTTTATAATATATCAAAAATCTGTCTTTTTCGTTCCCTTTTATTGAAAACCTTTGATTGTGCAAAGAAATAAATTAAATTTATAATCTAAAATATCTATTAAATTTATAAAGTTACGCATACTTAAGTAAAATGGTATTATAAAATTTATTTCTGAAAATAATCAATTCAGCATTTAGAAAAAATGTAAAAATTCACTTTATTGTCTTCAAAAATACCATTCAAATATTTTATCAATAATAAATTTGTAATTTACTAATAAAGTACTATAATGAAACGTAAAGTGAATGAAAATTATTTTTGTTGAATGTTAATCATGTAAAACAGTACAATTTAAACCATAATATGCACGAACCTTTTTTGTACAGTTATAGCTTTATAATAAAAAATATTCAAAAACATTTATCAAAACCGGAATTTATTACAATTAAAATCAAAATACGATGTTTCCATCTAAAACATTTTCCACAAGTATAATTTAAATTTATGGAATAAACTTTATAATAAACAATCAAATATAACTACAAGGAAAATAAATTAACTCATAAAAGTCATTTACCAGACCGTACAAAGTCAGTATTTACAATTTCACTAATACCATAATGTACTGTAAATACCTTTATCATGGTCATTTTCCTTTAACAAAGAGAACCCGAATATAATTGCCGGAACCAGAATTAGTGGCTATTCTACGAGTGATAATCCGTGTCCATTTCATTAGCCTTTACTAATCCTAAAATGCGAAGGTGATTAACTGAGAAGGAATTAGGGGCGCTTCACTGGGCGCTTCAGATTCTTTTGTTTCCATTGATCCTATTGTTCTCTTAAGAGAAGATGAGACGGTATTTGGAATATTTCTGTTTCTCTTAAAGATTTTGAGAAGATTTCAAGGAATTAGTTTTATTAAATAAATTATAAGAGTTTATTAATTTTTGGGGGCTTTGGCTGTTTTGTTGGTTTTGTACTTAGTCATTTTCTGATCTGATGCTTGAAGATAGAAATTCTTTGAAAGGATGAAGTAGAAAGTTTTTTTACTCAATTAAGTAAAGAGAAAAATCGTAAAAAATTAGGTTGAGCTTATTTGGATATATTCCAGAAAAAAATATTTTTATTGCAAAAATTAGTCTTACATTACTCAGTTTTATCAAAATTTAACGACTCTATGCTTTTATTGAAAATGAGATAATGAATAATATGTATATTTTCAATTATACTCACGAATTATTTTTCAATTATATGAGAAAGCTTTAACCCAATTCAGTTTAAATATGCTATACTTTTATTGGAAGGGAGCTGATGAATATAGTAAATATTTTTAATTACAGTATCAAATTACTTTTAATTAACGAGAGCTACAAACGCAAATCTTTTTACAAAGAAATTATGTATTAACATAAAAAAAGAGGATGCTTTTCTGTAATTTTTTTTAATTTGCTATTTGTTGACTGATATTTTTCAGTTTTTTGTTACCTTTTTTTTATACAGAGTTAGTTAGAGTTTGAATTTTGTTCTCCACTTCAAATCTTCTCTTTAATTAATACACAGTTAAAATAGGTACTAAAAATAAGTCAAATGTACCCATTTTTGAGTATATTCGATGCTCCGAATACCAAAATTTCATTTCTAAAAAAGGTGTATTTAAAAATGAGTACAATGCTTAAAAATTAATATAAAGAGCAGTTGCTGGCTTACGTAGGCTGCCATCATAAATCACTTTCAATAAATATTAACAATTACAACCAAGACTTACCGAGAATCGAACCCATATCCTAAGGCACCGCAGTCCAGTGCCTTATCCATTGTATTACCAGGGCAACGTGAAGAAGTTATAAACAGAAGAAATGTTACAAAGGTGTGCCAAAAGAACGGGAATCAAGATAATTTAGTTGTAATAACTCAGTTTCCATTTAAGCAAGCAAAATCAAATTATGTGGAAAAACATCTCCTGAACAACTATTTTATTTTGCCAGGTGGCTTTGTTAAGATGACTTGAACAGAAGCTGAGATTAGCAATATTAAATGACATTGCTCATTTTTGAGAAAATGTAATTACTTAAATTTGAGTACGCCATCCCTCATTACGAGTTCGAATGATAATTAAAGAATATTTTTGCACGCCCTCTAAGGATTTATAAACTGAAAGTTTATAAGCTAGTAATTTGAAACTTTTAACAAGCAATGCTTGCTTTACTGCTGTTGTTTGTATTTACCTCTCAACCGAAAGTCTATGTGTTGAGTTTTAAACTATTTAAGAAATAAAGAATTTTTCAGAATTTTCTTTTTAAAGAATTATTTAAGCTATTCATAATACTACAGAATAGAACAAAGTAATAAAGTGCGTTTCTTTATCCTTTTAACTGCATATAATGCCATAGCACATATCGTAAAAACACACATAATGTAAAAACCTAAATTATGTTTAATGAATTTAAATGAAAGTACTTTTTAATTTCAAATGTTTGAGATGTGAGTACGTAATTTTATTCAGTAGTATTAATTGAATAGTTAAAGTTTTGTTTTGTTATCTTTGAAATTATAATATAAAGGTAATAGAGTTGGTTACAAGAACAATCATCACACTTTTGTAAAATTTCGGAAGAAGACCGTGAAAGATTTTGTAGAAAACTGTGGAATTTGTTTTCAAACGTGTACTAAAAAAATATTTTTTGGACGGTACATATTTGTTTGTGCAGGAGGAAAAAGAACTAAACTCTGACTTTACATTAATACCAATATATCATTTGGGTAAAAAAAATGGACATAAATTAATTGTTCTTTTAGTCATTGATAAGGAAAATCTCTATAATTTATTAGATAAATTCATGAAAAGTAATTTTTCGGATGTTAATTCAAGTTTATATACATTTTTAAACATAAAAGGGAATTCCCATTTATTGGTATAGAGGGGATTAACTAAGAAAACGTCAACAAAAAATCCTATTTAGTTTTTATTCATAGAATTTGCATAAGAAAAATTATTCTTTGGCCACCTTTAAAGAACTTTTAGGCATGCTTTTGGATTGTGAATTTATTGAGAAACTGAAATATGTAGTAGTTAAAATCACTCATAAAATCAATAATCATAAACAGTAAGATAAAAAACCCGTCAAAAATCCCAGGTAACAATTAAAATGAAATTTATCACAAGTAAAGCCATAAATTACACCAACAATCACAGGTTGAAAAGAGATTATTGTTGCGCTACCAAACTTCGTAAGATTTTATATACTTTTAACTGTAATTCATTTATATAGAAGCTATAAGGCTTTTTAAAAAAGTAACACAATACCATGAATAAAGTGCAATATTGATGAATATTCTGGACAAATACGATAATGATTATTTCCCTTAGTACATTAAATGATTGAGAACTAGACTAGCTCCACTAAGAAGCTTAAGGTAATGGATAAAGGATTGAGAAAATATACGCTCCACCTTTCACCAAAAAACGATAATGACAAAAACGATAATGATTATTTTTTCTAGAAAACTTTTTTTATAGATTTAATTAAATAATATTTTGAACAATCCAGAAAAAAATTTGGTCCAAACAATGGGAAGAGCCGATAAGATCATCGCTCCCTTAGTACATGAAATGATTGAGAACTAGACTAGCTCCACTAAGAAGCTTAAAGTAATGGATAAAGGATTGAGAGAATATACGCTCCACCTTACACCAAAAAACGATAATGACAAAAACGATAATGATTATTTCTTCTAGAAAACTTTTCTTTATAGATTTAATTGAATAATATATTGAACATCCCAGAAACAGACTTGTCCCAGACAATTTGAAGACCCAATAAGATCATCGCTCCCTTAGTACATGAAATGATTGAGAACTAGACTAGCCCCACTAAGAAGCTTAAGGTAATGGATAAAGGATTGAGAGAATATACGCTCCACCTTTCACCTCCACTAATCGAATGACCGAGTGTCTAGCCTTTGACCCACCTTTCGCTTCCAACACCTTCCGAGACATTCTTCAATTAAGATCCAATCCCGAGATTTCTTTCCGAAGGGGTCGTATACCATAGGGACGCAGGGATTACGCAAAAGATCCCCTGATTTATAGCGACCGAAGCCAGTTGAAAAGGAAACCACAAACGTGGATCATTTTGGGATACAGGAAGTCTGTTCCCTCAGGTCCCCTGATCCACCCCTAGGGTATTACAAGGCTTCGGTAAATACTATTCTGTCCCTCCAATAATGTCGGGGCTCTGCAGCAGATTGTTTTCTCAGCACACAGATTAGTTTTGTTGAAACAGCGCTCGTATTGTCGTTTTAATCCTCTGTGGATTGTTATATTGGAGTCGGAGAAATGAAGAGTTGGGGGCATTTTCAAACTAAGTTTGTTTAAAGTATGTATATGTGTCGTTTTGTTGAACATACAAAAAGCTGGTTTATTTTTTGAAGCATAAATTGTATTTTAATATTGATAATTGGATAGAAAAATAAATCGTGTGACTGTTTTCAAATACTGTAATAAAAATTAATTTTTAATGGATAACAATTAATGTATATTAATTAGTTATAATCTAATAAAAAGCACACTTTTATGTTGATAAAAAAATTATACTGAATTTGTTTAAATTAATATGGATAATTTTTTATAAACAACATTAAATGCATCAAAAATACAACTTGAAAACAACTGTGTTTTTGATGTAAGGAGAAAAGAGCAAATTTTTTAGCTATTATATTTCAAACTTGAAAATTAGGTAGATTCCTCCATTAGGTAGATTCCTCAAAAATACACCAACCTCGTGAAAATTATAAATTTGGTTCAACTAATAACCTTCATTTTTACCCACTTCGTTTAGTTTTTTTTTAATAGTTCAACAGCTTCAAAATATGCACTCAAACTGTTCGAAGTTTTGCTTTTATCGATGATAACCGTATTAAGCGAATGGCTACCATCTGAAATCCAAAAGCTAACTTACGCTCCTCGCTTATTTTTCTGATATGCATTGACAGGAATAATTTTCTTGACTTTTGATGCTTGTGTGCTGTTAAGTAGATTCCTAAAATTACACTAATCTCGTCAAAATTATAAATTTGGTTCAACTAATAACCTTCATTTTTACCCACTTCGTTTTTTTTAAATAGTTTAACAGCTTCAAAATATGCACTCAAATTGTTCGAAGTTTTGCTTTTATCGATGATAACCGTATTAAGCAAATGGCTACCATCTGAAATCCCAAAGCTAACTTACGCTCCTTGCTTATTTTTCTGACATGCATTGACAGGAATAATTTTTTTTTGCTATTGAAGCTTGTGTGCTATCAAGTAGATTCCTAAAAAACACACCAATCTTGTCAAAATTATAAATTTGGTTCAAATGACAGCCCTCATTTTTAACCACATCATTCAGTTTTTTTTAAAATGGTTCAACGGCTTCAAAATATGCACTCAAACAGTTCGATATTCAATCTATTGATTGGAAATGTAAAGCTCGTCATATATAAAATTAAGCATCCTTCATTATTAATATTTTTAACTGTTATAATAAGGTACATCCTTTATAAAAGGGTACGTTATTAATAAGTTTCTACTGTATTTAGAAATTAACAACGAGTATTTAATAACTCATAACAGAACTCTCATTTAAAGCAACTAGATAAACAGTTTCCATGAAACCAACCCTCCCCATGATGCACACCCCAGTGGTCATGAGCGATTACTCTCACACGCCAAACAGCTCCAGGCTGTTTGATGTTTAACTTCTGGCAGTCAAAGATATCCCGAATATGTTACAAAAGGTCCCCCGAGCCTTCTAATTCAGAGAGGGAAAAAAACTCCGAGTACAAATCACTTTGGGTGCCCGTTTAGGCAGTGGATAAAAGGGCTCACTGTTATCTAAATACTCGTCATAGCCCCTAGCTGGCTTTTCTATTGGGGATTAGGGGACTTTTCATAACTGCAGGAGTTCCCAGCAGGGTCTGCAACTGCCGATAACGGTACGGCTTTGAGAGTTTTTTTCTCCTTAGTGAGAACGCGGTTGAGGGAAAAGCTACTTTATAGATCAGGTTAGGTGGGGAAATTGCTGTTATGGTTGGGTGTATAAAAATGTTTCTTCATAAATAAACTGTGTTTTTGTCCCAAAAAGAAGAAATATATATGAATTGGCTATAATTTTTTGTAATAAGAGATCAACAAAACTATCAGATTTTATATTGAAAGAAAAATGTATTGATTTTATTTTACTGTTTTCAAACAGCAATTTTTTAAGTAGTTTTATGGATTAAAAATAATTAGCATATTAGAAAATTGAAAAAGCACATTTATGTGCTTGTTTTAAAATAAAAAATTAAGTCTCCCTTGTATCACTATTTTGGAATATGAATAAATAAATTATAATTTATTTATGTTATTTTAAAACAAAAAGTTTTATTACTTAATTTTTTTGATTCTATATAACGCCATTATCGTTAAAGTCCCATTAAGGTAATAATTAAATTAATAACTTAATACTCTTTTTAGTTCACGTTTATGATCCGATAATTCCACGAAATGTTTATATAAATCACATTTGTGCAGTATTCCCAATGCTACTAAAAAATCAAGCTCTTTTAAATTTAATAAAACCCAATTTCGAAAATTAAACTATATTAAGATTTGAATTTACTGTTAAATACCTAAATCATTTTTAACTATAATTTTTTTTATCTATGGAAAAATAAACACATAAGTTAAATTTCATTGTGTAAATTTCTAACTTAGAAAATCAGTACAAATATACAAAAACACATACTATAAAATGAAATCAATAAATTAAATACTCTAATCGAATAGGTACTATAAAATGTAAATACAATATAATAAAAGGAATGAAAAAACCAGCAAAATAGACCAAGGACAATTTCCTTATGTTTTCGTTGTCTTTTGTCTTTATAGATCTCTTACCTCTGGGCAAGAATGATGCGGATGAAGTCACCAGGACATTCCTCAACAAGGTCCATGAGATTCTTCTCGATTTCGTGAGCAAAAGCAATGACAGGTCTGCGAAAATCCTCGACTTCCACCAGCCAAACCAACTAAAAGAAGTGTTGGATCTTGACATCCCTGATGATCCTTTGAATCTTGATCAGCTTCTGGTTGACTGCAAAGACTGCCTGAAATACCAAGTTAAGACCGGTAAGTTCATTAAAATATTATTGTAGTAATACAGCGTTTAGCAGGTTAGAAAAATCTTCTTAAAAAATATCTTATGCTAGCTTTTTGTAAACGCCTGACGTCTATCAAAGGTTTCTTACTTAAAATATATCTTCCTAGATGACGGAATTCAAAATTACCTCTCCTTTTCAGTAAAGAACAGCATTTTGAAAATGTTTCAATGAAAACCTAGTCCATTAATTCATTTATTATTATACGCTTTAAAAACTTTGGATCTATTGGTATTTTTCATTTAAATTATACAGGGTTGGACGATGGTTACTGTTTGGCTGTTTTCCATTTATCTGTATTGGCATAATAAAACATCATATTTTCCCAACAACTTCGCTTATATTTTAAACAAGTCACTTAAAGTAGTTAAAGTCTAGCAAAATGAATGGTTTATTATGTGTAGTTAAACAGCCAAACAATGACCATCGCTCAACTATTTGTGACAACCCTAAAAATCTGGAATTGTTTTTGTATTTAAAATTCACTTTTAATTTTCCTTTGACAAATTTAAGAACATATTTTTTTATTAAATAATGACAACGTATTATATTATGTCAATTCTAAAAAAATCACCATGGTTAATTAATTTTTATTAAAAAACTGACGAAAGAAATAAATTGTTTCAAATGAGGTATTTATAAAGTCAATTTAACTTCTACAATACTGTTAAAAAATCGTTTCCTGATTTAAAAATATTTATTTAGTTTAGCTTAAAAGTTCAACTGGAATGTAAAATACAGTGTTCTTCGTTTTTACCATTTATGTTATTTTTATAGCTACTGAGTTTATGTTTAGGAGCAGCATATACTATAAAGCAAATAAAACTCAAAAATTCAATTTCTTTAAATTTAATTAAAAATAAAGGTAAGAAATTACATCAGGTTGCTCTTTTTTATCAGAAAGCACAAAATAAAAAAAATTAAACTCCTTATTCGTACTTATAAATGGCATGGCATCAATGAAATAAAATTGTAATAATAATAAACTAGCATTAATCTGAAAAAAAAAATTCAACAATATTTATAGATAATGTAACCAAACTCATCAATTGTGCATTTAAAATATAAAAACCCATTCAAATTCCCATTTTCCTAAAACCAAACACATCAAACAACACAATTAATGGTGTTTTCATGTTTCCAAGAACAGCTTCAACATAATCATTCTCCACATCTCAAATTTAGACTCATCATGTTTGCTTCAAACAACATGAGTGTTTTCATTTTCTTCAAATCAAACCAAACAACATTAGTGTTTTCATTTTCTTCATATCAAACCAAACAACATGAGTGTTTTCATTTTCTTCAAATCAAACCAAACAACATTAGTGTTTTCATTTTCCAACCATCCTTTAGAAAAGAAGCGGCAATAATTGCGAGAGGTGAGTCACAGGAGGGTGGTGACAGCGGCCACGTGACAGCTTGTTTGTTTTTTTAATCCTAACGAGGGGCCCAGTGCCTTGTTAAATGCTAAGCAACAGCTTTCCCCTCGCAGCAGGACTCGCCTTTCAATCAGCCAATTATTCGGTGAAGGGGGCCACTTCGCCGAGATTTAATAACGGCTCTGGGATGTCGAACGGAACCCCTGTTATTTATGGACCAATTATGGGAGCTTCTTTTTTCCCCGACTTGCTCCAAATGGTTGGCCGATTGAATTCCTTCGACTGCTGTAGCCTTTAAAGGGAAAAGGGGTGTTCTGATTTGTGCAACAGTCACAAACTTTAGCTTTATTTTCCATAAATCTGCTACTCAGAGCCAGTCCAAATGTAGAGATTTTTGTTTGTTGCAGGTTATGTCTTATAAGTTCGTTTTCTATCGAAACCTAGCATCGAAATTTACTCAACAATTATTTTTAAGCCTTTAGAAACAGCTATAAAAGCCCAAGTCCAAAGCTTTAGTTGAAAGTAGATTTTAATTTTTCCCATCTCCTGTAATGGTGCCCAGATGTGATTTAGGATTTTTTGGCTCTGAGTTACAGGAATTAAGACGCGTTTTTTTCGGTTGAAAATTAATTGGATATTAAAATTTTATTTTAGTTTTTGATTTTAATTTTTACTTTGTATTTAAATTTTCAAAAAATAGAAAATGAATTATAATCTAAATAATATTTCCATTTCCGTAAGATAATTTTCCAATGAATATGATACTGTTAAAACATCAAAAACTGCAATGTATTTATTTATTTTTTAACAGTGTATAATGCTAATTTTGGTGGTAATTAGTAAATACCTAAAATGATAATTTGGTGATAGCTTCTGAAATGTCAGTCATATGTGCATATGAAGAGTTTGAATTCAAAGTGGGGCAAATAAACTAAAGTTAAACAAATATAATTGCGTGATGTATTGCAATTTATTTCCATTAAAATTCCTGGTTTTGGAACGTCATACCATTGAAATACCTGGCGTCTTTGAAAGTTTTAAAATTATAGAAAATGTAGAATACCCACAAATGTCCAACACTAACAAAATCATGATATTTATTTCTTTGATGAATATTTTTTATTTTGATTTTAAATATTTCATTTGCAGTGTTGGTTCCATAAAGAATATAAGAATCTATTTATTTAATTGACAAAGTCTTAAAACATTATTTGAATCTTCTAATAAAGTATTATTTACTGAATTATTGAAAATTAAAATGTTTATCGGAATTTATAACATTGGTTCTCTTTTCACCAAAAAAAATTACTTCCCTCAAAAGAATGTTTGTTCTCAAATCGGATATGCTTTGACTTTATATAGTAATAGAATATGATTGACCACACTTACAAATAGAATAATTAAATAGCACAATTTAAAAACATCTTTTATCTATATTCCTAACTTTATGAAAAATTACGAAAAATATATTCTGAAATAATTATGAAATGTTTTGAGGGATTTTACAGGTGTTCACTAAATACTCCTTGCCAAGCTCGTCGTAATAATCAAATGATTTCTTTCAATTTTTGTTTCATATTGGTTAACACAAGTTTATTTACATTTAATAGATTCGATAACAAGATTTGAATAAAAGGTAATTTCTCGAAGATCTTCAATAAAGGAATGAATTTAGTATTCAATGATGCCAGTATCTCGCCTTTGAGAAATTATGGATAGGGTACTATTTAAAAATGAGCTATAAATTGAAGAGTACAGTTCCTAAACTTGTTTTGTCTTAGACAATTTTCTAGATTTCAATAAAATTATCATTATTTTAGATAATAAAAGTTTTGGAACTGCACAATTAATATTCAAAATTAGTATACTTTTTTGGAGTTGCCAAGTTAGGAAACACAACTACTATAGTATAATGGTATATACTGAATTAGACAGGTATTTATTTATATATCAGATGTAAAGAGAGTCTGCGAAGGAATTTGGAACGACCACTAATATTTTTAGATAAGTTTTAATGTGATGCAGTCAATAATTCATATAAAACATTATTTTACTGAAATCATATTTATATTGGGATAACATAAAGAATGTTTTACTCAAAATATCATTATTCTGGATAAGACACGTTTTAGAGCTGCACTCTACAATTGAAACACATAACTCACATTCTTTATTTTGAACACCGGATGTGAACGGAATATTTATACATTATATAAAATCATAAAATATTAAATCTCAACTTTTATAAGATATATAAAAGTTTTATTAGTTTTAGTATCAAATGAAACATTATCATCAATTTTTATTTTTTTTACCATGTCAGATAATTTACGTATTATTTCACATTTTTCTCACACTGTTAAAAATAGGTATTCAAATATAAATAAAATGTACTCATTTTTGAATATATTCGATGCTTATCATAGCTCTGAATAGATAAGTTTCATTTTTGAAAAAGACATGTACTCAAAAATGAGTAAAAATGAATAAAAAGGACAGTTGTTTGCCTACATAGGCTGTCTTCATAAATCACTTTTAATAAATATCGACAATTACAACCAAGATTTACCAGGAATCGAACCCGGATCTGTATATCCGTTGAGTTACTAGGGCGACGTGAAGAAGTTATAAACAGAAGTAATGTTCAAAAGGTGTGCCAAAGGCATTGGAAGTAAGATAAGCGAATTGTAATAACTCAGTTTCCATTTAAGCAATCGACATCAAATGACATAGAAAACCATCTTCTGAACAACTATTTTAAGTTTGTCATGTCGCTTTGTTAAGATGACTTGAACAGAATCTGAGATCAGCAATATTAAATCACACTGCTCATTTTTGCGAAAGTACTATTACTTAAATTTGAGTACGTCATCTCTCATTTACGATGCAATTGTAATTAAAAAAACCGAGTAGGTTTATGTACTCATTTTAAGTATCTTCTTTTTACAGTGCATTTTCTTATATTGGCTACCTAAAGCCCTCAAAATCACCTTTCTTTTTCCACACAAGGACATACGACCCTCCTTTCGGCACGTGGAAAAAGCGCAATAAGCAGGGGCAGGGGAACGGAACAATAATACTCATTTGTTTCGCATAATAACACCGATCCTGGAAAAACATTTCGGACGGGAACAAAATCCGAGATCTCCCAAATCACGGCTCGTTGAGTGCGGAGGGGTGATCCCTGAGGGGGCCCTTAACGGCCCCCTCAACGCATGGTTGGCCACTGCCAATTGATAGATTCTGGGCGGAGATGTGACTGCCGGCCGCAGGGTTATAAAGTAAGGGATTACTGAAACCGAAGATCTGCTACAGAGCGGAGGATGGAGATAAATGACCGGGATGAGGATGCTGTGAGGTGGATGGGAGAGATGCGGACTAGTAATACCACCGGGTCTATTTTCTCCTTTGGAATATGATTGGGGTACTTACTGTAGGGTATCGGGTGACAGACTAAATAGGTAGGGAGTCTGTAGAGGTATCTACAGTTTGTAATGTTGCAATGCTGATGTTTGTAGTAAAAAAAAAATCTTCTGGTGTCTTTTTAATTGAAGACCAAACATTCAAAACGTATTTTGTCGCTTTGAGGAATTCGAGGAAAAAATAACTTTTTCTAAATGCATTGGTTTGTATAGAGATTCCAATTTTTGGAAGTTAATTTCGATGAGACAACGCACTGTTAAAAATGCACCCTCATATTTGCAGAAACTTTGGTCATTTTTGACGAAACAGACGCCTGATATATGCTCCGATTAAATATTTCGTCAAACTGAGAAAATTCATCATGTAATTTTAACGAAATTTATTTAGCTAAAAATTAGGCAATGTAAATATAAGAACCAATTACGAATTAATGCGCCTGAAAAGCGCAAAAGTAAATTCCTTTCGTCAAAAATGAGGCAATATAAGTATAAGGAAATATCCCTGAAAAAAGCCGTAATAAAATCTGAGTAAATTACTTTCGTTAAAAATTTGAGGATTTCTGTTTCGAAACGTCACACGTGATTCTGAAACGATTGTCAAATATGACGAAAGTAGCTTTGACGATCGTAATGTTCTCAAAAATAAGAGTGTTATTTCTGAAAGTGAAAAAGTGTTTTAAACTAATAAAATAGTTTAATTCTATAAAAAAAATTTGGAGACGAATTCCAAACGCGCCTCCAAATAAACAAAACGCGTTTTGAACGATTGCTCCTCAATTGTGGATATCGATGCCAAAGTGTACATATGTGTCAAATATATAAATTGTGAATATGAGATTAAGAGCTCGTTTGAATCTTTAAATTTTGATCTATTTAGTATCCAGTGTGGTAGGTACTTTATAGATACCTCTGCTCTACACTAAAGTGGTACAAATAGTTCAAATAATGTCTCATTATTTCACTCGCCTACCCTGTAAAAAAATGTACTTAAATTTGAGTATTTAATCCTACTCGTTTTTCTTTAGGAATAACTGCATTGCGTATGACATATTCAAATACAAATCAAATCAAAAAGTAGCAATATGATTTAATATTTCTAACCTCAACATCTGTTCAAGCGATCTTAATGAAACCTACAAACTAAAAATAGTAGTTTAGAAAAAGGTTTTCCACATTATTTGATGTCGATTGCTTAAATAGAATTGAGTTATTACAACTCAATTATCTTCCTTCCCATTCTTTTGGCGAATCTTTTTTAACGTTTCTTCTATTCATAACTTCTTAATGTCCCCCTGGTAATTTAACGGATAAGATACTGGACAGCGGTGCTGAGAATCTGGGTTCGATTCCCGGTAAGACTTCTTTGTAAATGTCGTTATTTATTGAAAGTGATTTATGAAGACAGCCTATGTAGTAGGCAAGCATGTACTCATTTTTGAGTACATGTCAATTTCAAAATTGAAACTCATATTCGGAGTCATGACAAACATCAAATGTAATGAAAAATGAGTATACATTTTACTTATTTTCAAGTATATATTTTTAACCGTGTAGTGTTCAAAGTCTTTCAATTTATTTATAGATTTTCAGTGCAATTTATGTAGAAGAATATATTAAGAAGAATCATAAAAGTGCTTGCATTGGTATAAATGTATATAAATAAAATGTATTTAATTCGTTCAGTTTATTTTACACAGTAGAAATAAATAAAACATACAAACTTATTTCAACCATAAAATCAATATGCTTTTTTCATCAACTAATACTGGCGAATTAAGGTTTATCTATCGTTCATTAATTTTTTTTAATTAAATAATTTAAAATCATGCTTAAAACAATGCTTTAAAAATAAATTACAGTTCAATAAAATATTTAAAAGAAAAGTCTGGTCCCATTTTCGATTGAATTATGCGTGATCATTTAAATTTTTGAAATTACTGATTTAAAGACATTGAACGTTTTCTTTTTTAAAAAAGAGCAATTATAATAATGTTATTTTTTGTATCCGAAATCAAATATTAGTCAGGTCCTCTCCCATATTACGTCGAACCATTAAATCAAGAATAGCGTGAAATGCATTGGAAAGCGAGGGGAGGAGTCAAATGTCACCGGCAGCTGCCATAAGGCAAGTGCGTCACTTGCAGCTTTCGTTATGTTATTAATAATCCGCCATCTCCTCCCATGTATCACTTGCAGAGGGCAGTTGCTTCCCCTTTCCACGGTGAAAAATCTTTTCAACCATAAAAACATTCATATCGCAAATTTCTTTTATTACACATAGATATTATTTTAATATTCATGTCTAGTTTTAAAAGAAAAATGTACGTTTAAATTTTTTCTGGAGAGAATTTTTACATTTTTAAAATTGATTCTTAAGGGAGCGGAGAGGAGGAGGAAGGGTTTTGATAATTTTTACTATTGTGAGGTTTTTTTTTATGAGGAACTCATGAGAATTTTTTTCTGTTACATTATTTTTTGTTATTACTATATTGGATATTATTATTATTTGTTTTTTTTAATCTTAAACTTAACTATTATATATTTTTGTTTTGGTTTATATTTTTGTTATTATATTTTTGTTATATATATTTTTGCTATCAGAGTTAGGACGTTTTTTTTATTTTGAAGAAATAACTTTTTTAAATCGGGAGGTTACATTTCAACTAATGTTGTCATTCGGTATTTTTACAAATAATTCTCAAGTTTTTAAAAAATTGGTGACTTAATTTCATTATAAGTTTTGTTGAGAGCAAGTGTAGTAAAACATATAATGTTTAAAAAATATAAATTGAATTGAAAAATTGTACTTCGTTAAAAACCTGAATAAAACCTTTTTAAAATCTGCATGTTGTTCCAAATATCTTTTAAAAAACCTGCAAAAACCTGTTTTTAAGCATTAAGGGAACACGGAACCATCTAAACAAGTTTTAATCTATATTATTTAAATTTATATAAAAGAAGAATATTGCATGCAAAACTTCCATAATTGTTTGTACTTTTTTCAGAATTTAGACTTTTACAATTATTTAAAACTTTTTTTTTAAAACGCTAAAGTTTTTTTCTTAAATATTTATATTTTTTCACCAAACTTTTTTACAGATCCTTAAAACTAATATATAATAATTAATAATTAAAAAAAAAAAGTAAAGCGTTTCAAAAACTTAATATCAAGGGAAACCAAACACTAAGAAAAAACGATTTAAAGATTTCGTTCCTTGAAAAACATATCTGTCATCCAGCATAAAATCTCAAATAACTCATCAAAAAACATAGACACAGTTCTAGAATAACTTTGTAAGCATATTTAGAAGAATCCAAACTATAATTTTAGCAAATAAAAAAAATCGAGAACTTTACAATTTTATGGGTCCACTTAAACCTGCATCAAATCTTCATTACCACAATTTTCAGTAAAATTTTATGCTGATATTTTTAGCCAGAAACCTTTACTTTATCAGTGTGAAGGTTTCCGACTAAACCAAAGTGATGTTATTCGTACTACGACGGATTTAACATACACCAGGCCCATCTATAATGCGAATCTTCAGCTGAACGACAAGGACCAAACTCGTAACCCTTATTTAAGGGGGTCCGATACCTTCGACATTTTTTTTTTATTTTTATACTTGTACAATCCAATTTTTTTTCTCTTTCTAAATATGCATAAAAAACCATTTTAAGACGCTCAATTTTTTTTTAAATAGCACATTTATTTTTAAATTAAAATTTTAGTAAATTTTTTTAAAATTTTAAAATTCCTACTCCTTTTTTGTTTTTCAATATTTTGAAGCAAATTTTTTTATTTAAGATCTTGAATAATATGTAAATAGATGTATGCATTCAAATTTTGATTCAGATACATCACTTTAAAAAAATAAAATATATTAGAAATTTTGGAAAAAAAATTGACGAAAAAAAATAAAATTCCATTTTAAGTGGTTTTAAAAAACAAATTATGGTAAAAATAGGAAATCTGAATGCATACATCTATTTAAAATATATTTATCTTGCTATACACACAAAAATTATGATTTTAAGTATAATAGTAAAAAAGCCTTAGCATTTTTAGTGTTCATTAAATTTCAAAACCACGAACAAAGATATTTGCTTTTAAAGTTTACATATAGTGATACAACTATGTTATAGGAACACATCATTAATATAGTGTCTCTTTAAAACATTCATAACTAAAAAAGTAATAGGAATTTTTTGAAGCAGTTTTTTGTGAGTTATTAAGATAAGTTTGAATATTATTTTTTAAATATAAAAAAAAAATGACTTTTTTGGCGAATTTCGGGTATCGGACCCCCTTAAGCCCACCACTCTTCCAACCAAGCCACCGCGGGCCATAACGACCATCAGCACGTACCCCACCAAGTCATAGAACAAGTTCTCTAACCCATTTACACAACCGCTAACTCCCCCACCGGAAGACTTTTCTCATCCTTATCTGTCCGATATTGACACACCATCCTCTCCCCCGCATCCTATGCTAGATCGTAGGTGGGGGTAAATTGGTTTCACAAATTTAATTTCCGCGGCACAAGACCGCCTAATCAGGACAAAACGACGGGGGTGACGTCAGAGGGCCCGAGCAATCAGATCGGGGCACCTTTCGCGGCACCGATATCGGGACAAAGGAAGAGTTTTGTATAGAGGGGATACATTCGGGAGCATGGAGTGGGAAGATTGGGAAAAAATATGGGAGAATAGGTTGGAAAAAAATATATGGGAACATAGTCGGATTTAGAGTTAGTGGGCTCCTTGGCTGAATATGTGGTGCGAGCCCTGAGGTTTCCTGAAGGTTTTATTAAAAAAAATATATGGGAACATAGCCGGATTTAGAGTTAGTGGGCTCCTTGGCTGAATATGTGGTGCGAGCCCTGAGGTTTCCTGAAGGTTTTATTAAAAAAAATATATGGGAACATAGCCGGATTTAGAGTTAGTGCGCTCCTTGGCTGAATATGTGGTGCAGGCCCTGAGGTTTCCTGAAGGTTTTATAAAAAAGAATATATGGGAACATAGCCGGATTTAGAGTTAGTGGGCTCCTTGGCTGAATTATGTGGTGCGGGCCCTGATGTTTTCTGAGGTTTCCTGAAGGTTTTATAAAAAAATACATAGGAACATAGCCGGATTTAGAGTTAGTGGGCTCTTTGGCTGAATATGTGGTGCGGGTCCTGATGTTTTCTGAGGTTTCCTGATGGATTTATTAAAATATATATATATGGGAACATAGCCGTATTTAGAGTTAGTGGGATCCTTGGCTGAATATGTGGTGCGGGTCCTGGTGTTTTCTGAGGTTTCCTGATGGTTTTATAAAAAAAAATATGGGAACATAGCCGGATTTAGAGTGGATTGATTGGTTTAGATTACTGAATATGTGGTGTTCCCCTTCCCCCCCCCCCCTAACTACAAGGGAGGTATGGATTTTCCCAAGTTAGAATAGGTAGGAAAAAATATATGGGAACATAGTCAGATTTAGAGTTAGTGGGCTCCTTGTCTGAATATGTGGTGCGGCCCCCCAACTGGGGGAAGGGCTATGGAATACCTCAAGTAAAACAGGGGAGGGGTCGGGTCATATTGTTTTAAACATATATTACAGAACTACAAATTAAATCATTTAAAAGTGTACAAATTAAATTGGGACACACCTCTGGTTTTTTTTTTAATTTACATTACTAAGTTAAAATATTTCATCTGTTTCAAGGAATCTTAAGGTGCAATGGCATTCTGGAATCTATGGAAACGATAATAAAATATTGCACTCGTCTTTGTATTACCCTCAAATGGCTTTAAGCAATATAAAAATGTAAGAAAATAAAAACAACTTATTTAAAAAAAGTGGAAAACATGCCATTGTAATTATCACAAAATAAACGTATTTTTTAAAAAAGTACGTAAAAGTATTAGGGTATATTTACATTACACAAATCTCTTTAGAAACATATAATTTTTATCCATCATAAAAATATTGTAGTAGACTATTTTCATTAGGATTTGGATTATCATCCTTCCAAATAATTTTTTTCACAAAGTTAATTTTTGTGTAGGTGTGGTACGAGCCCTTTTGTGGTTGGGCCCCTAGGCTGAAGCCTTATGTAGCCTATGGCTAAATCCGGCCGTGTATGGGAATGTGTACAGATGAGCAATATGCGCCTTTATAAAAATGCTGTATTCAGTTCAGCCTTTCTAAAAATTCAGCATAAAACCTGAAAATCTGCAATGATGTATCAGCATTAGAAAGAAGTGACAATTTTGTATTTGATTTTTGTGTTTCAGTTATCAAACAATATAAAGATTTGTCCCTTTTCTACCAGAAGGAGGTAATAAAGTTAATAAAGTGAATATATTCATGACTAGTTTTATTTTTAAACAATAACCTTAAATACTACAAAATGTTTTTCATTAAATAAGAACAACTGCTGTTCTACTAGACCCTCAATACAGAATTCTTCTTATTTTTTAACTATTCAATTTAGCAGTTTAAACTCAGTATTAATATGCTGTTTGTTTTCAGTATAAAGTTGCTTCGATGTTCGTATTATAGCCCACTAAAGAAAATTGACAAAAGTGAGAAGTGCTATTTTGCTAAAGATTAAGAAGAGACAGCAACAATATATTTTGAACTTAATTTAGCAAATTGTACACTAGTTGATGTACAACGAATTTTTATTCAATCAACCACCTTTACGATAATCTAAAAGTACCCTACCAAAATACACTATATAATCTCAAGCATGTTCTAACACAGATTAAATAACAGACCATGTTTGACGATAAATTTCTCAAATCAAGCCAATTTAACCGAGCTATCAATTTCCACTCAACACTCTACGCACCTTAACCGAATTTACAAGTCCATCCCTTTTCGGACTCCAGCCCATCCACAACCCTTTTTTAATTATCTCAGTTCCGGCATGCCAGAAATCTCCCCCTAAGAAATACTACAAGACCTCAAAGATGCCCGGCTACTACGCAGAGTAGCCGGATTCCCCGGATTCCTTCCCATCGTGTCCGGGAGAATTCATTTTCCGAAATCAATGGTTCCCTCACTCCTTCCTTGACGGATGACTCGCTTGTGATTACATCTCTCCCTCCCGCCAAAAGAAGGCTTTTGTTACTCGACACCGTGCACCCTCCCTCCCACCCGGCCCCTAATTTCACCCTCTTTATGACGCGAGGGAGGCAGAAAGTCGACCCCCCCCCCCTCGGTGATAAAATTGTTCCTTTGAATTTGCTGCTAGAATGCGCTTTTCCTCCTTTTTTTATTTCTCCTCTCTGATTCTTCTAAAATACCTTCCTGATTTTTATTGAAATTTCTAGGTATTTTTTTACAGTCTTTTTGCTTTTATGTCTTGCGCCGGGACGTTAATTTTCCAGTGGACTGATTTAACGTTGCTATAACTTATCAGAATTTAATTTAATGTTTCCTTAATTGAAAGTAAAGTATTTTATTTAATGCTATAGAGCAGTGTGGTTGTTGACCTTTATATGGTTACGGACCACCAAGTCAAAGTTTAAACCAAGCGCAGACCACCACTTTCTAATACTAGTACTAAATAAAATTCATGTACCAAATATTATTTGGTATATAAATATAATTCAGGTGTTTATTATTATATTATTGGAAGTATATCAGTAGATATATTAGTGATATATCAGCAGAGTAAGTAACCACAAAAATTATTTTTTAACAGAACACAAATGATTCTTTATCAAGTACTTTCAATACTAATACAAGCAAGCACATGAAAATTGAAAAATGAGGTTACAATGCATATAGTAGTGTTTCTTAACAAATAAATGTTAATTCTTTATTTAGATTTTTTTTGTATAAAAATACACGTTAAAAATGCATTCAAAAATATCATAATGCTTAGACAATAGCTCCACGGATCACAGCAAACCCTCTCATGGACCACGAATTGGAAACCATTGCTATAGATATATAAGGTGTTACGGTACGAAAGGCGAACTCAATAAACGGTTTCCAGAAAATTCCATTCAAAGTTTTTGGATCTATGGGGAACTCAATAAAAACAGTATTTTCATATTTATTTTTATGCGGTTAAAAAGTTGAACTAAATAAAAAAAACTACCACCTTATTTTGGAGGTCTTTTGGACGTTTTTTTTTTAATGCCTCAATGTTGAGTTAGCCCATCGTATAAGCAACAACTCAATATTTTAGAAAGTTGGATGCGTTTAAATTTTATTAGAGTGACGTCACAAAATTGCTGGCAAAAACAAAACCATCATTTTATACTGCGAAATCTTTTGGTTAAAAAAAGCTTTTAATTCGAAGTTTCGCCAAACACCCAGAGACCAATCAAATTTCGTCAAGGATGGGTTGGTTAGTTGGTTGAGAAAACGTCGCAGTAGAGCTACATAATGGGCTAATAGCATAGTAGTGCAAACAGGTCATGGTTTAAGTCACAAGAGGGGTTTATTGTGTTATTTCAATATTCAGATAGTTTAAGGAAAAGGAATAGAAATATTTGTGTATGAGAGTACCGCCTCTAACTTCATGGTTTTATCTTCAGTGAACTTTTATTTGCTTGTCTAGACATATTTAATAGCAAAAAGTCTGGTGCGTTACAGTATTTACTCAATAAAACAAGTTTTATTTTCAAAAACTAGTCTAGACTTGTTATTGTTCTTCTCAAGATAAAACGCAGGATAAAACGCGCTAATGAGAACTTAAATTACAAAAGTTGAGAAAATGCAGAAATTTATTAGCTAATTAATAAAAAAGTTAACCAAACTTAGAAGTTTTAAGTCTAAAAGTTTTAGTAACTTTGCGATAAATTTTAGTATAATGAGAGAGTAGAAATGAGTTTTGAGACTAGAAAAGTTTACTGATTATATAGTTGAAAAGATATTTAAACTTTGTTAGATTGCGTGAAGTCTCAAATTGCTGTATATTTCACATTTACAATTAGCTTCTTATTTACAATTCATTTCATTTGTTCAAAATTGGGTGCATATCATAGATAAATAAATAATTGTAATATAGGATATTTTCTGGATATTACTAAAAGTTGAAAATGTAAAGAATTGCTGTAAATCTACATAATACATTCAAAAATAAAACGTTCTCCAAATTTATATACAAACTTATCAACATTTTAAAGTATGTTCAATCAATGTACTATTTATATTAGAACGCAGCATTTATTACATATTCTTTTATGCGGAGTTTAAAAATTAAGTTTAACATTTTAATATTGAATAACTGATTAAAATTATAATTTAATTTAAATTATACAATGGTTAAACTTATACAGAGCTTAAAATTAGATGTATTTTTAGTAAACATTCCTTAAAAATTCAGTTTGTGTATAATTTATAAAATAAAGGTTTTAGGTGTGCACTTTTCCCAAAAATATTAGAGAAATATACGCGTAAATTGCATTATACGTGAAATTTTAAAACAAGAACAGTTAGCTATGTAAATACATTTTATGTAAATAAATATAAAGTGATATCTGTTTTCAAACTTTACAACTCTTTTACAAACATAATTGAAAAAAAAATTGTATATAAACATTATATATGATTGTATACAAGAAATACAAATCAACAACGTGTATTTATGAGATAAATAACGTCTGTAATAAATAAAAAAATATCCAAAAAAATGTAAACTTGCACCAATTCATTAATTTAACGTTTCTGAACAGTACGCGATTGTTTAAATTATATGTATGTATGAAATATATGAAGAAAAAAAATCTTTCTGAATTATATAATTCCGCAAACCTTTTCTCGGTCTTACATTTTTTATATTAACAAAAATAGCTTACCAGCATCATTTTTTAACGCATAATTGTAATATTTAAATCATTCTTATGTCATTTTAACGCACATTTGCAACTAAAAATCTCAATTTTCTCAACATAATAAAATATTATTTTAAAACTTTAAACATAATTATATTGCTTCTAATAGAGTTCTAATGTCTCTTAAGGATTGGTTAGTTTTCCATCTGATTTTCAATGGCTATTCTAAGGATAAAGCTTTTTAAAACGAATGAAAACTCTGTAAAACTGTTTTCTCCTTTGCTAGAGTTTTCGTGCAGGAAATCTCTTTTCGTCAAGTCAGGGGTAAAAGTAAAAGAGTAAAATGTGGTTAAGTTGCAGGATTTTTCTTTTGGCAAAGCCAAAACTACAAAATTAAATTTTGGTTCGAAAAGTATATTAGCATCAATTTTTGAATGATTTATTTAGTAGTAATAATTTATTTAGTAGTAGTTGTTAGATTTATTTAGTATAATGATTATCTCAAGGGTCTATTTGTGAAAAACTTCTTATCATTTTGTTTATTGATGATTTAGCATAAATATTTTGTTCTTGCTTATTATTTGCTGATGATTGGAATGTCTACAGATGTATATCAACATTTCTTGACGACAAAATTTTACAAAATAAACGTGTTAAGTTACACAGCTGGTGCATGAAATACGGGCAAACAGCGTTTTTGCCATACACAAAAAAAAATAATGTTTTTAACATTTCTAAATACTTTGCTCTTTTTCAAAAAAGCTGGTCCTTTGGCATTGATATATTATTGAGATAGATTGATAAGTTATAATATTTTTATATCGATAATATAATATAATATAATATAATATAATATAATATAATATAATATAATATAATATAATATAATATAATATAATATAATATAATATAATATAATATAATATAACATAATATAATATAATATAACATAATATAATATAATATAATATAATATAATATAATATAATATAATATAACATAATATAATATAATATAACATAATATAATATAATATAATATAATATTACATAATATAATATAATATAACATAATATAATATAATATAATATAATATAATATAATATAACATAACATAACATAATATAATATAATATAATATAATATAATATAATATAATATAATATAATATAATATAATATAATATAATATAATATAATATAATATATTATAATATAATATATTATAATATAATATAATATAATATAATATAATATAATATATTATATTATAATATAATATATTATAATATAATATAATATAATATAATATATTATAATATAATATAATATATTATAATATAATATAATATAATATAATATAATATAATATAATATAATATAATATAATATAATATAATATAATATAATATAATATAATATAATATAATATAATATAATATAATATAATATAATATAATATAATATAATAAAATATAATATAATATAATATAATATAATATAATATAATATAATATAATATAATATAATATAATATAATATAATATAATATAATATAATATAATATAATATATTATAATATAATATAATATAATATAATATATTATAATATAATATAATATAATATAATATAATATATTATATTATAATATATTATATTATATTATATTATATTATATTATATTATAATATATTATATTATATTATATTATATTATAATATATTATATTATAATATATTATAGAAATATATTATAATATAATATATTATAATATAATATAATATAATATAATATAATATAATATATTATAATATAATATAATATAATATAATATAATATAATATAATATAATATAATATAATATAATATAATATAATATATTATAATATAATATAATATAATATAATATAATATATTATAATATAATATAATATAATATAATATAATATAATATAATATAATATAATATAATATAATATAATATAATATAATATAATATAATATAATATAATATAATATAATATATTATAATATAATATAATATAATATAATATATTATAATATAATATAATATAATATAATATAATATAATATATTATAATATAATATATTATAATATAATATAATATAATATAATATAATATAATATAATATAATATAATATAATATAATATAATATAATATAATATAATATAATATAATATAATATAATATAATATAATATAATATAATATAATATAATATAATATAATATAATATAATATAATATAATATAATATAATATAATATAATATAATATAATATAATATAAATTTTGGATAATATGTAGAGTCTTAAAATTACGAATAAAATTTTAATTTCAAATTACATATATAAAATGAATATTCAAAAATTAGATTGTTTTTAGAGAACCACTACAAATTTTAATAAATAATCTGTTATAATTGATACTTTTAACACTTTAGTTTGGCCAATATTATAGTATATATCAATGCTTAAGTGCATGAATGTGATAAGTTATAACTCACTAATTTTTCAGGATAACCATTTCAAACTTTGTAGCATTATAGCAGGAAGGAATGGGAAAACACACAATTATCAGCGGTTTCTGCCAATTAAAATAATTATTTTCATCTACTAGAATTCAATACAACATGGATTACAATTTGAAGATTCAAATGAGCTCTTAAGCTCACAATCACGAAAAATACACAACACATCTGGGCATCGATATACACATAGGTCCCTCATTAATTCCGACGACCAGCACCTGACTAACAATACCTTTAATCTCACCGAAAACGGCTGCAAATCGGGCATTTCAGAGCTCGGGAATGTATTCCTTTAATAACAATCCTCTTAGGAGGCAGTTTCCCTGAACAAAGCAGCCACCCAAGGTTATGCTTTTCAGCATGGCTAGAGGGGGGCAATTATACAGCTCGTATTACGCAGTCACCTCTTTGGCATTCGGGGAATGCGTGTGACTTGGCATTACTGCCGGCTGTCGGACATTACAGATTACGCAGACATCCCAGCTTACGCAGGGAGGGCCTGACTCGAAACAATTGAAGCCTGTGGGAAGCGGACACATGTTCAGGGGGAGGGAAAGAAGCATTTTCTTGTTCACCGTTAAGAGCTTAATCCGATTTATATGCTTCGAGTGCTACCTTGTTGAACGGTTTGGGGCGATTATTTCCGAGAGGGGAGCTTTGATTTAGGAATTTAAGTTTTTGAAAGTGGTGGATATCGATCTTTTTAGTTTTTATGATGTAGGACTTTGGTATCTATATTTATGAAAAAAAAAAGCATTTTTATTTCCATCAAGAGTTATGGACTTCTGCTGGACCGTTTTGATAATGATATATATTGTTTCTGTAGTAAAGATCCCCTTTATTTCTCTTAGACGCAACGAATCTTAACACATGAGGCATCAAAAGAAAGAGTCATGAACCAGTGACGAATCGTACTTTCATTTCATAAATATCAACGTATTTTTTAATGAGTTTAAAAAAATTCATTTTAACGTGTGTTTTTTATACAAGCCGTTGACAAGCGTTGTGTGTGTGAGGGGGGGGGGGTCCATGCAATAATTATCGCACGGACATGCTAGTTCTTTTTTATTTTAATAAAAACTCACAATTTTGCCACAATTTTGATAATATCTATATTTTTTATAAAAATATCTTTCGTTCGTTTTCCATTGGATAGAATTTAACGGAAAAATAAAACCAATTCTTTTAAAGAATGGATATGGGTTTTTTAAAGAATAGGGTAGAATCAACAGACATACAGTTATTTTTTATTTACATATAATGTAGGGCATTTAAGTAAATTGTAGGGTCGGTCCCTAGAAACACATTTATATAAAAGATAGGATAATTAGGTATCTTACTTTTTTTAAAAAGATAAATCTGAATTTTTTTATGCGTATTTTAAAGCAGACATGTGTACACAAGAAATATTTATAGGATCTTAGACGCAAACACAACATTCTGTAGAATTTATGTATGCTTGCCGGTATGTTTATCAAGTTGATCATTATCTTATAATTTCCTTTAATGATTAATTTTCAATTAAACGTAAAGTGAAAAACACCGATTTGTACTATTTGAACCAGTTTGAATTTCATTTCAAAATAAAAGCTATATGAAGAATATCTAACAAATTATACATGTGATATAATTCAGTATTTTTTTATATTGTTTTATAATCAAGATTATTTTACATTTAGTTTATCTTCATTAATAATGGTTTCTGTACATTATGTAGGGAAAAAACTCTGATCACAATAAAAATATTTTTTTAAAAATAGTAAAGTTAAAATTTAAATTAAATATTTGGGGTCAACTTTTAATGTAAAAAGCACACATTCCTTAAATTAAATGTTATTTTAAATTAAAAAACATTTAAAATAAACATAAAAAATTTAAAAATTTAATAAACTGTAATAAAGGTATATTTGATTTTTGCATTAATTTTCAATTTTTTTAACAAATTATGTATTTATTTAAAATTAAACTTAAAAATTTGGAAAAAAATATTTTTTAATAAAATTTTTTGCTTGACTATTTTAGTTTTTACATTTAAAGACAAGAAATTTTTATTTTTTAAAAAATGTTTCAAATTACAAATACCAAGAGGCCTTTTGTTCAGCACCCAAAAGTCACCGTTTCAATTTTCTTAAATCCCCACCACTTGGATGGGTAGTTCGAAAAGGCTGAGGCGGGGAAAGGGGGAGAAAGTAACAGCTGAATGAAAGAGGAAGGGGACTGACAGCATATGGTATCACCCAGCAATACCTCCCCCCACCCTAAACGTCTATTCTTTTATTAGATACTTTCGATCTGAAATCTGTTCTCTAAAAGTGGATTGAAGAGGGAGAATTTTTGACATTGGCTTATAATTCTTCCTTTGCTTTGATTTTTATGACATTTATGAATATTTTTGGAATACATCTTTAAAACACCTAATAAAAATAGACATTTTATAATATAAAAATAAGCTCCATTATATAGAAATAGATACATTAATGAATTATTTGAGTTAATAAAATGAGCTATGAGTTTTAAAATTATTAAACAAACGACCACTGATAAAAGTAAGAAATTAAATTATAAAATATTTTAGGATTCACTGGAGATTGCTATTGTATCTATTGTTAAGTATATCAGACTGGTATATATTTTTCGAGTAATTTTAAAAAATTAATTTAAATAAATCTCCGACCGTATTTATAAACTTTCTGTCTTTTGTAAATGCTTGATCATGCAAGTTCAATTCCTGTCCAATCCCAATTTCTAAAATAAAATTAAATTCATAATTGAATAATTAGGTTATTATTATGACTGCTACTAAAAGTAATAAATTAAATTATAAAATATTTTAGGGTTCACTGGATATTGCTATTGTATCTATTGTTAAGTATATCAGACTGGTATACATTTTTCGAGTAATTTTTTTTAAATTTAATTTTAATAAGTCCCCGTCCGTATTTATAAACTTTCTGTATTTTGTAAATGCTTGATCACGCAAGTTCAATTCCTGTCCAATCCCAATTTCTAAAACTAAATTAAATTCATAATTGAATAATTAGGTTATTATTATGACTGCTACTAAAAGTAATAAATTAAATTATAAAATATTTTAGGGTTCACTGGAGATTGCTATTGTATCTATTGTTAAGTATATCAGACTGGTGTACATTTTTCGAGTAATTTTTTAAAATTTAATTTTAATAAGTCCCCGTCCGTATTTATAAACTTTCTGTATTTTGTAAATGCTTGATCACGCAAGTTCAATTCCTGTCCAATCCCAATTTCTAAAATAAAATTAAATTCATAATTGAATAATTAGGTCATTATTATGACTGAATATATTATTAACATCAGGTATACAAACGTATGCTAAGCTTTAAGTCGATATTACATTTGGAAGTAAGTTAACATTGAATTACAAGATTTATTGACACAACTACAAAAAGAGATGACTCATTAAAATCAGATGAAGTTATTTAAATAACAACGTTTGATGAAATGACCATTATTCAGCTACACAAATTGACGCCATAACTTATTTCCGAGACGTATAGCAGAGAAAAAACTGACGTTTTTACTATTTTACAATTGAGCCCTTCTTTATTTCAAAAAATATTTTTTACAAACACATTATTTGGATGAATCAGGGGGGTAATTTTCTATCCCAAAATGAGTTACATTACTTCACAGCGAAAAACTTCACACATTGACTTACTACTTAAACTTACTACTGAGACTTACTACATTGACTTAGTATATGATTATGAATTTGTCTTGTCCATGTGAGCAGTTTTCTAGAAATCAATAGAATTATCGTTATTTTCGATAAGACAAGTGAAGAACTTCACTCCTCATTTTAAAAATTATTATAATTTTTTAATGGGGAGTTGAAAAGTTTGAAAACGCAACTACTCCTTTATAATGGTTAGCTGCTGAATTATACAAGTATTGGTAGTACAACATTAAGATAGTACATGTTATATCCACAAGACATTTGGATATAACATGATTTGCAACGACCACTTATATTTTCAATTCAATTGTAATAAGTTTCAATCCTCTACTGAATACAAACTAACTAAAAAATAAACATTTATTTAAATACCATTTGTTTTAGAATAGTAAGAATAGGTTTTTCTTATATTATCACACATGAGGAGCGCTCATGTAAAACGAAAACGAGTGTATTCTACAAAAAAATTTCTGTGTGATTTAATTCAAGTCCAGCAGTCGATTTGCTTGAGTATACAAAAAACTTGTGATAGTTTGATTCATGAAAACTTCTATACATTAACTAAAAAAAGTCGGATTATTTACCAATATTCCTGAGTTTTTTATAAAAAATAACTTTTTAATAAATTATAATGAAAAAATTAGGGAAAAAATTCTACTTTATTTAGTTTTTTTCAACGATTTGCAAAGTGGGGTAAAATGGGAAATCGAATTATTAATGGTAAAGAAATAATAAATTCCTAAAATGTTAAAAATCTTCGAAAAAAGTGCAATTTTCTACAAAAATAGGAATTTTGAAGCTTATAAATGACAAGAAATAACTTCAATATATTTAATATTGCTTATATGTTAATACAATTAAGTTATATATGTTTTTTAAAAACAAATTGTCAACAAGTAGAGTACATTTTTATAAGAAAGTGTACTCCATTTTCTGGATTTGTTAGGACATAAAAAGAAAGTTTTAAATGGATAAAAAAAGTTATGCGTGGAACGAGTTAAAAATAACATAAATACAGCATTGGTAGCTGAATTAAAATAAGCCTCAAATTATAGTAGAGGTTCTTTTTCAAAGACATTAAATAATAATAAAGTTGATTTTTCAAAATGTCGAATTACAACTTGTTTGTAAAACAAAACTGCTACAAAAACAGACGTTTAATAATAAATTATATTTAGTTTTTAGAGTTGATTTTTGAAAATTATTCTATTTTATTCAAGTTACAATTCAGATTTAAAAAAATCTGTTTTAATAATGCCTTTTTACACGAAAAATTCCACAATTCCCACTGGTTACCGCTTTACCCCATCCTCCATATTTCGAAGTAAGTAACCTTAAAAAAATAATTATTAAAATATTTGTGAACCTTAAAATTAAATAAAAAAAAATTATTGTGTTCTCAATAAAAAATAGTTAACATTTTTATGCAACAATCGGAATTTTACAATTTTTTTCTATAGAGAAAGTGGAATTTGAATGTAAATATCCAGTTTTAATACCCATTTTCCCCCACGTTACCCTGAATCATCCAATAAGAACTCGTGATTTGTAGATGGTCCCCAGAAGGAGATTACGCAGGAGCCGGGATGTTAGGGGGAGCTGGACAAAGGGTGGCGCGAGGTGGCAAACGACACACTTATTCGCCTTATTAAAAGAGCACCTGAAACTAATTGTTTTCGCGGCCTGATACCAGACACCCCATCCCATCAGGGAGGGAGGAGAGGGGGGGGGGGATATTTTAATGTTTAAGGAAAAGTTTATTGTTATTTGGTAAAACGTAGTTCCCTCTTTTTCCATCATTTGAATATTCACGTACATTATATATATTTTTTTAAGATAAATATTTTTTATGAATTAACTAGGTGGGTGGCGGTGTGGCCTGGCAGCGCCAGGCCACGCAGCTAATTAACAGTCGAAGTAATATGCATAATTTTCCTTAATTCCCTCTTATATATAAATGAAAATTGACTGACATTTTATGTCCTTGCTTTGAAAAATTAGGTTTTATACTTACATTAAAGAATGTCATGGAATATTTTTCAATTGATAACAAACAAATAAATAATATACGGAGTGCAAAGCGTAGTAACGAATAGGAGTAGCGAATAGTATTATTAACCAAAACAGAAATAAGAAACTAAAAATAAATTTCCATAAATGTCGGAAATAGAAAAGATCGCACTACTCAAGAGCTCTTTAAAGGCTTATTTATTTAAACATCATTATAAACATCATCGAAATAAAAGATATTTAACTGTTATAGAAATAAAATATATATAACTAAATATAACTTGTATGAAAAAAATATTTAAAAATTCAATGGGTTTGGTGAAATCATTTGATAGTTGTTGTCTTACATACAAAGTTTGCTTAAAATTATTTCTCTATTTCTACTCTGGTAAAAATAAGAAAATCTACAAAAAGATAGAAAAAAAGAACTATTCCTTTTCTTATTCTAGTACCTCGTCCATGATTAATAATTGATTAAAGTATTTCAATCTGTCACAAGTAAAAGCTTCTAAGCAAGAAACATTTGATGACGTAAACTTTGAAGATGAGAGGAGATAAAATTAGGGAAAGTTATTCAATAACTATACAGGTTTAACCATACTCTTCCTTTTGATTAGGTGGATAACATTAACTCTTTAAGCAGCAATACTGAAGTAGAATATTTTCCTTTCCTTATATTAATTTGCATAAAAATAAATTCATTTTAACACTCCATTTCAAAAATGCACATTCCAGTGCTAACCTCATTTTTGTGCTCTAATATTTAAAATAATGCTAAGAGTCAGCATCTAAAGACTTCTTGAGAACCTTTATACGCCAAAATTAAGGAGAGAAGTTGGAAAGAAACAACCTGTTGTGTAATATAACCTTCTAAGCTAAAAAAAATGCAAATTGTTCCTTCTTATTTAGAAACTAAAAAGTTTTTAAAAATTAAAAAATCACTACTATGCTCTGTTTGGGAACTGGAAGGTCAAACTCTTTTGTAAAGCTAAGTTTAGCCACTTATCTCTTTTTTTGTATTTTTCAGGTCACCCCCACTTTTTCAATCAGCTGTCAAGTGGTTTAGATATTGTTGGAATGGCTGGTGAATGGCTGACAGCTACTGCAAATACAAACATGTATGTTTCATAGTAATGTGTTGATAATATTATTATTGTTGAATAAATCAGGCCAGATAAAGACAAGGTCATTTTTCACCCGTAAAATTAATTGATTTCTTTAGACCCAACATAACACCCTTTTTCTTTAACTGACTACTAGGTACCCCTATCTAGAAGGAGAATCTGTACTTCTAAACAATTAATCACATTAGTTATTTGCTTGGAGCAAAGTTAAACGAATTCATTTCAAGAAAATACTACATATAAATTTTAAGTAAACAAGAGAAAAAATTATCTAAGTCGACTTTTTGAAGACATTCGGGACTCGACTGATAAAAGAAACATAAAAAAAACACCGAACATTGAGGGGGGGGGGGGTATGAATGTATGAATTTCCAATCTTTCTTTTTAAAAAACTGAGAGTTCGAATATGCTCAGTTTTTTTATATCTAACTTCCCAATATTTATTGCGGCCCACTCTATTTTTTCTTGTCTGATTCCTTTAACTCAACACATTGTATAACGCGTTCTGAGTAATATTTGTTATAAAGCATCTTCTGATAGAAAAAAAATATTACTTTAAAGCAGCATTTATTCTTTGTTATAATTTTAAAGCTATGCTCTCACTCTATTTTTTCTTGTCTGATTCCTTTAACTCAACACATTGTATAACGCGTTCTGAGTAATATTTGTTATAAAGCATCTTCTGATAGAAAAAAAATATTACTTTAAAGCAGCATTTATTCTTTGTTATAATTTTAAAGCTATGCTCTCACCCTATTTTTCTTGTCTGATTCCTTTAACTCAACACATTGTATAACGCGTTCTGAGTAATATTTGTTATAAAGCATCTTCTGATAGAAAAAAAATATTACTTTAAAGCAGCATTTATTCTTTGTTATAATTTTAAAGCTATGCTCTCACTCTATTTTTTCTTGTCTGATTCCTTTAACTCAACACATTGTATAACGCGTTCTGAGTAATATTTGTTATAAAGCATCTTCTGATAGAAAAAAATATTACTTTAAAGCAGCATTTATTCTTTGTTATAATTTTAAAGCTATGCACAGAAATATTCCTGCGTTTACAATATGTTATACACTGATTGATAAAACATCAACAACACACATGTAAACATTGGACAAATGTCTCATTAAGATTGTTAAATCACAAAATAACAAAGTGAAAAAGTAATAAAATTTTGTCTTGTACCATCTTCCACTGAATATTAGATGCCTATAGCTTTAAAAATTGTTCAAATCCAAGTATGATTTTTTTAGTTTCGGCATGATGAGCTACCCCTCTAAGGATAGTTTGGTTTTAAACTTATTTCAATACGACTTTTTTTTTTTAATAAAACTTTTACTTATTATTAATTTGTGCAATAAATTTATATTAAATTAAATTTCAAATGAAATATTTAATTAGGTTCACCTATGAGATTGCACCTGTGTTCATTTTAATGGAACAGGTGACGCTTAAGAAAATGCGGGAGGTCATTGGTTGGAGCGATGGTGACAGCATTCTTGGACCAGGTACAGTTTTACTCGTATACTATTAAGTTCGGGTGCAATTTGTTGTACAAAATAATTATATATAAAAGACATAGAAATACACGTAATAAATATTTTTTTAATAATAGTCAATTTTAAATATTACCATAAATGTTAGCTACGGACAAAGTTTTACGTAAAAAATATCGATTTATATTTGCTTTCATATATGCTTACCTGTAAGTATATGTTTCTGTAATAAACTAAAGTATAAGCTACTTATTTACTTATTTGAGATCTATAGCATTTTGACCATATAAATAATGAATAGTTTTACAAATCGTTGATATTTCACAGCAAAAAGGGCCAAGTAAATTTGTTTATGTCATTAAAAGTAATGACTTTAGGAAAGACAGTTGTCATTGTACATTAAAATTTCCATAACTTATGTTTTAATCTGAGTAGATTCCAAACTGAAACAGTCCTGGGATCTTAAGGAATGTGGCTTTTTCTTTAAATAATAATAAAAAAATATGTGTATTTTTGTCAAATATGACACAATTTCAAGGTAGTCAAATACCTTAGTATCTCCTTTTCAACTTTGAATTTGGCTATAGATATTAGACTTAATTTGGAAATCTCAATTTCTCTTATATGTTTGCTATTCAGAAGAGTAGCTAAAAAAAAATGAGAATTTTCGGTTTTCGAATTATATTCGTAATCTTTGGAAAGACATTACTCAATTAATCTTAACTGCATCGAGCATTATACCAAATTAAAGAAGTATTTGATTGAGATACGACTCATTTTAAAAATAAGAATCTAGGGAAAATTCCTGTGGTTCTTAACTTAGAAGTAAAAGTTTTAATTTACTTATGACAGTTTATAACTACGTGCAGGAGAAAAACAAATATTTAATTTCTAAAATAAATTAAAATTTCAACTTAAAATGCTCAATACTGTAACGCAATACTGTAAAATATGCAATACTGTAACGTAACTGTCAATTTTATATATACTCTCTTTAAAAAAATAAGAAGTCTGATTTTTTTCTGAAGACGATATGTATGTTCGTGTAGACTTTAACGTTAGATAACTTCAAAACTTAGAATTGCATAATTTAAAAACTGATTTATATTATTTACTAATAATATCATAGAGAATACTTTGAATTTCATAATTTTTCTACGTTTACTTTTTGAAGAAAAAGGATGTAAATAAGCAAATGTAAGGTTTATTTTAATAATAAAAATAATAATAATAAATAAAAATAATAATAATAAGGTTTAATTTATATTAAATGTCCGAGTGTTCCACTAAATAAAGGCACATTTGATAATATTAGCAAGACGAAAACTCATTTTCGTTTTTTTTTAGCTGTATTACTGTTGTTCTGAGGCGACGATATACTGAATTATAATTTTTAGACAGGATTATACTCAATTATCATAACACACTTATTTAAAGCATTTATTTTAAAATATTTCAGAAATACAATACTACTGTGACGTTTATACGTAAACAATTTGCTATTTTAGTATGAAAACTTTAGAATGAGTAAGTATGAATAAAGATCATACTATAAGTTGGTCAATGTACAACAGTCCATAGTTCTGTACCTCGAAGCCAAACGAGCCTTTAGTCACACTAGGGCGACTTTACAGGAGAGGGAAGAAACTGAATCCTACTTTCAACTAAAATTTTGGACTTTTATAGCTCACACTTAATGCTTTAAAAACAATTTTGAGTTAATTTTGATGTTACGGTTCGAAAGAAAACTATCGTTTAAGACCTGCAATAAAACAAAAATCGTCAAATTTGGACTTAGGCTCATCTGGCCATGAGGTACAGAGATAACGCATTAACTTAAAAGATTCATAACTGACCTTTGTAATGTGGAGTAACATTCCTCTTTAGGTGGATCCATCTCAAACTTATATGCCTGCTTGTGCGCACGTCATCGTATGTACCCGAGCTACAAAACCAAAGGCTTGATGGGTCTCGGCCAACTCATCATCTACACATCCGAGCACGTAAGCAGACTTTTTTGTTCTTTTTGAATCGCTGAAAGTGGTAAATAAAAAGAAACGTGCCAAATTGGCCCCATTTGGGAGGTCAGTGTTTTGGACCTAATTGCTCTGTCTCAATGAGTTCTTTTTCTCCCGCAGAGTCATTACTCTATGAAGGGAGCCGGCATGGTAATGGGAATGGGGACTGATCACGTGATTGAAGTGAAGAGTGACGATCGGTAAGTTCCGTTGTGAAGAACATTTCACACATACATTTATTTAATAACTAGTTGCGTGGCCCCACGTTGCTGGGGACCCAATAATGTACATAGATTTCCTTCTATATATACAGGGTCACAAATAGTTGGGCGATTGTTATTGCTTTACGGTTTAATTATGTGAACGGTTTATTATGTGTAGTTGTAGCTAAATAACCAAACAATAATAACCTTCGCTCATCAATTTGTGACAACCCTGTATAGGTATTGTATGTATGTATGACCGCTATACCACCCTTTGAAAAATAAGGGTTTCAAATACGAAGCGAGAAATTATTTTTTATGGCAAATAAAAACTTTAAGAAAACAAAAGTTGCGAGTTTTTAAATTTTTATGCAGATATCCATACACAGAGCTCTCATTAATTTTATTCATTTATCTCATTATATTTATATCTATACAGTTATATTAAATTCTTCGACTATATCAATGTGATAACCATAGTCGAGTGATCTTATTCGTATAGCCTGTTTAAAGTGACTACCATAATCAAGTGAAAAAAAATTTGGTTGAGGCCAATCGTAGGATTTAACAAACTTGGGAGTAGGCGACAGATAAGCCATTGAAAATATGTTGACTGCAGTGCGGTTTCAGTCACCTTAGTTTTCTAAGTCCAAAAATGATGGGATTTATATCATGTCTCAAAAGAAAACTATAAAATTGTTCAGATTATTCGAGTAAAGACAAATGAATGAGTCACATACTGCAACTTTAAAAACACAATTAAAATTTAATAAATTAAAACTCCAAATAATGTATGTTCTTTCTGTCATAACATGTGCAATAAGTTAAATGTTGTTATTTTTCATTAGAGGACGTATGATTCCTGAAGAGCTGGAAAAATGTATCTTAGCTGATAAGGCCAAAGGTTTCAAGCCTTTCTTTGTATGCTGCACAGCTGGAACTACAGTCCTGGGGGCGTTTGATCCGATAGAACCATGTGCTGATATTTGTAAAAAATATGGCCTTTGGTTGCACATTGATGTAAGTAAATCTATTTTTATATTTAAACTGGGCTACAAATATATCATATATCAAACATTATGGAATGAATTTGATATTAATTAACTGAACAGTCAATTTATATTTAAAATCTCAAAATTGTCCTGAACATATGCGAATTTTGTTTTGCATTTCTCAACTTATAAACTTAATCTATGATTTTAAAATTCACAGAATACGTACATTTATTAATTAAGGAACTTTAAATATTTGTGTACGGCACAGATGCCGTCACCGGTTTTGTCGTTGTGTAAAAACACGGCCTAACGGCATATAACGGTCCAACTATATATTTTAGAGGGGAAATCTGGAGTTTTCGTTTATAGAAGTATATCTTTAAAAAACGACTATGTCTAAAAAACTTCATTTTTTTCATAGTTTTTAGATTTTATGTCTTCTAAGTGCTGATTATTTTTCTTAAATTTTATATCATGTACACCAATTAGTATGTAGTAAGTAATAATTTAGTTTCAAAATTCCTATATATTTTCGTTGTTTCTTTTAAGACTACGAGTTCAGTGAAATC
Source organism: Troglohyphantes excavatus (assembly GCA_963932185.1). NCBI lineage: Eukaryota > Metazoa > Arthropoda > Arachnida > Araneae > Linyphiidae > Troglohyphantes > Troglohyphantes excavatus. The sequence goes on from OZ010676.1 coordinate 30,274,606, forward strand.
CAAAATAAGTAAGAACATCGTACCAAGACGGATTAAACTTACACCAGTCCTTAGCCCTGTGGATAAAGGCGTTCAGCTGGTAATCAGAGGATTGCTAGTTCGAGCCCGTGTGATGGATTTGACAAAGAAAAGTAAAAAAAAAAGTAGTGATATTGTGATCGGAGGGTTGCCAGCTTCACTATAAAAATACTAGAAAGCCGTCCAGAACGTCCAACAAATTATACCGGTGCGCATACAGGACTGGTGCACGATAAATTTGATCGAGGTACAATGTCCTGGCGCCTATTGAGGCAGCGTCGGGCGCCAGATCAGGTGTTATCCCCGTCATCTGATCACGGTTAAAAAATACGAGGCATCGTTCCCGGGTTTTTCCTTCAAGATAGGCCCCGAACCGTTGCCAATAGCCTACTGTGCAGATCTAGTGCGACTTTAATTAACCGTAACCAAAAGTACATCAGTCCCCTCTACACAACGGAATTATTTTTGGTTGGATAAATTGAAGTTGCACTAGAGCTCAAAAATAGGCTGTCCCATTCTCTTTTGTTGCTGAGTTCGGTTTTTTCACCGTTCGGCCAACAAACGGCTTCGCCAAAACAAAATCGTAGGTACGACCTTAGCCGAAAGAGCCCGCGAGATTAGAATGGTTTTGTTTTGGTTTGGTTAATAAACGTCGCACTAGAGCTGCACAGTTGGCTATTGGTGACGGTTCGGGGCCTATCTCGAAGGAAAGAACAGGGAACGATGCCTCGTATTTTTGAACCATGGTCAGATGACGAGGACAACACATGAGCCAGCACCCAACATCTTTAATAGACGTCGGGACTTTGGACCCCGATCATATTTATCGTGCACCAGTCCCGTATACACGCCGTTAATTTTTTGTGGATATTCTGGACGACATTCTAGTATTTTGGTAGCGAAGTTGGCAAGCCTCTGATCGCAATATCACTACTTTTTATTTTTACTATTCTTAGTCTAGTCCGTCGCACAGGTTCGAACCGGGAACCCTCGGATTCCCAGCTGACGCCTTAATCCACTTGGCCACGGAGGCCTTTCTTCTGATCATGATTCTGAATTGCAACGCAAGATACCAACACCGACTCAAAGACAAGGCCGTGCCTCACGTGACCTTTCCGGAGCTGACGTCATAACGAGTAGGCCATGGTAGCGGGTAGAAACTGAAGATTTCGCTTCGCTGATGTGGGTTTTTTTAAGCGCGAATTTCTTTGGTTTCTCAAAATGGGTGAAAATTCCGTGTGCTTTAGTCTGCGATTATTATTTATTATCTGAGTTATGGTTTACAAACAAGGTGTGTTCCCAATTGACAGGGAAATTACACGAAAACACCAAAAGTTCAGCTGTTTTCGTTTCATAAAAATCGGACGTTGTGCAGAAAATGGATTCGTGTAATTCACACATACACAAAGGGACGACTTTACTCCTACATATTACACAAGGGTATCTATGATTATGCTTATAATTTAATCTGCGTTCTTTAATGTAAATTGATAACATGTAGATGTCAGGTTTAAATTGGATTAAAACATCACTGGTTTATAAAAAACCAGGGAAGTATCTGTCATCGTTATTACTAATACAATTGTTATTAAACGACTGAACAGCGCGCCAACCAAAACTCCAAAATAAAACCGCCATAAACTTTAAATTAAAACCGCCAAATCATGTCGAGAGGTTATAGATTCGACGGTTATGTATTTTTTTTTTAATTTATGTATGTTCGCGCGGGATTTCGGTTCTACTTCAGATATTTGCACAATTTTTTTGTTGTTGGATAAAGGCTGTTTCACTTGGGAGCAATTTGAAAAAAATATCGGGTTATCCGGCATTCAACTATCTCTGGAATTCTCAATTAACCGGACCGTTTGAAAAAAAATATTGTCCGATTTCAAAAATTCTTTCTTTGTTGGATAGAGAAAAATCAACTTAGGCAAAATCTGCAAAAATAATCGGTTATCCGGCTGTCGAAATGTCGATTTTCCGGAGGTTTTTATACAGTTAATCCGATTTCATAATATTTTCATTGTTTAACAGAAGTTGTTCAACAATGACATTTCATTTAACCAGAATTTATTGGCATTGATAGGGATTGTTTTACAATATACACGGTTGAGCAGAAGTTGCTACTTGAATTTCTCGGTGAATAATAAGAGGGGGCGAAGCCACCTGCTAAATTAAAAACCAAAAAGGGAAAAATAAAATAATCTTTTTAGAAAAAAGGAAAACCGACTTTAAGGAAAATGCGCTAAAAAGTAAAAAATAATTTTTAATTCTACGAATGAGTTGAAAAATTGAATTATTGAATATCAATTTTATACTTAGTACAACTTTTTGAAGTTGGTGCCAATTTACAAAAATTATACCCAAATTTTGGCGCCGATTTCAAAAAGTTGTACTAAGTATAAAATTAATATTCAATAATTGAATTTTTCGACTCATCGTAGAATTAAAAATTATTTTTTACTTTTTAACGCATTTTCTGTAAAGTCGGTTTTCCTTTTTTCTATAAAGATTATTTTATTACTAATACAGACTGACAAACCTTGTGTTTCGGATTTTTACATAAATGTTGGTGAGTAAGAATTTAAAGGCATTGAAAATTTAATGCCTATTATTGTATACCTTTCCGGCTATTGTGCTCATTCGGCGATGAAAAAAATAAATTGTAAATATAGTTCAAAACAAATGATTATTGACAACACCTTAAAATGAAACTATAAATATAAATTAATTGAATCTCTGGATAGAGGTGGTTTAATCTACCCATCTGCAGATATTGTAAATGCTGTAAATTACAATTATATTGTTATGTAAAAATTGCTTTTAAAAGAAAATAAGACCAAATTTTTACAAATAACTGATCACTCCTCATTTGTGGTTAAAACTTTGGAATTAATAAATTGTAATTAATTTTTTTTGTTTATGATCAATGTGAAGCGGACCATAGTTCTGAGAGTGTTTTAAACTAATATTAACTTCAGCTACAAAATCATTATTAAAAAACTATTGCAGGCAAAAAAATTATATTAAAAATTCAAATTGAAAAAAAGTCTAAAAAAATTGAGACATTGAAAAAAGGGATCAAAGTTGTGGAAAAGGTGCAAACATATAAAATTGCATAACTGTATATAAACGCTCAGTTCAATAAAGAATTTTTGTTAATTTGGTCTTTGATACTTTTATTTTCATGCTAATGTGAGTATTTTTTTGGGCATATATATTTAAAAATCTTTAATGAAATACAAAGGTAAGGTAAATAACGTTTAGGCAACGTAACAGTTCATTTTCTAATGAAAAAATGCTATTCATCTGCTCGAATACCAAGCGCTTCAATCGAAGAAACACAGCGGGGAAGGAGAAATCCAGCCTACTCAGGGTGACGTCACAAATCAGAGGCATGGCCTTGTATTTGAGTCGGTGTTGAAGATACCCGGGTCTTTCTTTCAGAATGGATGTAATCTTTAATTGTAACTCGTTGAATCGCAGTTAATATGAAATTCTAGTACGCAAGAATAAAAGCCCAGAACGGTTACTGATTTTTTTGAGTTTTCCACGTTCTTTCTCGGTTTTCTTCCTCTAATAGTTTAGTTTTTAAGCAGTTTGATATTAAAAAGTTTTAAATAATTACTAGTTATGAAAGTGATATTTTAGAATGCTATGCAATCGTTGGCAAATAAACTTATATATTTAAAATTATTGAAATATTTAACGTATTTATATTTTAATTAATTGAAATTCAGTTTTCTTTTAAAAAAACATTGCGCAGATCTCAAGGTAAGAAAAACGAAATAATAGCCTACCACATTTCCATCGTTTTCCCTAATTTTGTAGTTGATGTCGCTTGTGACGTCAGTTTATCTTTAAACTCTTCGTTTTCTCCACACAATTTTGAAAGAAGGCGACAACTCAACTCTACAAAGTAAACTTGTTTATGTTTGTTTGGCACCAGCTTTAAAGAGATTATATGAATTAGATTTTTTTATCTAATTTTACTTAACATAAGTTTTAATTTGATATGGATTTATCTGCACTTAATCGCTGTTTAAATAATATTCCAATAAAGAGTAAACTTCAAGGAAATGCAATTGTTAAAAAAGAGGAGAACTTTGTACACTCTACAAATTCGGCATTCTTCAGCAATTACGATTACTCAGTAAAAAATGTGCACATAATAAACAATCCATATAAAAATAACTCAGTATATAATTTAACGTCCTGTAACTATATTGACACCTCTTTTTTCTGCAAAGAATTCAAGGAAATTGTGTTCATCGATAAATGCCTGGGAAATGAGGTTACATAATTGAGATTTACGTATGTTATTTCTTTTGATAATTAGTAGGTTGCATTGTTTTGTTAAAAAAAACTTGATAGTAGATTGCTTTTAATTTTACATGTTGCGGTATTGATTTGGGTTAGGTGGAATAAAGAAACTAAAATTTTCGTCCAACTCGAATTTCTCTGTCAAAAAATATAAACAATTACTTTATAAAAAAATTCCATTCTTTTTGTCGAAAACACGATCCGGTTAATCTGTCTTTTACGGTCGCACTGATTTTCCACCAAATCTGGCAGCCAGGCTTCAAATGCCGATGCAAGAGGAAAATGGAGTTATTTTAATGGCAACCAAACACGTTTTAGCGTTGTGAATATAGGATTTTCAGATAAGTCGTCAAGGGTGGTAGTTCATTAAAACAGGACTTTCATTTTAATATTTGTATAAAGGAACCTTTGTTTAATACTAATTTTAGTTTCACAAAATTAAGTTTTCCACAATTTTTCTAAACCAGACTATGTCTGAAAGTTTGAAGGTACTTGATTTTAGCACTTTTTAATTCACAAAATCATGAATAGGTTTTTCACAATTTAGCAAAGTCTGGACAGAACCTTGTTGACCCATACAATGGGACATGTTTTCATAAATAAACCTTTGAGGAATACCAGAGCAGTTGGGCTTAAAAGTAAAGAGAGGCGAGTAGGAGGGAAAATTAATAAAAACTTTGAAGCCTAAATGTTATTCTCATGTTTAAAGAAAATTAGTATAAAACATAATTATATTAACATATAAAAAGTATTAGGTACTTATTCATTAAAAGTATCAATTTTTTGGTAATCAAATTGTTAGTGCGATCATGAATGTGAATGAATGACTATAAAGAATGAATAAATTTATCCGAATAGCTTTGTTGGTTGTCGGATTAATAACTCGCTAGATCTACATAATTGAGCCATTAGCGACTGTTCAGAATCTATTCTGAATAAATAACCCGAATTTCTTTGGTTTTAATTTTATGCTAGAGTTACGCTATAAATATTTTGAAAGCAAGTATTGCATTATATTAATGCAATAGGTATACTGCATTAGTTATTAAAAAACATTTAAATGAAAATTGGTGAGTTGAGTGCCGGCTCCTGAATTGTTGCCTTCAACCATCATAGTTCTTTCTTTCATGATAGATATCAAACTGTTTATAATGGCCTATTGTGTTGAAAGTTATGCTCTTTTTAATTAGACTATTGCACAAAGTTTGAAAACAACAAAAAAAAAAAAATTAGCTTAAGCAAACCAAACTTCTTTTTTTTCCAACTAAAACATACAAAGTCCTTCTAAAAGCATAAGCCTTTCATTCAACTAACACAATGTTTTTCTGTGAACCTCTGTGCGTTTTTTGCATGTTTGGCATTTGCGACCTTTAATAGAAAAAGTATGTAGGATTTAATAGATTGCAGGGCATTCTTGTCATCTTATGAATTTAAATATAATACTTTTGTTGAATATCTCATATTCTTCTACTATCATTGTTTTACATGTATGCAAGTTCTTTTGAAATTCCTCATTAATTTTTTTTCAATTGAATGTGTTCAAGGTTAGTCTTTTTTGATGGTCTTAAGTATCATTGAACTTTATTTGAGGCAAAAAATTGTCTTATATAAAATTCAATGTACCAAAAGTACATTGTGTATTTTAATAAAGAATCATTTTGCCATAGCTCCTTATTAAATGATCGTTGAATCTATAGCCATCAAAACGGGTGTTGCAAAAGCAAATGTCTATTTATTTAAATTAGATATTTTTATTTTACAGGCTGCTTGGGGAGGTGGAGTGTTATTATCCAGAAAATACAGGTCAAGGATGAATGGAGTTGAAAGGTTGCCTTTATATAATAATTTTTTTTATTCTGCCAAAATATAATTTTTGGAACTTTTACCATACAAATAGTCATTTTAGAGCTAATAATGCATTAGAATTAACAACTGCATTAGTAATATAAAGATTATAAACTTAAAATAATTACATAAAATTATTATTATAAAATAAATACAAATACTAAAAAAATATAAAATATTAAATTAATCATTATTATTCCTACTTATTATATAACGTATTTAATTGATATTTAAGTGTTGGTCATCGTAAAAAAATTAAGTGAATAAAATTTCTCACCAATTAAATTTATTAAATAGAGAAATTATTTAGAGCTGACCGCATTTAATATTTGGTACATACGAAAGGCACCTTGTGAACTAAATTCCTTTTGTTGCTAGTCAAATAACTCTATTAATATTCATCAAATACTTGAAATAAAAATATTATCTGATATTAAAATAAAAATATCATCTGATATTAAAATAATTGTCCTAAAGCATTCATATATTTAATTTCTTTATGTATTGTTATACAAATACAAATAATGTAAACCAACTACAGGCTCTAGGCCCAACAAAGTTGGTCCTGTCAATCCATCATCCTCACGATTCCCCAATGCCGATCCAATTGTTTTTTAAAACCACCCACCCCTGAAGAATTAACAACATACTCAGGCAAACCATTCCATTTGTCAATAACCCTATTAAAAAAATAATGCTTCCTAACATCCCGATTAAGCTGTGACTTGTATAATTTGAATCCATGACCTCTAGTCACATTGGCAATATTAAATTCCAATGCCGCCACATCACCCAATTTGAATAACTGAATAAGATCCCCTCTAATCCTTCTCTCCTCGAGTGTATACATATTTAGAGTTCTAAGCCTTTTTTCATAATTCATTCCTGAAGTACCCTGAATCATTTTTGTAGCTCTATACAAAGTGCAATTTAAAAACATAAATATTTTCCTTCCATCAAACTATAGAAGTGATTTTCAATGTACTCGGACAATGTAGAACATTAATTTCTAAAAGGATTGTTTTTTCACTATTTGTCATCAAAAATGATAAAGTTAAAGATCAGGTTATCATTAGGTACATTTTGCTGATTTATCATTTGGTACATTAGGCTTATCCTTCCCCCCCCCCCCCCCCCCTCCCTCCCTTTCAAAACTCGGAGACTTTGGACACTATCTTCATCCACAAGTTTTACTTACTAAAAAAAATCAACTTAGTGTGAATTTGTTGAAAGTTCCTCCTGTTTTGAGTTCTAATGCCTGGGACCAGTAAAATTCTCCATTGAAATATCTTAAATAGTTCTGTTTTAATTAAAGAACAGACATAATTACAGAAACTGTTATTATTCTTAAGACTTCTAACAATCTAATACATTTTTTTTTTAATTTTTTAAACATGACACCTATATACTGCTTTTTAACATGTATAGATTATTTTGTAAATATTTATTTTTTTGTTTTCAGAGCTGATTCTGTAACATGGAATCCTCATAAGCTCATGGGATCATTATTGCAATGCTCAACTGTTCATTTCAAGGAGGATGTAAGTAAATATGCAGAAATACACTAAAATTGAATAGAGTTTTTTTTATTCCCCCCCCCCCCCCCTTCATTTTTCTAAACTTAAGTTTTATTCCGTGTTAAAGATACCATGCTTGTTATTCAAAATCAACAAACAAATTTCTTTTATATTTGCTTAGAAAAAAAAATTATTATCTAATATTGGGTAGTTGAATAAGTTCTCGCTGTTTTCCAACAGATGGCACTACCGGAACTGGTTGCGTTAGATTATGATAGTGACGCATCTATTTACAAGTACTATAAGCAAGCTCGAAATCCAGTGTATGTTATTTCGCGGAAGTGCAAACAACTTTATTTTTAATTGCGTTAAATATGTCAAATTTCGTACCAAAAAAAGAGTATTTGCGGGGAATTTTACTGCACTATTTTATTCAAAAAAAATCTGCAGTTGAAGCTCACAGAATTCTTGTTGAGACTTACGGCGACCATGCTCTGTTTGAAACCACTTGTAGAGATTGGTTTAGACGCTTTAAAAATAAAGATTTTGATCTTGAAGATAAAGAACGCTCTGGCGCACCGAAGAACAATTGGAAGCATCACTTCATGAAGACTCATGTCAAACGCTAGCTGAACATGCAGAATCATTAGAAGTTGATCACACAACAGTTTCGAAACGTTTGAAAGCATTAGGAATGATTCAAAAGCAAGGTCATTGGGTGCCGTACGAGTTGAAGCCGAGAGACGTCGAACGGCGTCTTTTCACCTGCGAACAACTGCTTCAACGGCAGAAAAGGAAAGAATTTTTGCATCGTTTCGTAACTGGCGATGAAAAATAGATACACTACGATAACCCTAAGCGTAGAAAATCGTGGGGTAAACCCGGCCATCCATCAACATCTTCAGGAAAGCTGAATATCCATGGTTCCAAGCTTCTGCTTTGCATTTGGTGGGATCAGCTAAGTATAGTTTATTATGAGCTGCTCAAACCAAATGAAACCATCACGGGAGATCGCTACAGACTACAATTGGAGCAATTAAGCCGATCATTGAAGGAAAAACGGCCGCTATACCAGCAAAGACATGACAAGGTCATTTTGCAGCAAGACAACGCTCGGCCACATGTTGCAAAACCGGTAAAAACCTACTTGGAAACGCTTAAGTGGGAAGTCCTACCCCACCCGCCGTATTCACCGGACATTGCCCCTTCCGACTACCACTTGTTCTGGTCGATGACGTATGGCCTGGCTGAGCAGCACTTTCGTTCTTATGAAGATGCCAAAAATTGCGTCGACTCTTGGATAGCCTCAAAAGACGTGTCGTTTTTCCGATGTGGAATTCAAATGCTGCCAGAAAGATGGGGAAAAGTAGTGGCTAGTGATGGGCAATAGTTTTAGTAACATGTTTTTTAATGATTTTTTTAAATAAAACATTAATTTTCACAAAAAAACAGCGAAAACTTATTCAACATCCCAATAAATATTCAGTTTACAACAAGTTTTTAAAATATCAAACCTCTGAATTCTGTTTCTAACATAAATCAAAAAATATTTGTATATTTTACATATAAAGTAAATGTTTCTTTTTAAATTGTTTGTTAAAATATTGATATAATAAATTTGCAAATATTGAATTGGCTAAAAAAAAAATAACATTAAATCAGCCATGAAGTTATCAAGTGAGCATAAATTAAATTACAAAATATATGTAACCTCTTTATTATTAATATTTTTTATAAATTTCAATATTAAACTTGCAATTAATTTAGTTAGAGTATTATACTTAAAAAAATTAACTTTTCGTTAACACAGGGCCTTTTGATGAGCTGTAACCAGTTAAGTGCTGACTATCTTTTCCAACAAGATAAACACTATGATGTGAATTATGACACTGGTGACAAAGTTATTCAGTGTGGTCGACACAATGATATATTTAAACTGTGGCTGATGTGGAGATCAAAGGTATGTTACATACTGTATAAAATCATAAAGAAATTTTGTCATCAAATGACATTGACTATTCCTACAATATAATATTTTAAACTTTTCTGTATGGTTACTGTGAAGTAGTAGCTTGATTAAAAACATGGTCAAGTGGTTTTTAATATTTTTAATGAAGGTGTTCCGAAGAAAATACACTTATAAATACAGCCAATAGTCAACTGGGATTTCATTTCACCACATACCAACTTAAATCTTCCAAAGTCGTTCCAACAATTTTCAAAACAACAGCATGCAGACTGTGGCATTTCAAGCACGAGTCTTGGTTTTATTTCTCAATCTGACACATCTCGTTTTGCAAGTCTATCTTACCAATAACAGCTTTTGTCGAGATGAGAAGTACACACAGTCACATTTTTACAGTTATATATGCAAAAGGTATAAAAACTTTGCTCTGAAATATAATTAAAATAAAAACAAACAACATAAAATTGTTGCCAATTAAATTGAAAAAACTGTCATTTGAATTTCAAAGATTTCAGCCTTTCTTCCGCACGTCAAGTTGGACAGGAGAAAATATGTTAACATGTAAAACGGAAGTTGGGTTGGAGTCAGTGAACTTTCCAATCTAGATAAAATTTTAAATTCATATATTGTTACTTGGTAATATTTATTATTTAAATAATGGAAGGGTGCTTGTTACCACTGATTTCTTTCACTGTTCAGATATACTTCTATAATGTTAAGAGATGAAGTCTACTTTTAAAGTTTTTTTTTTAATTGCACAACCCTTATAGGCTTTGTATTGTTCTAAAAATTAATTTTAAAACAACTTTACACAAATACAAAAATTTTCATATAAAATCTTTCTATATTTTAAACAATGTAGCATTAGTTTTTAAATGTCATTACTTGTAATTAACAATATACAAAATAAAAATTGTTCAAAAAATCAATAATGTTTTCATTTTCTCTACCACGTAACTGATTGATTTTTAAATAAAACTTTTTAAAAATTTAACATCCAATGCAGTTAGTTTTACTAATATCAAGATTAATTCAAAATATATATGTATTTATATTTTAATAGGGTGATAAAGGGTTTGAAAAACATATTGACCATTTGTTTGAAATGACAGAGTAAGTATTTGATTCTCTTTACATGAAAATTTTAATAAAATAGGTTTGTTATTAAGGTTACATATAGGTTGCTATTGTTCTTACAGCAATTTCTAAGAATGAATATTGAATGGTTGGACAAACATTTTTAATCTAAAAACTGTATAAAATCTTGTTCAAGTAAAACAATATATTGCCCTTTTTTTCCTAATTTGTATTCCCTACTGTGTTGTGACTATAAAATATGAATTTAGTATATATGTGCCAACTTGTATGACTTCAGCTATTTTTGTATTCATAAAATCAATTTGTTATTATTTTAATGTAAGAGAATGTCTGGGAGTTATGAGGTTATGCTCATGTGAGCAGGCATGCCCAAAATTGGTGTTGCAAGCTAGCACCTAAAGTGCAACTAATAGATTTGTTAGACTGCCTTATTACTAATAGTTACTGCTTTGGTACATTGACTAATAGTTAGACTGCCTTGGTGCATTATTACCTTTGACATATACACAGTTACTTATACTGTTAATGAGACCCTGGAGCAATTGCACCAACTCATGCACCAAGGCAATTCTTTGCTGCTGGATAGAAAAATCGAGAATTGTAATTGCCCTCCCAAGTGTGTCCCAGGCTTGTTTAATGAAAGTCAGGTCTGAAGAGTTGGTTGGCCAATCCATATACCAAATATCTTCTTTTTCTAGATATTCGTCCACCAGTTGAGCCTTATATTTTCGAGTATAGTCATGATTCTGAGTTATGGATTATGTCCATAAAACGGAACTGGAAGCCAACTACACCCCTGAAATGTTTTAAATGGAGCCCGAACCTATATTTTATACACCTTTGGCTAGCAAGAAAGTATGTCAAATACATGGTATGTTCTGTGGGCAAACAGAATGAAATAACTTCTACTAATTAAAGCAATCACCACATAAAAAAGTATGATTATTTATTTCTTGGAACTGTACAATTCAAATTAATTGCAGCTTATAAAATAAAACAACCTATTTTTAATTAAATTTAGCTTGCTTAATAAACCTACTGTTACTTCTGAACATGGTGTGTGGCCATTTAAAAAGATGTATGCACAGACTATGTCATTTCCAGCTTCACATTGTCCACTTGTCCTGATGATCAAAGATTGGAGGGTCTCTCTAGGTCAAGGTAGGTCAACAATCGCATGTGTACTGAAGTTAAGAAATTCTATTTTCTGGGCAGGCATCTAGACAGATGGCCACACACCACTCCATGTGTTTGATAAAGGCTCCCTGACTGGTCAGAGGTATAGAGAAGATTTCTTAGTGTCTATGAGTAACTTTTCAGGGGTGTAATTGGTTTACAGTTCCTGTCTAAGAACGATAACACTCATACATCTAGAACTCAACTGATGGATGAATAGCTTGAAAATAAGAATATTCGGCATATAGATTGGCTAGCCCACTCTAAATACCTTGCTTGGATTTAACATGCCTTTGGAAAGGTGCAAAAGCAACGAACTGCCTCAGTGCAAGAGTGAATATGGATGCCGCAGGGACTCATCAACTGTCGCTTTAACAATATTGGCGATTTAGTATGTGGCATTTAAAGTCGAATAAACCCCATATACTTCAGGTGCTGTCTTGTAACATTACTTTTGGACAATCCTGCTCTCATGATTATTACAGGTTTATGAAACTTGGTATCCATACCAAGTTCCGTTACATTTTGACCCATTGTTTTTCAGAAATTGAAAAAAAAAATCTTTTAGCTTTTAACACCAGTGTTGCTTACCATTGCAAAATTTTTATTGTGAACAATATGGAGTCTTTAAAAAAAATAGTATTTTCTAAAAAATTATGATTTTGTGGATGGAGTAATATAACCTAAATATTCAATTAGTTTTTATAGGACTATTTTAATAAACAATTCTAAAGATGGTGTGCAGTAAGATTGAAAACTAACCATAGTTGGATTGACCCACCTAATATAATTGATCCTGCTTGCTTATTGTATAACTTTTCCCTGATCTTTATAAAATAATTATAGTTGCTCTTCATAAAATAAATTTCCCTTTCATTGATTACAATTTGTAATTGTCTACAAAGCTAAGTGTTTCACAAAATTTTAATCTTATTACAAGGCAAACAAGTTTAATCATTTAATATTTTTCATATTGGTTATGTATTCTAAATTATTATTCCAGATATATGGTTAAGAAGTTGAATGAAAGAAGTGATAAGTTTCATATTATTATTAAAGAGCCTGAGTGTACCAATGTAAGCTTTTGGTACATTCCAAAACGTTTGCGGAGTATGCCCCATTCTCCTCAAAAAGAAAAACTTTTAGGAGAAGTAAGTAAACACCCCAAGTTTATTAATAAAAAGATAGTTCATTATGTTGTCATTATATTCACATACAAAATATTTTTGTAGTTAACAGCCACCTTGAAAGGTCGCATGATGAATGCTGGTACCCTGATGGTGGGCTATCAACCCCAAGGTGACATTCCAAACTTCTTCAGAAGTATCATCTCTAATGCTGCAGTCCAGGAATATGATGTCGATTTTATGCTTGATGAGCTGGATCGCCTGGGGCATGATCTTTAAAAGAAAATGTCACAGAATTCGCATAGTTGTACGTTATGTGCTGTTATTTAGATCAGTGTCATGTATACATTAGGAGGCAGAACATGGCCCATGTAAACATTGTTCACTCATTAAGGTTCTTCCACTGCCTTTGATTTATATTGTACTCTTGTCGTTTTGAGATAAAGTGTATTGTTTTATGCTTGTTTAGAAAATGGTTAAAACCAAAATGTGAATGTTTGGGTCATTGTTTGATGGCATCACCATCTACCAGTGTACTGTTTAATATCTTTAGATTTATGATAAATGACATAAGTGTAAATTGTTTATAATGTCTTTGTGGTGAAAAAGGGTGATTTATATCATCAACAGCAACAAAATCCAACGTCTTCCAAAACATAGGTGTGTCGAAGTGTAAGAGAATAAATCTAGTTCCTTCTTCGACATTTAGACATTTCTGTTTGTGTTTAGTAGCATTCAAAGGTACTGTACTATTTTATTGTTATATGTAGTTTATTGTTAAAAAAATGTAAACCTGTACCTTTCACGTGTAAATAAATAGAGAGAAACACTACAATGTTGTTTTAGGTAAAGCACTAAAACTCAACCAGATTATTTATGTATATTAATTGAAATATCAGTGTAATCTTGTGTGTATATAAATGTATTTAGAATATCTAATCAACTTGTTTTAAACATTACAAGATGTGAAGTATGTTATTAAATATATTTAAATGTTTATAATGAGAGAGAATTGAATCTATTTAAAGGCAGGGACAGCTGTTAGCAATATTATTACAAACCTAATCTAAAGTTGTGTAGTGAATACTGCTATCTCTATTCATTCTTTGTTATTTCAGTGCCTACTCATGTTTTGTATTTAAAATATTCTTCCCTTGGAAAAAATACATCAATTTCTATTTTAATTGAACCCTTTCTTTAATCACCATTTCATAGCTGTAGTTGTGAAACAAGTTAAAGCATTTTTTATTATATTTAGATATAAAAATATTTGTACTTGAAATGTATTTCGTATTGAGAAATATCAATTTTTGAATAACAGCATATTTTTGAAAAACAAAATGTGACATTTTTTAGAAAGGGCCTTTGAAATAAGGATCCATAAATATTTTATTTTTATTGCATGCAAAAATTTATTTTATGAAGTTCAAATTTTCAAAAAGAATTGTGAATGACAAATTTATTTTCATTAACATTCTATAATTATAATAACTAAAAAATGCTTGCTATAGAAAAAACTATATTGGGTTCATTGTTGTTTGTTACAAGTGCTTAATTTCTTAGTGTTCAAACTATAGACGTCCAAATGTTAAATATTAAATAATTAGCAACTATGTGTATCCTGTTCCATGTTTCAGAGTTTGATAATTCCTTTCAGAGTATTGTTCTCCTTTTTGATATGGAGAATGAATGTTGTGCAAATGCTATGAAGCTGTGGAAACCGAATGAGAATGGGGTTTAATCTTGAACCCAATTATTGAATATGTGAAAAAGTATGTTAATAGTATGTTCAAACTTTGTTTTAGCTTATGATCAAATTAATACACCTAAAATAGATAGTAAATCTTATTTTAGTTTTCTTTGCAATCTTCTAAGAAACTTATCATAATTTAATTGGTATGCAATAATTTGTGTTATTTTTTTATTATCTTGCTCATTAAGTATTGTAATAATTTATGAAGTACCAAACATAATTATATTTAATAATTAAAAAAATTATGGCAAAATTCATTATACCTAGTATTTAATTCTGTAAAATTGTTTTATCTACAAGTTAACAAAAACTTATTACAATGGCATTATTTATACTATTGACTTAGCATTGTACTTGCAATATTATTGCCATGAGTTTTCTGTTTTGTCTGTTTATAATACATGTTTAAAAATCTTATGTGGCATGTTTAAAATATACATCTGCCGTAAAAGTTATATAAGATATTGAATACAAAAAAAAAACTGTGCCTAGCTTACAGCACAATACCACATTCATTTCAAATATGCACCCTATGCTTCATTTTATTTATATCACATGCCTAATTAACACCTTATTTTTCGAATATTTAACAGAAAGCATTGATATTGTCCCTAAAGTCAGTATTGCATACATTAATTTATTGTGATGCTATATAAATGTGTAATATTCTATAATGCATAATTTTGTGTGCCTCAAAATATTTGCATGCTTGACTTTCTAAGTATAATACTGAAGGAAAAAAAGTTGTATTAAAACTATTACTAGTACTAAGAATTTGGTGTTGTCAGTGAGCCTTTTTAAATAGCCTCTATTGCTCTTTCTTTTTCAATTCTCACTTCTACCATAGTGTTGATATCGAACTTTTTTTTATGTATTAAAAGACTACAGAACTTTAAACACACTGATAAGTTTATAATCATTAATTAAAAGACCATCAATATGAATTATCCACCATTCACTTTAATACAATTTAGCATCAAAAAAGGACTTTTGCAATATTTTTTAGTTTAATAACATCTACAGTGGATTATATTGTCAAGTTATTCTCTTAAATTTTTTTTTATCCTTTTCAAATAGTTTAATGACTTTTCATAAGCGCTGGATATATAAGTCTAAAATATATAATTCTAAAACTAATAGACAGAAAAACTCTCTAATTCGCTTACTTTTCATGATGCCGCTTTTAAGACAACTTTTGCTTTTTCAAAAATTTGTATGATGCAAATGCTTAAGATTGAACTTTTTATGATTATTTTTTTTATGAAATGTTGAAATATTTTCTAGTAGCTAACTACTTTATGAAGTGCATTTAATCTTGAATAAGATCTTATGTATATCCATTGTAGTTCAACGTTCCCCAATTCAAATGTTCCTAGAATTGGATCATTGTATTGATGAATATATTAAAGATGTTACTATTTAAGCCACATTCTCCAATGTAAACACTCACAATAATTTAGACGAAATAAAATACTGTTAATTGTGAGTCATTGAATGAACTTTATTTTGTAATAATCATCCTAAACATGACCCTAAGAATCCACTAGATCATAATTCTTGAGACTGGACAAAAATTGCATTTTTTTCTTTTTAATTTTACATTTTTTTTATTGGTCTGTTCTATTTTTATAAAGGTTATGGTAAAACACATAATAAATTTGTAATTCTTTCCGCTTTCATGTCAATTAATGTTCGAAATTAATTTTGTCTGCATAAACTTAACTTGAAATTCTAAAATCAAATGACACATTCAAGTTCAATTGCTCTGGTATTCCTCAAAGGTCTAGTTTTGAACACAATGTCATTCTGTTCGGATCATCATGCATGCTAAAAAATGTGTTACTGAGAGTGTTAAAATGGAAATATCAGGATGTATATTTAATAAATTATATATAACATAAGTAGTAGAATTAGGAAGAGAATACACACACACAAGTTTCTTACTGTTTTCTTCTCGATTTTTTAATATTATCATTCTCTGTTGCTGTTCTATCTTATTAAATATATTGTAAGCAGTTGTACTATAACATTTTTATATGAAAATGATTATTACACCAAAGTGCTTATTTTTCGTTGACTTTTGACAAGTTGTTTGCATCCTTATTGTCCATTCGAAAAATATGCATTAAAAGGCTTTCATTCCTGCATTATTCATTCTAAAAAATTGCAAATCCAAGTTTACACTGTTTAGTAATTTTGTTAAAATAATTACAAACCTTTCATTTAATTTCTGCTATATCAAATAGTTTAATTTTGATAAACTTATGTTAATGGTTTTTTGTAGATATATATTTATATAAATACAATTAAAAAATATTTTGCATTTACAAATAATGTCGACCAACTACAGGCTCTAGGCCCAGCAAGGTTGGTCCTGTCAATCCATCATCCGCACGATTCCCCAATGCCGATCCAATTGCTTTTTAAAACTACCCACTCCTGAAGAATTAACAATATACTCAGGCAAACTATTCCATTTGTCTATAACCCTATTAAAAAAATACTTTCTAACGTCCCGATTAAGCTGTGATTTGTATAATTTGAATCCATGACCTCTAGTCACATTGGCAATATTAAATTCCAATCCCTCCATATCACCCAATTTGAATAACTGAATAAGATCCCCTCTACTCCTTCTCTCCTCGAGTGTATACATATTTAAGTTCTAAGCCTCTCTCTATAATTCATTCCCGAAGTACCCTAAATCATTTTTATAGCTCTATGTTGAACCCGTTCTAATAAATCAATATCCTTTTTAAAATGACATGCCCAGAATTGTACTGCATATTCAAGATGAGGCCTAACCAAACTCCTATATAGTGGTAAACTTACGTCCTTAGATTTAAATGATACATTTCTTTTAATAAATCCTAACATTCTATTCGCTTTCTTACTGGCAGTCCCACATTGATGTCCCCATTTAAAATCCCTATTTACTGAAACGCCAAGATCACTAACAATGTCACTGGCACTAATCTCAGAACTTTGCAGATAATAAGAAGCCTTTTTATTTTTAAGTCCCATGAGCAAGACCTGACATTTTTTAATATTAAATGACATACCCCAATAAACAGCCCATTCTGAAATTTTAGTTAAATCGACCTGCAATTGTTCTACCTGCTCTATGCTATTTACGGTACCCGTGATTTTTAAATCATCCGCAAAGATGCTAACCCTACTCGCAACGTTCTTACTAATATCATCAATAAAAATAATAAACAACAGTGGCCCCATACAGAACCCTGTGGAACTTCGCTTTTGACTTCCACCCATCGATAGCATTTACCCTTAATTTGTACTCTCTGCTTTCTAACTGTTAGCCAGTTTCTTATCCATTTAAGAATATTACCTTGAATCCCAATCCCATCCAACTTATACAGCAGAGCTTCATGCGGAACCTTGTCAAAAGCCTTCTGAAAATCGATATAAAACTATATCGACACTGTTTCCACCATCCAAATATCTAGTAACTCCATCATAAAATTGTAAAAGATTAGTAACACAAGATTTACCCTTTCTAAACCCATACTGTATACTTGAAAACAATCCCCCGTCTCAAGAAAGTTCATTACATGATTTTTTAACAAAGTTTCAAATATCTTGTAAATGACGAAAGTCAAGCTAACTGGTCTCCCTGGTTTACATTTTAAGCCCTTTTAAAAAAGTGGAGTAATATTTGCTAACTTCCAGTCCAACGGTATTCTACCAGAACAGTATGAAGAATTTTATTATCTTCAAAACATCCCCCAACTCCTCGCTCTGCACATTCTACCAGAACTTTTGTATAAATATCATCTGTCCCGGGGGCCTAAAAAGGTTTAATACACTTCAAACAATGATAAATAATTCCTAATTTATTATTGGTCATAAATTATTTTTGGTCCAACCAATACTAAATAGTTTTTTTATTAATAATTGATTTGAAATTTTTTTAACTAATAATTGATTTGAACAATTTTTAACTAATAATTTTAATTAATCATTTTAATTAAAATTAATTAATAATTTGAAATTATTAATTTTAATTAATAATTTAAAATTAGTAAGTTTAATTTATGATATTTTTTTAATTTAAGCAGTAGTTTTAAATTAAAATTGTAATTAATAATTTTAATTAATTAAATATATATATATATATATATATATATATATATATATATATATATAAATTATAAATAAGATGTAAATTAAAAGCTTAATTTTCGCAGGTTAATCTTCAGTCATTTCTTATTTTAAATTACTAACAAACCTGGCTGACATTTTACTGGGTGATTATTGATAGATATTGATGGGGTTTCCGGATTGAAACAATTTTAAATTAGTAATTTTAATTAATAATAATAATTTTTAAGTAGTAATTTTAAATTTGTAAATAATTCTTTATTATATAATTAAAAATAACAGAATAATAATCATTATTTTCCGGTTAATTTTATCATGCATGACTGTGGCGTGACATGGAGGAGGAGGTTTCATTGGTTGCGTGATGCAGCAAAACGGCGCATTGCGGCAAAATCATAACGGAAATTGGCGTTGCTCGTAAAAAAAGTCAAATAACTGAATAATGAGAGACATACAACCTCTTAGAAAACTTATTTTTGAGAAGGGGAAATTTTTTCCACCGTCATTGTGAGGGAGCGAAGAGGATCACAATTAGGGGCGTTATATTTTTTTTTTGAAAGGAGTCTTTTACAATCCTTTCTTAAAGCACGTAGGGGATGAATGAGTCTTTTCAGGGAAAATACCTTACTTCAAAGCAAGCAATTTCTGGATTGATGCATTGTGAATTCCGGCTCAACTGCCGCCCCATTTCAAGTGTTAAGAAAAGTAACCATTTTACATGTACAAACAACCAAGGCAATCATACAGACCTACTACCCCCACACACAAAAAGTCGAATTTTCTGTCTTCAAGGTTGTTTGGCCACTGTTCTCCTTAAAATCATCCCTTCAGGGGACAGAAGGAAAATAAGCAGGAGATACATGTGGGGTAGACCAGGAAATGCGACGTGTATTTTCTCTATAGAAATCAGAGAAAAATCTTCTTTTTTTTTTAATTTGTTATTTTTCAAAAAAAGCTATTTTGATTCTAAACTGGCTGGGGGGGGGGGGGGGGGGTAGTTCTAACCCAAGGTAACCCAATGCTGGCTACGCCAATGTATCACATAGCCAGTATTATCTACTGGATATCCATTTATCGTCTTTGTTATCGATTAGACGTTCTGGATATCTATTAAATATCCTATGTAAATCCTATCCATAATATCTATTTTTGGAACATAGACTATCTATCATATCTTTCGACTTACCGATAATTGATATCTATTAGACATCGAAATTTTTATATTCTATCAGAAAAATGCGTTAAAAAGTAAAAAATAATTTTTATTTTTATGAACAAGTTGAAAAAATTAAATTATTTAATATCAATTTTACACTTATTAGAAATTTTTGTAATCGGAGAATTTATTAATATTTAAATTTTTTTCAACTTGTTCCTAAAATTAAGAATTGTTTTTACTTTTTAACGCCTTTTTCTTAAAGTCGGTTTTCCTTTTTTAAAAAAAGATTATTTTATATTGATGTGAACACAGACTTTTCATTTCTGTTGATGAAAGAAGATGTATCTCCCGAAACATGTTCAGATTTCATGTATTTTTATTGGGTTAGGACATTGAACCCCGATCAGATTTATCGTGCACCCCACCAGACCACCAGTCATGTAAACACGTTAGTATAATTTGTTGGTTGCTCTGGACATAAACAGAAAGTATTAATGAATTATATAATAATTAATGTTTTAATGGTTCTTTTTTTTTTGCAGATAATATATATTTGAAATATATTCATTGCAATTTTTAATTATATCCTAATGCGGGTGTTTCACGTGACGTATAAAAATTTTAACTTACTAGTAGTTTCGATTTCTTCCCTACAGCAACAACTTTGCTTTTGTTGTTTAGTCGTTACGCTTGCAATTATGGTAAAGTTTGGTAATAATATTTGTTTTTCCAAATAGGTAATACTTGTAGTCTATATGGGAATAAATTTAAATGCAGAAATACTTATATTATATATGAATATAATTAGAAAAACAACGAAATACGGAAAAATACATTTATTTCAACACATAAAATGCTTCATAAACGATGAGTACAATCTATCTCAGTATATGAAGTAAATATTTTTATATTGAGATATTATTTAATGACAAAAACTTAAAATTATAGTACAGGAACTGAAGTTCCATGCTAATCTTACGGAACTTTTCCGGCGTCGTGGATTTTTCTCCATGTTCCGTTGGAACAGCGGTCTTCTTCTTCTGGGCGTGAAACCCTCCCCCCCCCCCCCCCCAGTATAATGAAATATCGAATGAATTTAAAGCAGTACTTTTATCAAGAAAATAAATTATTGAAAGCCAGAAAGGGAAAGAACCATTTTTTTTGTCGTATAGGTTCTAATGTACGAGCTCAGCGGTATACCTACTTAGCTGGGTAGTAGATAGTGATATTGCGATCACATGGTTGCCAACTTTGCTACAAAAATACTAGAAAGTCGTCCAGAACATCCAACAAATTATACTGGCGTGTATACGGGACTGGTGCACAATAAATCTGATCGGGGTCCAATGTCCTGACGCCTTTTGAGGTTGCGTCGGGTGCCAGCTCAGGTGTTGCCTTCGTCATCTGACCATTCTGTGAGTAGCTCTAGTGCGACGTTTTCTTATCAAACCGAACCAACCTTCTAGGTAGACCCTGAACCGTCGTAAATAGCCCACTGTGCAGTGGTTTTTTTGTTCTTTGTCAAGTCCATCCCACGGATTCCAACCAGTAATCCGGGTTGCCAAATTCGCTACCAAAATACTAGAATGTCGTCCAGAAGATCCACAAAAAAAGGCGTGTATACAGGACTGGTGCACGATAAATCTGATCGGGGTCCAAAGTCCCGACGTCTATTGAAGGCGTTGGGTGCCAGCTCAGGTGTTGTCCTCGTCATCCGACCATAGTTCAAAAATACGAGTTATCGTTCCCGGGTCTTTCCTTCGAGATAGGCCCCGAACCGTCGATAATAGCCCACTGTGCAGCTCTAGTGCGACGTTAATTAACAAAACCAAATCAACCAGTAATCCTCTGATTACTATATAGCTGAACGATTGTATTCATTCGGAAACTGGAGGCCCAACTGTGCAGTGGAACAACTCTAATGCGTTCTGACCATGGTTCAAAGGTACAAGGCAGACAGTGGCGTAGGAACTTTTTTTCAGGAGGGGTGTTTAATGACGACTAAGTGTGAGCGAAGGTAGAAAAATAATCCTTTTAAATAGGCTTGAACTGATTTAAAAAAACATTTCTGGTTTCCAAAAGTACATCGTGGCCGAGCGGTTAAAGGCGTCAGCTGGGAATACGAAGATTCTTGGTTCGATCCTAGGTGATGGACTTGACAAAGAAAAGTTAAAAAGTAGTGATCTTGTGATCGGAGGGTTGTCAACTTGACTACAAAAATACTAGAAAAGTCGTCCAGAACACTGCAAAAATTAACGGCGTGTATACGGGACTGGTGCACGATAAATCTGATCGGGGACCAAAGTCCCGACGTCTATTGAAAGCGATGGGTGCCAGTTCAGGTGTTTCCTCGTCATCTGACCATGGTTCTAAAATGACGAGGTGCATGTATGAATGTGTATGTGTTCCCGGGTCTTTCCTTTGAGATAGACCCCGAACCGTCGCCAAAGGCCCAAATCAAACCATACCAAAAGTACATTAAATGTTTTCACCTAAATACTTTCTTACTCACAAGAAAATAAGACACAAAGTAGTCAAGGTAGAACGTTTTCTCAATATTTCTACCGAATAGTATACATCCGTACGGTACTGTAAAGGACGTTGTCGCTCAGTGAGAATCCTTACTCCACTATTTATATTATTTTTACCTCAGTCAGCCTACCAATAAGCCTTTCCACAATACTGATGGCGTTTAATGATAACCTTGCCCACCGCTCTCTATTACAAAATCTGGCAATACTGCAGTGTTATTTTGAAAGAGTTATTTCGTATCTTTCTATGATCCTCCATCCTTTGTTTCGAAAGAGTATCTTCAATTTATATATATTGAATAAAATCTAATCGTATCGCACTTTATATTATCATTGCCTTCGGTGAGTACCTATCTAAAGATATTTAATAGTTATAAATAGTCTAAAGTTAGACATATCTTGTCACATCCTCCATATTTCCATATTGCATGTTTCGTTATACATCATCTACTATGAATTACGTTTTTAAGTTTAAGAACTTATGTTTATTTAGAAGGATTTATCCAATTCCCAAAACTATACATTAAAAATATTAATGACACAGTATAATAAGTAAAAGTTTCAATTTGTTTTGCAAATTTACGATACACGTTCCATCTCAATGCAATTGCCATTTTTTTTTTACATCATGTGCTAATGTGACGTTTGTAACTTTCTAAAGTAACAGGAAGGCGTTGTTTACGTTACAATAGACTTGTGGACAAAGGTGACATAGCTTCCTTTTCTAACATAATTAAATATTGGATTTGGAAGGCCAAAAATTGCAGTTTTTTTTGTGGGCAAGTTAAAAGGGCAGGCAATGCGTTGGGCAAATAGAGTAGGGTTTCTAATACAGGCAACTCTCGCTATCTCAAAGGAAAGTGTATAAAAATTCGAGATATCGAAAATTCGAGTTATCGAAAATCCTATTAAAAAGCTGTTTTGGTAAAAATAAATACAAGTATACTTACCCTACTTTATTTAAAATATCTATCCAAAAATTTTTGGTGAGTATTTCTATTTATTTCGGAATCAATTATATTTTGCAAATGCACGATTGCTTGAAATGTAGCTGTTTTTATTTCCGGCCACGATTCACTGAATGCAAGCATAGTTTTTATGGAAGATAGAGCCTCTTTCAAAGTTATCTTTAGAGGAGGTTCGTATTTTTTCTTTTTCCGAGAGCGATCTCTCATCAAAAGCTGCTATAGAGAATGTATTACATTTTTGTTTTGTAGCCATTATTCGCAGCGACGAATCAACACCACGACAATTGCATATTTGCCAAAGTTTCTTCAAAATCCGTAGTTTTGAGAGGAAAACCAAATTTTGAGTTGTGTGGAAATTTCGAGTTATCGAAAATAAGGAAGAAAAACTTTGAATTAACGAGATAAAATTACATTAAATAAGTAATGAAGGTGCAGGGAAATCGATTTTTTTTCGAGATATCGAAAAATTCGAGTTATCGAGAGTCTACTGTATATTAAGCTAATCGCCCATCAATTACCAGGCTGAATATTCTCAGCTTTTTTGTGTCTCGCATATAAGTTACTCAGATTTTTGTTTGAAACAATTTTCCTTTGTGGTCTAATCTCAAATCCTGATTAGTGTTTAAAATTATATGACTTAAGGAATTTTATAATTTTTTTTATTTGGATCACCAGAAGAGCTTAAAAATCAATATAAGAATTTTTTTAAATATTGTCTGATTTCGCACCGTTTTCTTTCGATACCGAGTTGTATCAATGAATATATTTTTAAAGCAAAATTCAAAATTAAAATGTAATACATTGTAATTAAGCAATTGGTATTTTAGTTTCTCATATTTGATTCAAATTAAACTGATTTTTTAAAAATGTTAATGCATGATGCAATTATGTCATGAAAAATTTTATGGCCATTATTTTTAAAATATTAGCAGGAATGAAAGTGGTCAATTTCAGGTTTTCCATGGCTTTTGATATATCTCTTTAAGACTATATTGTTCATAAAGATTAATATTTTCTAAAAATAAATCCTTTTGTTGCAGAATACTGGCTAGAGTGGTCTGGAGGAGAGCTGGCTAGAGGAGGCTTTGCATTTGTGATGTTCGAGTATGACCCTGTAGACGACGCCTGCCTGTAGAAGCACACCATCAAGAAGCTAAGACTTAAAGTGAAAATGGCACGTTCTGGGTAAGACATTTTTTTCCATAGGTTCCACTGGTATTGAAGTAGTTTAAAGATCTTTTTCGCCAAACTGAGAGGTGTAATAATTTAACGAAAATGGTTACGTTTCCTTCCAATCAATCTTAAAGCGCCCTTCAAAGGCAATTTAATCCAATTTTTCAACTGTAATACTTTGCTACGCTTGTAAGTAAGAGGACTGCAGAACTCATTAGTGGCAACTTCAAATACTGGGACTTTCGTATTGATGTTTTATTAAATTGTTATTGATGTTTATATCAAATTTCGTAATGTGTTTCTGGTTATGAAATATCACGAATGATGGTAAAAAACAACGATCGTCATCGTATTGGGAAATAATTTAAATGGGGCTTAAAGGTAAGTTTAATTTCTGATTCATTTTACAAGTTTCTACATACAATATAAATTGTTACTATTTGAGGTTTGGTTATTTCCTAATTTACAGTATTTTTGATATTCAGAGACAATTGGTAAGTCATAAAGTTTATATGTTGGCAATCCTAATTTATGACTCGCTTAATACTGGCATGATTTATTGGGTAAATTCCTAGTGTACAGTGCCCTGTTGTCGCCAAGTCCAAAAATGATGTGTTTTTTTGTCGAAAAATCAAAATGGCGGACATTGCGTTGGTCGCACTTGAGCTCCACAATGGGCTAATGGCAACGGTTTAGAATTGATTCCGAAGCTTTGCTTTGGTTAATTAACATCACAGTAGAGTTTATATTGGGCGGCAGTTCAGCGCCTATCTCGAAGCTAACAATGACCCTCCGGGCAGTCGATCATGGTGCTTACAGACAATCCTTCGGGCAGTCGTTTGGGGCATTTCGACAGCACTCTTAAGCGCACATGCGTACTGCGCGTCTCATAAAATACCAAAAACCATGTATCGTAAACAAATTCTTTAGAGTTGTTTATTCCAAGAACATTTTTCTCGGTACACACCTAAATCCTCTCTTTATGTAGTGTTTGTATTGATTTCCCTTGCCCCCGGAAGCAGAATCGCGGCGACGTGCGTCGTACGACGCAGATTTTTTCAAATGTCTGCAGACAAATTTTTGCAGAAGTCTACAATACGAATTTTCTTTTTATGTCTGCATTACTTTAGAACATTTACTGCAGATTCATTTTAGTTTAGACAATTACTTTTCTCAAATTTTAGAATGTCGAGGGGTGGGGGAGAAGTCTTGATGCGCGATAAGTTACACGTGTTTAAACAAATCTCCGCTTACGTTTCTTTGTTGTCGATTCTCTTTTGTCAATTCCATAATACATTTCAGTACCTGTTCTTTGAGAAGATACATTACTAGAAAATAATTAGCAGAACCTTGTTTGAGAAAGGAATTAGAGCTAAACGAAAACGGTATTTTATACAACTTCAAAGGCAGATTTGCGACTTTGGCGATAATTTTTTTCTCTTTTGGATTTAAAGCTCAATTTTGTACTTTAATAGCTCATTTTTTTCTTTCTTTTTACTCATTCTTATCTCATATATTTGATAGTCAATAGATAATCAATGATACAATCAGCTAACCACAGTTGCCGATTTTATTCAAAATCGGCATTTTAGCCGGGTGGCTTTTCCGATTTTCGAGACAGAAAACTTGTTTTACTACATGTTTAAAGCCAGTTTTCTCGTTTTGAAAGGCATTTCTTTAGTTTTAATTTATTTATATATATATTTTTTTTACTATTGCGAACCATTTATGCAGGGATGGGAATTCTGCGCCAGAGAGCGCCAAAAGTGGTATCCTGCGCCAACTTGCTACAAAACCACATTTATGTGCGATTCTGCGCCAATTTTGTTTTAAATCCTTGTTAAACACGTGCGCCAATTGCGCCAAGTCTTGGTGCCCGTTTGTCTGCCCATAAACGAAGTTAAGACAACCTTAGAAAGAGGAGATGGGAGAAAATTTAAGCATATTTTCTGAAGTTAAATAGTATTTGTAGAAATGTAAGGTACGAATGGAGTATAAGCATGCTATACGTCAAGCAGAGAAATGCTTAAATGGAATAATTTCGAGTCATTAAAAATGACTTTATTCCTGATGGTCAACTTTTTAGACAAGGGCATTTAATTGTCACAACACATTTCATCATTGGAATATCGGATCGTTTTTTTTTTTTTTTTTGTGCACAATCGATGGTCAATCTTGAAAAACTGAGAATTTTAAAAGAATAGAGCATCTTTTAACATGAATTGTAAAATTTAAGGTAATAACTTTTTGAGATTTGTCCGAATTTTTAGTCAAGGGTATTTGTTTAAAAGACACTTGATCATTGGAAAATTTCAGTTCGTTTGTTGTTTTATGAAGAATCGATGCTCAATCTAAAAAAAAAAACAGATAATTTCACAAAAATTTAGCATCTTGAATATGTAGAAATATTTGCGATCTTCGTCAAACGGGGATGATATCACTCTGAAGTTGAGATGAATGATTATAACTATAATTACGTCGCATCTGCCGAATGCAACTTTTATTTGGCACTCTTTTGTTTTATATTTTCATTCATGAAAACCTTGAACTTGTAGAAATTCGCTAAACGCGATCTGCTGCGATCTCCGTTGGAAGACTTTCAATCCTTTTGCATCCGATATACAAGTTCATTATATTTCACTGCTTCCTGTTTTATCATGATTTGTTTTGCACTACTTAACAAAATTACGTTACATTTTCCGAAAATATAATTTAATTCACGAAATTGAAATTTAGGACTTGTAATTTTCAGTAATAAAAATGGATTAAAAAAAAATATCTTGTTTCTTGTTTGGATAGAATTAAAATTCCAATTTAATCCTTTTTTGTTTAAATGTTCATATATTTTATTAAATTAATTATTTTTATTGGAAACTTTTCTTTCTAACAACCCTCCAACTTAAAAACAAACAAAAAAAATGGCTTTTATTTAGCTTTTTGAAAGTTTTTAAATTTCTTATTAAACTAATTTTTAAGATAGTAACTTAAGTGTAATTTTTAATGATTTATATTAACATGCTTAAAATATAGCAAGGTATGTTTTCTATAAATTTATTACTATTTAATAAATCTAGTTTGTGTGGAAAAGTTAAGGAATTTTATATCCCTTAGACAATGGTGACATTCTAAATTGTCTTTTTCATGCACAAGGTATGCGATATTGTAGTTTGTTAGAGTTTTGGTTTATTGTATAAACTGCATTTTACTAAAAAATTCAAAATTGAAATTTAAGTATATATTGTATAAATTGGTTAATTCTTAATTAAAAACTCTTTTGGTTAAATATTTTTAATTGCCTTTAAATGGTCTCATAAAGCTTAACAGTATAAGAGACGTAAATAGCAAAATACAGTTTTAGGGTCTTTATTTCTTAGTTGAAAATATTATTTATTTACGAAATTGAGGTTTGTTATATTTTATGTAATAACAATGGACAATTTGAAAAAAGCTTTTTTTTGTGGGATTTGCAATTCGTTTTGGCATTAATATTTGAATTAAATGTTTATATACTATTTAATAAATATTTTTGTGTTTAAACCACACCCCTACGCTTAACATGCTTAAAATAAGTAGTAACGTAGGTTTTCCATCAAATTATTACTCTTTAATTCTAAAGTTTGTGCGAAAAAATTATATAATTTTATTTCCCTTAGACAGTAACAACCTTCTTCATAGATTTCATCCACAATATATGCAAGATTGCAACACTGTTTTGGTTTTTATAAACCACAATTCAGTGGGGGAAAAAATCAACATATGACAATTAAGTATATATTGTAAAAAAAAATTGAAAATTCATTAAATCTTAATTAAAAACTAATTTTTGTTGAATATTTTGAACTGTCTTTAAAATGTCTCATTTATAGCCTCTTTCGGTTTTGATTTATTGCATAAAAAAATGGTATAAATAAGCAATAGAGACCTTCAGGGTTTTTACACCTTGGGTAGTGTACCACATCTGATTTAAAATCGCATGTTACAAATTTTAATTGCTACAATTATTGTTTAATATGCTAAAATTCACTGCTACGTTTTATTGTTTAATATGCAAAAATTCACTGCTACGTTGTATTGCATTCTTGCTACAAATCTACAGTTTTCTGCTACAATTTGTAGCGTTTCTGCTCCAAAACTTAAATTTTGCTGCTCCAAAAATTGCTCCAAACTGGTCTTTAGCACTTCCCATCCCTGTTTATGCCAAGTTTGTCAAAAATCGGACTTCGCTAATTCCTCCATTTTTATAAATTGGAATATTTCTGAGAATATTGTGTAAATTCTAGTATTTTAAAATAAACTTATACTCAAAATATTTGATTTAATGTCATGATTCTTTTGAATGTAAATGACAGTTTGAACATTAGTTTACAGTTAGTTAGTTTGCATTCAATTTCATTCACTATGCCTATTTTTCAATGAAAAGGAAAGCATAATTTATCAGACTTATTGCTATAAAACTTATAGTAAATGTCTGAAACCATAACAAATAATAATTTAAATTGCGTTAGAAGTTAATTTTTGCAATTTTGAGACTTGCACGAATTAAAGTACTAGCAGATAAAAAAGAAATGCTTTCTTTTTGAATTCTTCCCTTTTTTTATTTCCAGTATGAACTCAATTTAATTAAGTTACCATACTTTAAAGTTATAATTCCAATTTTAATTTACCAAGGAAGTTTGAAAAATAATATTTCTTTTGTTTAATTTATAAATTTTAACAATGAAATAAAATTTTAATTTGTATTGTCCTTTCCATAGAAAATATTGTTAATATATTATAATATTGTTATAAAGAGTTTTTGTTTTAAATGCTGAAACTATTTAATAAATGGGTATGTGTTTATAAAAATGTTAAATATTTGAATAATTGGTACTTTATTATTTAATGCGATGAATACTTATAATTTAGAAATGATTAAACAGCGCATGAAGAAAAAAAACGTGAATAGCAAAGTAATACTATTGCTGAGATTCTCTCTTTAATCGAATTCTTGCTCATGAAAAGTATACCAATAGTTATATAAAATAAATTAAGTTGCAGACAAATCTTATTCACTAAAATCTTGTCGCAGATTGTTAAGAATTTTTCTGCTACTGTTCCCTTGCCCTTCGACATCTTCAACTACTCACTGTGTTATCTGAAAGATTTTTGAATGCATATTACATGGACTGCCATACTGACAGGATTGTTTTTGTACTTTATGACAATCACACACCTTTCCATTAAATACTATGGAAGTTTATATTGTACAGTGTTACACTTAAAAAGAGTTCTGAGACCATTCAATCTTCACTGATGACAAGTAGTGCACTGACAAAGAGACACACCCCAGGCTACAAGATATGAACGGCATGTTACTCTTTTTGGGTGATCGCACAACAAATTTGGATCGTTCCATGGAAAATTGAGATTTGGTTAATATATAATTTTGAAATAAAGCAATGCAAGTATTGGACATAGATGAGAAACCGCGATGTTAGACATAATCACTTGTCAATCTTCATTCTGTTGTTGACATGTTACCAGAGTCTGATTTACCACTAGGCACGTTAGGCCTATGGCCCTCAATTTTTATTTAATTATCCATAAATTGAAAAAAAGTTATCTGTGTGAAAAATTCGTTGTTATTATTATTGCAAATTTTTTTATAAATTTTTGTAATTTGTTTTTAAAAGAATATTTAATTTCATTTCTTTAAATTTATTTTGTACTAAAGGAGCCCCCGATCAGTGCTGTTATGCCTATAATATGAAATTTCTAAATCATTCCCCGTCTGTTCCCTTTAATGGACAATTCCTACATTTTCTAAAAATGAGTAGAAACTACTTTTTTTTAAATGAGAAAAACATGCTGATATCAAATATCCACACGATAATCACTAAAAAAATTACTTTGTTAAGTATAACGAAAGAAAAATCGCAAAATTTGACTCCTTCTCGAATCGCTCCGCTATTGGCTGCTCCGATTATGACGTACCAACAACCTAAACACAGATCAGCGTATTTGGGGTAAAGCGTTCTTCTCGTTACTTTCTGATGACCGTTCCTTGTATTTGGAGATTGATGATGGTTGACAAAAATGTGAATTTTGACATCATAAAGTTAAAATAATTTAACACTAAATAATTAATATTGCATACGTTCTTTACCTTTGTAGTGAATGTCAAACATAAAAATTTTCTTGACCTATTCGATTCCCTTGTTTTGGATATTATATGCTAAATATAAAATATAGGTCTGTTCTAAATAGGCATTTGTTGTTAATGTGAGACCTGTGTATTCACCGTTTGCATGTTTTTCTAATATAACTTTATAATTATCATTTAAATATATCATCTAACATTTAAGTTCAACATTATTTTCAATATTAATGCATTTGATAGAGGGCATAAAGTTTAACGTTTTTTTTCTTTCCTGAAAAAAAAAACCACACACATGTTTAATAGTTGATGGTAGTCTTATTTCCATCAATCAACAAGTTTATGGTGCTGCTTGAGAGTGAATCTAAGTAGAATGTTTGTTGCATACTTCACATGAGTCAAGCGCGGATCCAGGTGGGGTGTAAATGGGAAATAACACCCCCCCCCCTAACATCTAAGATTATATTTTCAAAAGTCCCCTTAGGCAATGAAAAATTTCAAACTAAGGTGGTCAAATTTGATGTTCATGATAACAATATACTGTATACCCTCCCTAACAATAATCTCTGGATCCGCCCTTGACATGAGTGTGTTTTTTCACCTTTATGCACAAAAAGGTGGCGCTTGATCGAATACAGAAGTAAAATGTTTGTTGTATACTTCACAAGAATGTAGCTTTTTTCCTGTATGCACAAAAAGGTGCTGTTTGAGATGGAATTTAAGAGAGTAAATATTTTACTGCATTCTACACATTTGTGCTGCTTTTCTCCAGTATGCAAGAACAGGTGCCGCATGAGATCAGAGCCACGAGTAAATTGCTTGTTGCACACTTGACATTTATGCAGTTTTTTTCCTGCATGAATTAACAAGTGAGCTTTGAGATTCGACTTATTTCCAAATTGTTTGTTGCATACTTCACACGAATGTGGTTTTTCTCCTGTATGCAAGAGAAAGTGCTGCTTGAGTTTGAATCTACTAGTAAAATGTTTGTTGCATACTTCTCGAATGTGGTTTTTCACCTGTATGCACAAAAAGGTGGCGCTTGAGATAAAATCCCGAAGAGTAAATTTTTTACTGCATACTTCACATTTGTGCAGCTTTTTTCCTGCATGAATTAACAAGTGAGCTTTGACTTATTTCCAAATTGTTTGCTGCATAATTTACATGTAGTTGGATTTTTTTTCCTGTATTTAAGAGATAACTTTTAATATTTGACTTTTGAATGAATTGTGAATTTTGATCTTGGTTTGCAAATAGAATAGATTATCGGCTGCGTTGATGCAGGACTGCTGTTCAGAATCATTCTTTAATGTAAGCATTTTCTGACGCAATTATCCGAATACTTATATCAGTCAGTCACTGATACATTACTAGTTGTTATACTGGAGTTCATCAGAAGATGAATATTCCACGTATTCTGTGCAAATGTGGGGCTTTGTTTTGAACTTTTCGAGTTGGTGATGCAAAATTGAGAAGCAACCATTCAAGTTTTGTCTAAAATATCCGGAAATGAGTGAGGATCATGTACCAGGTGTCTCGGTTTCTCCTTCGCCGCAGGTGATTAGGTTATTGGTACGTCACAGACCCTTCGCGCGCTTCTGGCCTGATTTCGCGCACTTTTAAAAAGACCAACTTTGAAGTAGTATAAAAAAATAAATACGAATCAGAAAATGAAAATTTTGCGATGGATGACTCTTTTGGTTGTCAGAAGAATTGAATAAAATAATAATAAAAATATGTGGGTATTGTCCATACCGGTATATGTTATTATAATCTGCTGAAATGACATCTCACATATAGCACTAGCACTGTAAATCTAGTTTAAGAGGCCCCATGGATTTTTTCGCAAAGAATCTCTCTTATAAGGGTGGCCCTGCTGAAAATTTATAATTAGTTTTGTATTGTGAAATTTTTCGTTTTTTTCTTCTGCATGATATTGATGTTACAATCATAAAACTAACACTAAACTTCTTTTGTTACATTTTTAAAATCTCTTTTTATACTAAGTAAATCATTGAAATAGAAAACTTTTGGTTGATATTATAATTATATGAAACTCTCATAATTTGCTTATTTCTAAGTTTATCAGTACACTGTATTTGTATGAAGTTAGCAAAGTTAGGTCTACTTTCTAAATGAATATTTTGTAGTATATAGAATTTTTTTGTTATAATTCTTTTAAAAATTGTGTTTTGTAATATATATACTAAAGCTCCATTTGTCGTTGTTAAAATTAATATTGACAAATAAGATACAATGTCAACCAATGATCAATGTTCATAGTTTGTGATGAAAAATTCACATATAATTATTTATAAGTCAGTAAATTATTTTAATTTTACTTGTATGCTATTTAATTTTAAATACAAATACGGATATCCAATACAAATGCCTCGCCGATTCAGCAATGAACCAATCATTTATTCGAAATCCCTAGTACAGCTAATTTGAAAAAATCCTTTTGCGCTACGTTTGTGTCGTCACATCCTCCATTTTAGCGTTCTGGGGAAGTCATACTACGTAAGGTTGCCATGGCAACGATGCAGCCGATTTCGAACTTCGCTTTTTAGCTGCAATTTTGATTGAATGGAGTTTTTGTTTTTTCTTCTCCTGAATTTGTGCATTACGGAAACACGCTTGCTATTTATCGGAGATTTTCTTTTTACTTAGAGTTGAAATTTAATTTCCAATTCTAATCTTCATTTAAGAAAATTAGTAAAATATATAATTTTATTTTTAAAATTTAATAAAATTAGGGGCAGCCCGGCTGTACTTGCTGTAGTGGGCGAGCCGCCACTGCAGTTCTCCCTTCTTATATATTCGAATCCACAACCCTCCATTTATGAACGATAGCTTTACCACAGACCTCCTACTAGCCCTGACAGATGAAAATGTTGATTTAATTAAAGAAGTTTAAAATCAGCCTGCACTCTTTTCAAAACAATTTTTAAAAAATTATTGAGATTTGCACATAACAAATGTCTAATGATCTAAATTTGAAAAATTTTGGACTAAACACGTTTTGGATGTCTGTTCACTAATTAAAAAAATAAAAACTATAATACATCTAAAATTGCTGTTGATTATGTATATAGTAGATTTCACATTTTTTTTTCAAATTGAATTCAATGTTATCTGTTAGGGGCTGTATTACTTAATATAATTGCCAAATTGTTAGATTTGTAAGGTAAAAATAAAATAAAATCCATATTCGATTTTTGATCGTTATTTATTATTACTTTTATTAACTCGGGAATCACAAATTCTGATTTAAAAGAATAATAAATAAGTTTTCCTATACAAGCATACTTTACCCTTATAAAACATGGATTTTATTTCGTTTTAAATGTAAGTTAAAAGATTATGATATTTAATTTACATGAGAATTAAAAACCTAAAGCATCTAAATTTGAGAAAAAGTAAGTAATGTTTTTATAAATTCTTGACAAAACTAACAGTCTCTACAGTTTCATAATTAGTACAAGGATAGAACACTGCCTCAAAATATTAATCGATGGTCAAATGACGAAGGCAACACCAGAACTGGCAGCTCACGCACCAGATATTGGGGTGAGAACATTGAACCACGATAGATTTAATGTGCAGTAGTACCTTCTACATGGCAGATGTTCGTTTTTTTGCTGACGACAAGGAATTAAACACCATATGTGGCATTATTTATAAACTGATTTTTTAAAGGTGCAAAAATATTGCACACATTGAAGTGCTGTTAACATTGTTAAAAATCCTGATTCTTTCTTTATTAAATGCAAAAAGAAAACGTATGTGCATATTTTTGTATTTTAAAAATGAGCTTTAAAAGAGAGAGTATTAAAATACTTTTGGGACACCCTGTATAACCTAAAGCCGGCGCCACATATGCGGTATTCGCCGAATCCCGAGCAACGAAACCTTGGATATTCGCTTAAAGACGCATGTGTGGATGGGTCGCTCGGTATTCGGCAAGTGCCGCGTCGCTCGCGTTTCGACGATTTTCAGCACCACACTACAAAGTGCTCGCCTTATCACGAGCAACTTCGCTCGGGTTAAAGCAAGCAAATTGAATAATTGCGTTTCCCACTTGTTTCGGGAAATTGGAACACATCTCTAAGCGAGCTCAATGGTGATTGGCTATCGATATTTTATTCTATATTTTGATAACCAATTACCATTTACTATCAATATAGTACTATTTTCTTTTTTTATTTAAAGAGGGAATATTGTTCTTTTCGTATCAATTTGACTTTAAAATATATCGTGGTGTTTGTTGTGCTATTATTTTAGAATTTTTATTTAGTTTATTCATTTATTTTTATGAAGTTGTCTGTTTCACTTAAATATTTGTGTTTCACTTAAATATTTTTGTTCCATTTATTTATTTCATTTATTTATCAATAAAATTATTTCATTTATTTATCAATTAAATTATTTCATTTTATTACTTATTTATATATTTGAAGCATTTAACTATTTTTATGCAGATGCGAAAAAATGAAGATATTATTTTAACATTTCTATTCGAGTTTTCAATGTGTTTAAACGATTTGAATTCTCACGACCTAAATAAAATGGAGTTTTCTCATGAAACGTCTTTAAAACCATCTATAAAGGGTGTGTGTAGGGACATAGTAGCCATGATAGAAACACCATTTTACGTTTTTAGGATAACCGATTCCGACACTATAACTTTCTAAAAATAGCACGTTTGACATAAATTTGGTCCAGACGATGATCTAAAGTTTCATATTTAAAAAACTTTTGGTGTTTTGAGCTTTTTTTTATCGTATATTTACTTGTTTAGTTTGTCTACTTAAAACAATTCCTTCGTTTATTAAGTTGTGAATTTTACTAAATTATTTGTTCAGATTATTTTTTTATTTATTGATTAATTTCATTTATTTGTTTTTTCATTTAAATTTCTTGCATTTAACTGTTTTGATGAAGACACAAAAATAGGAAAATATTTAAATAGTATTTTAAAACCTTGAAATGAAATGTCATTGATTTAAACGTTTTGAAGAATCTTGAGTTGAAAAATGAAATGTGGTTTTGATGTGAAACAGTTTTAAAACCAGCTATTCTTTAAGGTGATACATTCTGATACTGTAACATAGAAAAATGAAGCACGATTGTTATAAAAGGAAATTTGGCGAGGATTCGTGTAAAATCTTGAACTAAAGCAAAGCACGTACGGAGAGCGGATGTGGAACATACGAGGAATCAGGCGTAGCATTTTGCATATCTTCCTCTGTTAGCGAGGTTTCCGTTGATAAACGAACCTTATTTAGATATTAGTTATTGGTATTACTTAATATGTCAATTTTAAATATATATATATATAAGATATGTTTGGTTGAATTGACGTCGCACTAAAGTTACAGAATAAACTACGAGTGACGGTTCGGGTTTTATCCCCATAGAAAAATTCGAGAACACTGTTTTTGTCATTGTGAGCTGTGGTCAAATGACTTCACCAACACCTGAGCTGGCACCCCACTGGTTAATTTTTATACAAAAAATTTCAAACGTTTAAAAAAATAAAAGTTTTCAACACCATTGACATTGAAGCAACAATGCCAAGTATTTTACTTTTATTGTTGCTGAATACTTCATTTTTATCGACATGATATTACAAGGCCATATTCGTAAAGGCTTTTTTAATCCTTAAATTTTAGGAATTTTAATATAACAAATTTTTTTTCTTACAAAAACATCACTTTAAATATCAATCGCAATAGCATGTAAAGTCATGAACGTAAAAATTAAAAAAAAAGTACTAGGTTTAGGTATTTTGAAAACTATTCAATAATTGAATAAATCTAGATTTTGATAAAGTTTATTTTACACAGTGCACAGAGAGTGATATGCGGTGGCTACGCTAACAAACACAAAGATCGCGCAGCTTTTACTACGAGTAACGCCGGGCCATATTGCTAAAATACCAATAAAACAGTAATTAACGATAGAAATTTTTCCAAAAATGGATAAACAAAAGCAAAGTGTCGATCTTTATACATTTAATCTCGACATCAAATTTTGAATAGTATTCACTATCGAATATTAATATAATTTTTTTTAATGAACTCTATGTTGACCTGGTGTCGATATTATATCTTGTAAACAAATAATCGTTAGTTCATTAGCTAAAAATAAGGCAAACGATAATTTCAATATGTTAAAAGATACGGAATAAAAACCAGATCCCCAAGACAACGTCAACATGCATAAAGTCCATTATTTATACTTAGTTAAAAAATAAATTGACACTAAAGAAATTTTTATATGTAGCATGCAAATTCAATTGTCAAATTGCGAAATATTCGGTGAAAAATTTTGCCAGAACACTTAAAGTTTTTCGAACTGATTATCGTTTGTATTTTATTATCGTTATCGCTAAAGCAAATATATTGAGAGGGAAAATATATATTCCATAACTGAAAATTAAATCATTTTTAAGTGTACCAACAAAATTAGGATACACTGTTTTTTGTAATTTTTCAATATTCTATGCTACAAAATTTCAACGGTTTCAAGGAATCTCCATGTGCATGGCATTCTGGAATATATGAAAATAATAATAAAATATTGCACTCGCAAATGGCTATGAGCAAAATAAAAATGTAAAACAAAAAAAACTGATTTCCAATTAAAAAAAAATTTCATTGTAATTATCACAAATTAAAAATGTTTTTAAAGAACATAAAAGTATTAGAATATATTTATATTGTACAAATCTGTTAATAAAATAGAATATTTTTCCATCATAAAAAATATTGTAGTATACTATTTTTATCAAAATTTATATTTTTATTAAATCCGGCCATGCTTCCTACTGCGAATAAATGTTCTGAAATCGGCAAGTATACTCGCAATAAGCCGAGTTGCTCAGGTTTTTGTAATCCGAGCAAGTAATAGTAAATCGCTCGGGTTATGGCGAGTCGCTCGGGCTAAGGCGAGTCGCTCGGTATTCGGCGAATACCGCATATGTGGCGCCGGCTTTAGTCAGTGATTGGCAAACTTATTAGTCAGCAGAGCCAAATATCAACTGAACAACGATTGAAATTTCTTTTGGGAGCCAAATATCAACAGAACAACGATTAAAACTTCTTTTGTGAGCCACATTTTAAAAATTAAACTATATAGGTAGGTACATTGTTATTAACTTAATTAGGGTACTCCTAAGCTGGCCTTTGCTAAAATCGTCCTCAATCTGAATGAGGTGTGTCGCTGTGAGATCAACCCTTCCAACTCTTTCATCCACACTCGTCTTGTATTTGGTTTATCTCCTTTCGTTCATCCTCTTTATATGTCCAAACAATCGTAACATACCTTTCTCAATCATAACAATGACTGACAAACACTAATGTGAGCAATTGCCTTGCATCTCTGGAAAGTTCGTGTAAGTCAATTTGTATGTTGTTGTTATTCATTTTTGCCACGAAGTTTCAACGTGGCAAAAATGCCACGTTGAAAAAAAAATGATGAACAAAAATGCCCCGCCCGCACGTGGTAATTTGTGTAGAAGAGCCACACTCAACAAGCCAAAGAGCCGCATGTGGCTCGCGAGCCGCGGTTTGCCGACCACTGACCTAAGACAAGCACAATCTTATTATTATCTGGTATAAAGTATGATCTTATGTGGAAATAAATAAGTAATTTTATAACCTCAATTCAAACTGATTGTGTAAATATAACATTTACAATATTTCATTTAAATTTAGAAACTACATATTGGTAGAACCCTAATTAAAATATTTTTTTTAAACATTTGTTCCATATGAATTTTAAAATTAAAGTAAATCATTGGTATGTATATGTATTTTAAACCTGGAATAAATTATTTTTTCGATATATTATATTTTTAATTTTTCTTACAATATTAAGTTTGTCATTTGCCTGCATAATTTCAGAACATCCTAAGAATACAAATAATAAAATTTGCCAAAACATTTTCTACCAGCGTCTTTCATTTCGTAGTCCAATTAATACTTTTTTCAATTTGTTCAATGTGGAGGTAACCCCTCAAATAAGATCGATACATATTGTCTAATATCTCTGCACATGTAGGGCAAAATCACATCAAAGTAAACTCTTCTCAAACTCACAGTAGATACATATGTAATACCTCATTTAAAAGGTGACAGTTTGCAGATTTTAAATATGTGTGCCATGCTTATATAATATAAGTAGTTTTTAGTTCACAGGTTCATGTTTAGACTCGTCTCACTCACTTAGAAGCATGCAGTGCATATCTGATACTGATTGGACTATAAAAGTGAAAGGGATAATATCAAACAATTTTCTTTTAGCATGTTTTGTTTACGTAATAGTTAGGGGTTCCAACTTTGATATTAAGATTTTTATAACTTGTTTGGTATGGTTAAAAATGCTGGTGATTTTTTTTCTAGCTCTATTGGTACGCCCGTTACTATTTTTGGCTTATATTGATGCTGCAACTTTATTTTTGAACTGAAAAACTTGAAACTTTAGGTTTACTTTTTATTTGACTTAAGTAACATTATATTTAAAAAGAAATTTTATATATAAAAAAAAAATTGGGTAAATCATTGGTAACGGACGCATCAGTACGTCCGTTACCAAAAACCATGCATTTTCATAAAGTCAATTTTTCTCGATAAAACCAATTTAAAAGTGTTTATATTATTTTCTGATTGAAATAAACTTATATTTTTAGAAGTTCATCATATATTCAATTACAAAATTTAAAATTAATTATTTTTAAAGATAGAGCACAATCAAAATAACGGACATACTTTTTACAAGAATAACAAAAATGTTTAAATTGTTTTACTTTTCATTTATTAATTGTAGGCAAACATTTTGGTATTTTTAAAAAGAGCACAAAATTACCTTTCACAGTGATAAAAATTTCCATTATCATTACTTTCTCAGTTACACAAGCATGCTAATTGAGGCTCAATTACTATGAATTGATAACGATAAACAAATTTATAATTTTTTCAATGATTTGAATGTACTAAGTTAGAAAAACAATCACAACATTTCAAGAAAAAGAATTTTATGATGATAAAAATGACTTCCGTTACCAAAAACCATGCATTATCAGTCATTTTTTTCTCGATGAAACCAATAAACTTATTTTATCATTTTATCAGTTCATTACATATTCTATTACAAAATTTAAAACTACTAATTTTTAAAAATAGTATTTTTTTTAAAGCTTATCATTGGCAAATAATATGCAGAACTGTGTAACAATTCTACTTAAAAAAACTATGTGACAATTTTATGATACCTGTTTAATAACAACGTGAAAAGAGTATAATTTTAGTTGAATAGTTTATTTTTAAACAACGCATTATTGCTTATTGATGCAGTTTTCAGAAAATGGATTTTTTCATGTACTTCAATCAATCAGCTAGTGTCACCTTTTAAAGCATGTTAGGTGTTGAAAATACCAAAAAGTTTTTAATCATATTTGAATATATTATAATTCTTAATCTCTAAATATTATGAATATCTTACATATACTTGAATTACAAAACACCAGAATATAACTTTTTGGGCTCTTTACAAGTTTTTTAATGATCGTGGGTGTTGATGGGTAATTATTTATGGTTTGAATTACTTTAAAAAATATCAAGATGATTTGTATGCGAGTGTATACAAATACTGCCAACGAACTACAGACTATCGTATCGGAACAATTTCCCAATGTCTATCTGGTTGTCTTTTAAAACCAGCTACTCCTGACAAATTAACCACCTTCAGGCAAACTATTCAATTTATGTTATTGTAAGAATAATGCTTTCTATTTTCTTGATTTTGTGTAACTTGTACAGATGACCACTAGTCCCATTGGCTGTATTAAATATTATGTCCTCAACATCACCTGATTTAATAAATTTAAATAGTTGAATAAGGTTTTCCCTTGTCCTCTCCTTGAGTGTATACATGTTTAAAGATCAAGTCGGTCTATATTTTTAATTCCTGAAGTACCCTGAACCAATTTCATAGCCCTATGTTGAACAAATCAATATCTTTTTTATCGCTAGCATTAATTTCAGGATCTTGTAGACACTAAACAACATTTGAGTTTTTTAAAAATTGACCCTCTTTGCCCCCTCCCTAAATATAGTAAATCAACCTTATTATTTGTGGACTCATTGAATCTTCATTTCTACTGCCTTAACAAGGTTATTCCCAAATTTTTGTGTATGCACACCATTTGTCAATGAAAAACCTATTTTACCGGTACTAATGTTTTTTATTATGCCATTAATGTAATTATCTTGTTAAATTAATTCTTCTAATACGTAAAAAAGTCTTGCCTATAATTAACTTTTGTGTATTATTGATATTCTTTACAAAATTATGAAAAGAACATGAATTTTCAATAAAAATTTGGAAAAGGTACGTCCGTTACCGATACAAAATATTTTTTTTATACCATCATAATTTTTTTTTTTTCGAAATGTTGTGATTGTTTTTCTAACTTAGTACATTCAAATCACTGAAATATATATATATATATGTCAAAGTGATTTATCAATTCAAAGGAATTGAGCCTCAATTAGCATGCTTGTGAAACTCATTTTAGGACGTCCATACCATGCTCAAAAATGTATGTTTCTCAAATTAATTTTCACATGAGAGTGAAATATTTTATCACTATGAAAGGTAATGTTGCGCTCTTTTTAAACATACCAACATTTTTACCTACAATTAATAACTGAGGAGTAAAAAAAAATTAATTTTTTTATTATTCTTGCAAAAGGTGCGTCTTTTACTTTGATTTTGCCATGTAGGAAATTAACTAAAATTTATATTTATATTCTTTTAAAAGCGGGGAACATTTCTGCGCTATCAAAAGTAGGTGTTGCTATTGAAAATATTAAAGTTGGTGCGGATTCGAGTATGAAGATAGTCCCCTAAGGTAGCCCCCTCCGTCTCTTATCGCTATTGCAACTTTCTAATATTGGGACTTCTCCCCCACCCTCTAACTTTCCTAAATGAGAGAAAGGTAATTATCTAACTTAAAAAGAATCTGCAGAAAATGTTCTAAAAAAAGGTGCAGACAAAAAAAAAATCTGCGACGTACAAGTCTGCGTTTCTGCTTCCGGGATTGCACTCGATATCAGAAACAA
Organism: Troglohyphantes excavatus; assembly: GCA_963932185.1. Lineage (NCBI taxonomy): Eukaryota > Metazoa > Arthropoda > Arachnida > Araneae > Linyphiidae > Troglohyphantes > Troglohyphantes excavatus. Next base: position 30,316,647 of record OZ010676.1, read on the forward strand.
ACCAAATAGCTTAGTCTTTGATACGACTGACCTACAACTGTGTTCTTACGATACAACAAACTATCAATTCTCATAATATTTCCCTTCCCTAATCTTATATCTTCTCAAGAGTTTGACATTTGTCTTGTTCTTCCTTCAACTTAGTTCAGAAAATTAATTTTACAAAAACAAAGAATCATCCCTGGAAGCAGAAACATTGCGACCGACGTGCTTCGTATGTCGCAGATTTTTTTAAAGGTCGGCAGACAAATTATTGCAGAAGTCTTATCAACCGAATTTTCTTTATGTCTGTACTAGTTTAGAACATTTACTATGGATTCTTTTTAGGTTAGATAATTACTTTTCTCTCATTTAAGGAAGTCAGAGGGTGTTGGAGAGGTCCCGATAATAGAAAGTCGCACTTGTTTGAAAAAATCTCCATAGACGTTTCTCTTTTGTCAACTGCATGGTACATTTTAGCACCTGTTTTTTTTTAAGAAGATACATTACTAAAAATTAATTGACAACCTTCTTCGAGATGGGAATTTGCGCTAAACGAAAACATTTTATTATTTTATACACCTTCCACCGCAGATTTCGAACTTTGCCGATTTTTTTTCTCTTTTAGATTTAGAGCTCAATTTTTTGTTTTAATAGTTCATTTTTTTTCTCTTTACTCATTCTTATCTCATCTATTTGATAGTCAACAGGTCAACAATACTGAAAGTTTTTCAAAAATCGACAATTACTTCGATTTTGGTGACTAAAAATTCGTTTCTTTTGCAGATTTATTAATTTTTGTCTGGCTTTAACTTGGTTTTCTTAATTTTTTTTATTGAGTTTGTTAGGAATTTGATTATCGACTAACCACAGTTGCCAATTTTATCTGAAATCGGCGTTTTAGCCCTAGCCCAGTAAATTTAGGATTTTATATGAAACTAATTTATAATTAGCTGAAAATTTCAGAATTAGTTCCTCTTTGCATGTATAACGAATCCTGAAAAGTCCCCTAACTTTCCATGTGAGCTTCAATCCAAAATGGCGGATCAAAGATGGCTGCCAAGCACTTTTTGCCTTGTTTGATGTTTTTCCTAATATCTAAGTTAAAAATAAACATTTTTGAATTCTGTAAAAACCGGTATACTCTAAAAGGATTATTGTTTCGATATATACCATAAAATAACCGATAGCAGTTTTCAAATGAGGAAAAATTAATTTTTTTGACGTCGAAACCCAAAATTTCTGTGTTCGAAGTTTTTAGCTGAATTTATAATTTAGAAATATAAATAAATTGTGAAAAAGTTGTAGGTAAGAAAATGTTGTTTCTTGTATGGAGTTTTCTAAAGTAAATTTTAAAAAAATATTCAAAGAAAAATTGCTGATATATTCCGTTTTCTTAAGCTATCCAGCAGGTTTTTTTTTTAACTTCGAAGTGAGGAGTTGTTAGTGTAGGTCTGTGTTAAACTTTAAAAAAAAAAAAAAAACATGACTGTCTTTGTTTATAACTGTAAAAAGTTGGGCAAGAGAGGGAAAGTGTGCGCGGTTTTTTAAAATGAATTGAAATGAAAAAGAAAAACACAAATTTTATAGCACTTAATTACATAAGAATAACAAAAATGTTGGCCTACAGTTCAAAAATAAAAAAATATAGACCAGTCATTCAACATCATAATCATCATCTTCGAAACCGCTGTAGGAGGAGCTGAATTTTTACATGACTCTCCTAAGCAAGAGGTACAAAACTTGGAGGTCTGCCTTCTTGCATTGGCATCTTATGTCACAGTCTTTTGTTGCAGTTATTTTGCAGTCACATGATATTAGTTGTAAAAGTTCTTCGGAAGCTGCGGGAAGTGTTGAAGGCACTGGATTCAATCTACCATCCTTCATGAACCATCCCCATTTAGTAGGATCAAGGTTGTTCTCCAGCCACTGTTGAACTTGATGATAGGTGCAAAGTGAATGCTGTGAAGCAGCTGCACTTGTTGGTGGAAGAGTTGCCAAATTAAAGTTTGAAGAGAGGGTTTTAGCTACTTCTTTATTGTAATGGATGTATCGCAGATCATCTAAAGAAGTTATTTGTTTTCCTCCAATAATGTATTCTAGGAATACTTCACCAATTTCAATGACCTTTCAAGTTCAGGATTGTTGAACTGTGAAATCAAAGAACGCAGTTCGTGATTGTTCTTTATCAACTTGTAAGATGTAGATTTCACCTTTCTGAATATTGCAGATGTAGTGTCGCATCCAGTGGCAGCGTGTAGGAAGAGAAGGGTATCCTTTATTGGCCCAATAGCTTCTTGTATTTTAGTTATGCTGTAACACTTTTCGTTGTACTTAGTTGATTGGGGTCGTAAAAAGTACAGTGATGTTCCTGGGATACCTCGTGTAATCAGAATTGTAAGTAGATCTGTATCAGTACTTATTACTGCGACAGATCTGCAACTGGTCTGGCATGCATTTATTGCCTTTGAGCAGATTAGTGTATCTGCATCCCCATCCGCCTGCTGCCACCATCAACCTACTCGTCCATTGTAGATGGAGGATTTCTTATGCAGACATTGGTTTGGAAGGAGTCTGATACCTACGGAGATATATGCCTCAAATATGTCGGATTTGTGCAGAAACTATTCTCCACATGTGAGGCAGTGATTTTTGATGAATACTTGTGTGCTTTATCAACTAAAAGTGTGGAGAGACAAAGAAAGATGATGTCAAAAATGTTTGCGACTATTGCTTTTGATGAAAATATGGTGGCAACGACTAACCAAGCTAATATTTTGCGAAACTCCGAAAAGAAATCAAGACTAATTCGAATGATGATATGCTACTTCCAATCTGCAGGAATAATTGTTAAACGGGCGGATGGGGACTCGGATACACTAATCTGCTCAACGGCAATAAATGCATGCCAAACCAGTTGCAGATCTGTCGCAGTAATAGGTTCTGACACAGATCTACTTACAATTCTGATTGCACGAGGTATCTCAGGAACATCACTGTACTTTTTACGACCCCAATCAAATACGTGCAACGAAAAGTGCTACAGCATAACCAAAATACAGGAAGCTATTGGGCCAATAAAGGATGCCCCTCTTTTTACACGCTGCCACTGGATGCGACACTACATCTGCAATATTCAGAAAGTTGAAATCTACAGCTTACAAGTTGATAAAGAACAATCACGAACTGCGTTCTTTGATTTCACAGTTCAACAATCCTCAACTTGATCCCCAAAAGGTCATTGAAATTGGTGAAGTATTCCTGGAATACATTATTGGAGGAAAACAAATAACTTCTTTAGATGATCTGCGATACATCCGTTACAATAAAGAAGTAGCTAAAACCCTCTCTTCAAACTTTAATTTGGCAACTCTTCCACCAACAAGTGCAGTATGCTTCACAGCATTCACTTTGCACCTATCATCAAGTTCAACAGTGGCTGGAGAACAACCTTGATCCTACTAAATGGGGATGGTTTGGTTCATGAAGGATGGTAGATTGAATCCAGTGCCTTCAACACTTCCCGCAGCTTCCAAAGAACTTTTACAACTAATATCATGTGACTGCAAAATAACTGCAACAAAAGACTGTTACATGATGCTAATGCAAGAAGGCAGACCTCCAGTGCTCCAAGTTTTGTACCTCTTGCTTAGGAGAGTCATGTAAAAATTCAGCTCCTCCTACAGCGGTTTCGAAGATGATGATTATGATGTTGAATGACTGGTCTATATTTTTTTATTTATGAACTGTAGGCCAAAATTTTTGTTATTCTTATGCAATTAAGTGCTATAAAATTTGTTTTTCTTTTTCATTTCAATTCATTTTAAAAAACCGCGCACACTTTCCATCTCTTGCCCAACTTGTTACAGTTATAAACAAAGACAGTCATGTTTTTTTTTTTTAAGTTTCACACAGACCTACACTAACAACTACTCACTTCGAAGTTAAAAAAAAAACCTGCTGGATTGCTTAAGAAAACGGAATATACCAGCAATTTTTCTTTGAATATTTTTTTTAAATTTACTTTAGAAAACTCCAGACAAGGAACAACATTTTCTTACCTACAATTTTTTTTTTAATTTATTTATATTTCTAAATTAGGAATTCAGCTAAAAACTTAAAACACAGAAATTTTGGGTTTCGGCGTCAAAAAACTTAATTTTTCCTCATTTGAAAACTATTATCGGTTATTTTATGGTATATATATAGAAACAATAATCCGTTTAGAGTATACTGGTTTTTGCAGAATTGAAAAATGTTTATTTTTAACTTAGATATGAGGAAAAACATCAAACAAGGCAAAAGGGCTTGGCGGCCATCTTTGATCCACCATTTTGGATTGAAGCGCACGTGGGAAGTTAGGGGACTTTTCAGGATACGTTCTACACATATCTAGGAGCTAATCCTGAAAATTTCAACTAATTATGAATTTGTGTCATAAAATCCTAAATTTACTGGGCTATAAGAGCCTAAGAAAAAAAAGTGCTTAGCGGCCATCTTTGATCCGCCATTTTGGATGGAAGCTCACATGGGAAGTTAGGGGACTTTTCAGGATACGTTCTACACATATCTAGGAGGTAATCCTGAAAATTTCAGCTAATTATAAATTTGTTTCATATCGACCCTGTTTTTGGTCTAAATTTACTGGGCTACCCGGTGTCCTTTCAGGTTTTTCTGATTATCTTTATTCCATTACTCCCATTTTAAATATGCTAAATTTTGCTCATTGGTATTTATATATTTAGTATCAAAATAATTTAGACAAACTTTAAGTAGAAAATCTCTTTGTAAGGAAACAAATTGGGGTCTAAGTTCGTGAAATTTTGATAGCAATACTTTAATATCAATATTTTCTGGCTGAAATAATGCATTTCACTTTACTTAGTCATCATGAGAAATTGATTTTAAATTTTCTTCTTTTTTACATTTTTGTGGCTTTATTATACTGAATAAATAGAAACAAAGCACTAGTTTTATGTGAAACTCATTGCGTTTGTGACATATTTATTAAGTTAGAAAGGGTGGGGGGGCCGTAAGAAAGAACATACAGTTATTATGTAATATTTATATGTGTGTTTTGAATTTCAATAATAACTGAAAATTGGTTTTTTAATTATGAAGATCCTAAAAGTTGAGTCAATCAACTCATACAAAAATTTCCGTTACCATATTGATGTCCTTCCGTTACTATGTTTTATGTCCTTCCATTACCAGTTAAAAGTACCTAAATTAAAAACAAATACAAGTGTAACTGTTTCTAATTAATAAATGCCACAACTCTGCTTTGTACAAAAATTCATTAAATTCTAGTCCCATGGGGTCTTAGTGAGGTGGTTGAAATATAGTATTTTGGTAACTGAAGGACATTTATGGTTTGACTTATTAAGATATTGATTTCACGGTTAAAAAATATTTTTTGCAAACAAATTAATAGAAAGCTTAACTTAATAAATAAAGTATGAAATTTTACCTATTTATTATATTTTGATAAAGGATTTTAGTTGTTATAGTATGTAACAAAATATAGATTTACAGCACTGCAAAAACATAAAATAAAGGAGTAACTTTGACCTTGATTTTTTAAAAGTCATTGTTTTAATTAAAAAAAAAATATGTTAAGATTCAAAAATGTCATATGTTTAATAAAAAAAAATGGTATATGACAAATGACTCAAAATTAATTTTTAAATTTTAAGTGCCATGGCAACATTTTCCCAGTATTCACCTGAAGTATTTAACTGGTCTGATAATTCGCAATATAACTATAATAATAACGATATATAATATTTTTCTAAAATTATGTCTTTTTCTAAAATTATGTCTTTTGTGATTAAATCTGCAGAATTGAAAAGATTTTGGGTATATATCCTGACTTATGAATGTCTGGGTGTTTTACATCTTTAGTTACAAGTGGGAGAGTGAAGTATTTAAAATAAAAGTTGTTATGTCTATTTTAAAACTAAAATAGTTTTTTTTTAATTTTAGGTGTGAACCAAGTAGCTTCATTTATCGACTAAACCTCACCTTGGAACCAGAAACTTTAATATGGGTAAAAATGAAAAGTCAGCTTTGGCCTGCTAAAGTAGCTGACCCTCCTAGTAATTCCCCATTTGTAATTAAGACAGATCATTGTTATGTGTACTTTTTTGGTACACATAACACAAAATTGATTTTTAAAGCGAACATTATTGTTCACTCGGATAAAACAGAAGAAAATTTTCGAACTTCGAAGAAATCTTCTGCTCTTCATAATGCATTTGAAGAAATGAAACGTGAGATCAAGAAAAGAGAAAAGCTGAAATCATTATCTCTGAAAGAGAAAATATCACCAGGAAAATCTACTATAATTATAAATTTAGCAAGCTCTCCAAAGATAATAGTCGAAGAAGCTTCTACTACAAACACAACATTTGCATGCCCTCCTATGATGTGTAAACTATTCAATTCAAATTATTCTGAGAAACAAGCTAGTGATATTAAAAAGGACCCTATAAAACAAGATCCTTCAAATTCCTCTACTATATGTGAAACACAACATTCAGCTTCTGTGGACTATAATGAACGACCTCCAACTTATGAAATGATACCTTGTACACCTTCTAGTAATGAAATATTGATTAATAGTGGATATGTTTCGAACAATATTCAAGAGCCTATAGCTAGACAAACTACAATTTCACCTCATGAAGTTTCCAGTAATATCATCGGATCTCGTGACGAATCTGTCAATGAAATTGAGACTTCGCTCAATGGTAATGCCACTATCCTACATGATGATGTTTCTGGCCTCATCAGTCAGTCTGTTGTCAATGAAAATGCATCGTCTTCGGATGTTCTTACTAATTTTACTCTTTTACCTGATGTCTCTTCTAATGATTTTAGCCTTAACAACCAGCCTGGTAGTGATGAATCTCCTGAAACTACATCACTTGTTCATAATTCTACTGCCATAGTGGATGAACATTCTTTCCGTAACCAGGTTTTTGGTGATTTGGCTAAGTATGTACCATTAAACACTAGCCTTTTTACTAATGGTTTGGAGACAAAGATCCTCAAAGCAACAGATAAAGAGATTGGATTTTTGGGTCTGGAACAATTAGGCCGTGTAATTGTTAAAAAACTTATAAGATCAGGTCACTTAGTTACGGTTTGGGATGCATCTGACAAAATCTGTAACGACTTGGTCAGAGAAGGTGCAGAAAAGGCTAAAGTTCCTAAGGATGTTATTCACAAATGTGATATCATCTTTTGTAGTCTATCTGTAAAATCTATAAAGGATGTTGTATTTGGTAAAAATGGGGTTTTAGAAGGATATGAAATGTGTAAAGGGAGTTGTAAGGGTTTTGTGATGATGACGTCCCTCGACCCAAAGTATTCTCAAGAAATAAGTGAAGTAATCGCCAAGAAATGTGGTATATACCTGGAGGCACCCATTATGGGGTCAATACAACTTGCTGAAGAAAAGTCTCTAAGGATTCTGTGTGCAGGCAATATTGAACTTTTTGGTGATTGTTATACCTGCTTTGTTGCTATTGCAAATCGCATATTTTATGTGGGAGATAATATAGGGAGTGCTTTTAAACTGAAAATTGTTTTAAGCATGGTAACAGAATCAATTTGTGCTGCTCTTTTGGAGATAGTATCAGCAATGTATATTATGAAGCTACCATGGACATTTTTTATAGACTATATAAAATCAAATGAAGGTCCACTGGGTTGTAGTACAATTTTAAAAGATGCCGTTACTCTTTTAAAAAATTACTCTAAAACTACTGGGTATCTTGAAGGTGTAACAGAAGCTTCTGTGCTTGGAAAAGATTGTCAATTGCCTTTGTTACTTGCAGCAGCAACAAAATCGTTTTTTACGAATGCTACAGAAACTGATTTCAAGGCTCTTTCTACCAAGTACACAGAAGCTATGCAAAAAGCACAAGATAAAAAAACATAGCACATTTTATTGTTGTGGACCACTCGTATATCGTAATTTTCATTCTTTGTAAATTATTTAAAAGCATTTGTGTTATTGTTTAAAAGTATTTTTTTTATTTAAGCGGTTTGAAAGTCTATACGTCCGAGAATATCCAGTTTTAACAGCAATGCACATAAATTTCAAATTCATGAAAATACTCTGATATTTTTCAAATCTAAACCTTTGTACTATTATTTCAAATCTACATATGTTTTTTTTTAAATAACATATAATATTTTAAAAATAAGCTTAACTGTCTTAAACGTGTATGTGAAACTGGTTATAACTTTTCATTTAGTGCTGATTGTATTTATAGTTGAAAAAAAATTAAATGTTTATTTTAATTAGCAATCTTTTAGTTTGATATTTTAATTCTATATTAGTGTAATTTTGTCTTAAATGCGATTTTATTTAATATGTATAATTTTAAATATAAACTGAACTCTCTCGAGTGTAAAGCAAACTTGTGTGTGTATGCCAAACTGGTTAACTTTTCATTTATTGCTGATTGTAATTATATTTTAACATGGTTAAGAATATTGATATGTTTATCTTAATTAGCAATCTTTTAGTTTTACATTTTAATTCTGTATTAGCGTAATTTTCTCTTAAATGCAATTTTCTTGTGTCTAGAATTATGAAAAGAAAAGTGATTTAAAAATGAAAAGTAATTCAGTTTTAACGGCAATGCACATATATTTCAAATTCATAAAAATACTCAAAAGATATTTTTCAAATCTAAACTTTTGGACTATTATTTCAAATCTACATATTTTTTTTTAATAACGTATATTATTTTAAAAATAAGCTTAACTCTCTTGAGTGTGAAGCAAACTTGTGTGTGTATGCCAAACTGGTTAACTTTTCATTTATTGCTGATTGTATTTATATTTTAACATGGTTAAAAAAATTCAGATGTTTATCTTAATTAGCAATCTTTTAGCTTTACATTTTAATTCTGTATTAGTGTCATTTTCTCTAGAATGCGATTTTCTTGTCCCTGTAGAATTATGAATAGAAAATTGATTTAAAAAAGATAAATAATTGTATGGGCAAAATGTCATTCCTCTGTGGCCCAACCCTTCACTTTGCAAAATAAATATTGCTGGAAATACTTGAAATGAGAATTTTTATTTTATGTCTGACTAAAATGGATAACAAATATTAGTTTTCCTGCAAAACATAAATAAACGAATAGAATTATGCATCCTCAGAAGCCGAATTTAAAAAAAGTGTTTTAATGTTTAAAAACGTTACTTATATTTTAATAGTAAAAAAGGAAAACCTTTTATTTTCGTGTTTTTAGTGTAAAAAAATTTCGAACGCTCTAGAGCGTCAGTGGCACCTCACATTCAACTTATCATCTGTATGCCACTGACGCTCTAGCGCTTCTCATCATATTTCTGCGAAATTATTCACACATTACATAACGATATTGATAAAGTCACAGTTTAAAAGAAATAAGCACTAAAAATAATGCTTCACTAACGTGCCTCAAAACCTCATCGTTCAACCTCCAAATCCGAACTAAAAATCAAGCAGTTTACTTATACTCGATCGTCGTCCCAGAGCGTCGCCGGCATGTGAGGTAGCGCCATGCTGACGCGTCAGTGGCAGCGAACGTGTTAAAGTCCTTTTTGTTACTTGAAGTACTTGAGTCTCTTTTTCCCTTATTTTAGCAAAAATATTTTCCCCCTCTTTATGCCTATAACACTCTTCTAGCTCATTTCCCACCCTTGTTTATCCAAAGATTAATTTTTTTTTCATTTTGTAATAGCTATTACAAAAATCGCCGTTCATGTTCGTATTTATGTTAGTAGGTAATAAGGGTGTTGCAACTCTCTAAAGCCCCGTTTACACGTCCAACAAAACGAACCGGGTATTAGGGGAAAACTTTTCACCCGTTTACACGGCACTTGATAATTTGCCGGAATTTAGGAAGTGACAAACTGCGTCTGTTTTCCGCTAAAAACATGTTACTATTTTATGCTCTTTTTTTTTCCAAAATATATTTCCTAAAAAAATCGTCTCGCATATTGTATTTAATAGATGAATGATTTTTAAAAATAGTCAATTTGTTCGGTAAAAAAATGATTAAATGATATTTTGTTTCAGAGATTATTTTCTTAAATACAGGTCACTTGTTTCCCTATAAGTCCTTTATTTCAGAATATGGTCCCTTTTTCCCTTATTTTAGCAAACATATTTTTTCCCCTTAATGCCTATAATAACACATTTCTGGCCCTTTTCTCTCCCCTTTTGTAATGGCCATTACAAAAATCACTATTCATGTTTGTTAAGTCTGCTTTAGGGTGTTGCAACTCTCGAAAATCATTAAACCAGAAAAAAGCTTGCTGTTTTGTGTTTACAAATGTGATTAATCACAGTGTGGAATGTGGGCCTAAGTGTAAACTGTCCTTCCAGGATAACTGGATCTTGTTTATGCATTGCATCAAAAACAAATGTAAATGATGCAGGTGAAAGTGTAAATTGGAATTACACAATTTCCCAATACCTCTTATTCTAATTACGCAAATACTGTTCGATTTACTTTTGATTTGAAAAATAGACTTTCTGTGATATGTAGGATACCTGCTAAATTTTAAGAAATTTGGCCAAAATTTAAAAAGTTACAAATAACTTGAGATTATTACGAAATGAATTTTAAAAAACATTTTTGCACAAATTTACTAACTTTTTTAATAAAGCTCCGATTTTCTTCAAATTTGGTTGGAATAATGCTATGTAGTTTTTTAAAAAAACAATGGATATTTTTTTTCTTCAAATTTTTACTAGGGGTACAGGAAAAAAGAGTGAAAGGAAGTCAAAACGATTCAATGTGTGTTCTTGAACATACTTTTGTTGCTGCAACAAAACGCATGCATTCATTCACTGATTTTTGTTATACTAGCTATTACCCGCGGTTTCACACACGTAAAAGTAAAAAATGGTCCCTCCCGTTGGTTCTCTTTTTATTATCTCAACGGCAAAAAAAAAAAGTAGGGCACCCTACTGTATCGTAAAAATGTATTCGTGGAAACATTTGGGCCCACGCGGTACACATTTCAGAAAGGGGGTGGGTAAATAGCCAACTTGGTTGGTGTGGCCCACCTTCCTATAACACGATGGTAGATAATTTATCCCTCAGTGGTCGATTCCCCGTGGAGTAAGAGGGGGCTGAAGCATATACTGCAGCCAAGAGCGATCCCCCATTCCCATGCGGTACAAAAATCAAAGGAGGAAATGAATTAACAATCGCCCTGGTCGACGTATTCCACCTTCCTCTGCCCGACGGTATGCCATTTATGCCCATAAGCTGATTGCACTTGGAGTTATGGGGGTTGAATCGTATATTGCAACAATTACGTGCAACATCCCTACCAATGCGGTACAAAGGTCAGAGGGGGAAATAGGCCGGTTCGAAAAGACACTTTCCTGCACACGATGGTACATTATTTATCCCCAAATGCCGATTTTTAGTGAATTTATATTGATTTATCAGCAATTGCGGCCGAAAGGAGCCAGGTTTACCATATTCTCAAAGAAGAAAACAATCGTTTATCGCCCAGACACAAAAGGTTGCCATGGGCCGCAATTGGAACTTTCCGGATTTTACACATGTCATTTTTAGGTTGCGACTCTTGACTCATCTCTTTTTACTCGGTTGTTTTTTTCCTATAATTTTGTCAACATAGGGTAAAAATATTCATAAGATTTAACAAATTGGTTTAATAGTTTTACGGTGCGATATTTATAATGGTGTTAGTTAACAAAAATTTAATGCGGGCTTAAATTTTGTAGGTCCCTTTTTTTAATCTATTTGGTCCCTTTTTCCCTAGGGACAAATGTAAAAAGCGTTGCAAGGCCTGTAAATATGAAACCATCAGATTTATAATTTATTTTCTAAACAGGTTATGTAAATGAAATTTCCTATTTAGAAAATTATATTATGTTAATGAAAGTTAAATTTAAATAATCATTAAACTAGAAGCAGGCTTTCTGTTTTTGTCTTTACAAATGTAATTGATCACATCATGGAGCACATCATAGCCACCTACAAGAAGATGCCCTCCGATTTGGCGAAAATCCCATTGGAGAAACGGCAACAGGGTGTTGCTTGAAAAGTCCGCTAGGCGGCACTAGTGTTAATCCTCGTTTGTTGGGTTTGTTTACATTTATGCGCACACTGAATACTTATTTGACATGCCCCGTTATATGGTTACTTACTGAATCTACCGCGAGTCAACTGACTGAATTGAGACATAGATCTTTTTTAAATAAGGTTTATTAAAAAATATTTTTAATAATATTTTACATAAATATAAATGTTTCGTTTATATTTAATCCACAGAAGATAAACGATACTCTGTTTACATCTGCCAGCTACGGATGTTTATTGAATCAAGTGACTGAATTGAGATATAATTTTTGTTTAAATAAGATTTATTATAAATTAATTTAATGATATTTTATAAATATAAAGTTGTTTTGTCATATTAATCCACGAAGCTAAGAAAATTCTTTGTTTATAATCTGCCAGCTATGGATGTTCACGGAATCAACTGACTGAATTAAAATATGATTTATTATATAATAATTTAATGATATTTTACAAATATAAAGAAAAAATATTTTACAAATAAACACAAGCATATACTAGAAAATAAAATCTTCATTATGAGTGAAATGGCCAATTTATTAAACTGGAATCGTAATTTCCATATACAAAGTAATCATGTATTTTATATTTTAAGGGTATGAAACGGAAAATCTAATTACTAGATAAATATGTTTACATTAAAAATCAATTCCGCAACTGTCGCCGAAATTATGGCCACTATGGTCACACGTAAGTTTTCATTAAACTTTACAAAAACGTTTTCTTTGTGTGTAAAACACAAAGTTTATCAACATAACTAGATATTAAAAATATAAGCATATAAAAAAAATAATAATTACGGACATGTGATTGATAAAACAAATTAAAAAAAATAGTGGAGATTTTAATTGTTTAGTGATTGATATTCTACTTAGTCAGTCAGTCAGTATAATTTAATAAAAAGAAATTCGCGGATTTCCGCTAAATCTTGTGCCTGTAATCAGAACTAAGATTTTAAATCTTCATACATTAACTTTCCTGATGTGAAAATGTCACTAATAACAGACATCAAACAAAACGCCAATATTAGAAATCGAAAGTACCTACCTTGCGTAAATATGTTCACATTTTAATGTCTTTTCATCACCCGGAATTTTGTAAATACTAATCGATTTATGCTTAGTATCAGATTTTCAAAAAGGGTACGGCACAATGTACTATTTTAAATTTATAGTGCTAATTCTTTAGCAAAGCCGTTAAATACACTGCCGAAACCGCGCGGTTTTTCAATATAGCGCCATTAACTATATATGAGCGGAAGGAACGGATGACGCAATCATTCGACAGACCGGAAGATGGAGAGCAGCGCCATCTAGTAACCAGTAGCAATGCTTGGTGTTGCCTACTATTTGGTCCAAATCGGAGGGCATCTTCTTGTAGGTGGCTATGATCACATTGATGTAGATTGTAGGCCTATGTGTAAACATTTTCCCTTACCACCGGATCTCGTTTATGCATTGTATAAAAAAATGTAAATTAAGTCTTTGTTTAGGGGAAGAATGATAAATATAGCAGGTTCAAGGGTAAATTGTAAGGAAATATATTCCCAGTATCTCATTGTAATTAGAAAAGTACTGTTTTACATTTTATTTGTAAAATAATCATCTTCTGCAGTAAGTGCCATCCCTGCTAAATTTCAATTCGAACCCAAATTTAAAGTTACAAAAAAAACATGAGATTATTACAAAAATATTAAAAAAAAAAGTATTTTCTCTTTTAGTACTTTTTTATTAATGCTCCGATTTTCTTAAATTTGGTTGGAATGATGCTTTAAATAGTAGAATGCTATAGTTCAAAAGAAAACTCAATTTTTTTTTTTTTCAAACGATTTAATGTGTCTTCTTAAAAATAGTTTTATTGCTGCAACAAAACGCATGTGCTGCCCGTTATATGTTTATTCACTGATTTATATAATGTATGTATATTTCTGCCAAAAGGAAAAAACAGCTTATAATGCATTCAATCATGGAAAAAAATATGTATTTTTTGAAAACGACTTTTGAAGAGTTTGACATTGAACTCAATGCAGCAAAACTATCTAAATATATGCAGCCTTCGAAGAATTTTGAATGGAATTGTGTTATAGAACTTGAAATGATATTTTTTTGCAGTCAGCTGGTGTTTATGTTACTATGATTTAGGAATAAGGATGTTTAATGCATACCTGTACATTATTTAACCAATAGCTATTAAACTCTTGAATTTGGTAAGGGAAATGTCACGTATTTGTGACTGATGTAATCAAATCTCTGGTTATAAATTATTTGCCTGGCAAAAGCAATAATTGGACTAACTTTTAATCAGCTAAGTGACTAAAAAATCACTCGGTAACTGTCCGGCGATTATTTTAATTGCATTGAACTCTGCTGGCACGTTTCAGATTTCGAAATCGCCAAAGTACAGATGAAAAATCGCCCAAACTGGTATTTTCATTATCCATGCAAAATCGTCAAATTATCGATTATTTGACAAAGTTGTTAGCACGGTATACAGCGAAAGGATATTTTGTCCAATAGTTACGTGTCCGATAATTACTAAATTACTAAAGGAGCAGATACAATTTAAATTTTTCAGTTGCATGCAACTAAATAGTTCAGTTGAATGTCCGATGTTGCCAGTGCGCGGCTAGCCTCTATTACATAGAAAATATATATTTTTTTTATTTAAAACTCTTTTTACTCTATTGCGTTTTTCCTATAATTTTGTCACTCTCACATTGGTGACTTACAATTTAATGATTATTTAAATTTTGTAGGTCCCTTTTTGTCCTTTTTTTTAAAGATGTTTGGTCCCTCTTTCCCTAGGGACACTGTAAAATGTGTGTGTGGGGGGGGGGGGGGGGGGGGGAGGAGTAGACTGGCGCAACTATGGTTATTTTTTCAAGGGGAGGTTTTGAGTGAATATAAAAAAATACTATAAGCTGACATATCTTTCCCCTCCCCCTACTTTTTTTTGCAATTCTACAATCCCCGGCAAAAAGTACCCGATCAATGTCTCTAACTCGCACAGTAAACTCAAAACATGTTTATATTTCAAAATACGTTTGTCTTCAACAAATCAAACGATAATGAGCATAGAATATGATAAAGTAAGAAATGAAATCAGTGGTTAGGGCACAGTTTATAATTATTTTTAATTATAATAAAGGTGGATGAATTAATTCACAAAAGAAAAAAATATCCTATCAGCAAAAATTCGAGAAAAAATTATCCGATCAACACTATTAACTTTTGGTGGCACCCCCTTTTGCCCGGATTACGCCGTTGCATGGTATCTATAAGCTTCTGGCATACACCTGGAAAAATTTCATCCCAGCTTTCTTTTATAGTTTGACGCAATTCCATAACATGTGTTGGACTTTTACTGCTCACTGTTTATTTCAAAATATTCCAAATATTTTCAATTGGATTTAGGTCTGGGTTATTGGCAGCAGGGGTGCCCATAGGGGGGGATTATGGCGCAAGTTGCGCCATCAGAATTTTTGGGGGGGATTTTTTTTCATTTCTTTATTATTATTTAATTTTCAGGGGGAAATGTTTTGGGCCAAAAATAATTTTGCATACGTCCGCAGTCACTGTAATTTCCAGCCATTTCAAGAAACGCCTCTTCGACACAAAAGCTGACGAAATTGTAAAAAAATGCTCTTGTTTGAAAATGCAAGTCTTTATTCTGTTAAAATTAAATGCCATTTTAGAAAGATCTACAAAATAAATTACAAAAATTATCTGATTAATGGATATAGAAGAATCTTAGGGTTGTGCGGCGCATGCCACCTCAAGGACCCCTCGCTTTTGGGGGGGAGGGGGGGGGGAGGGTCAGTAAAAAAAAACGAGAAAACTATTTCAGAGAAAAAATCATATTTTTAAAAACTTTAATATTTTTTTTAATATGTGTTACTCATATAATTAGGACATACACGTTTACTTTGTCCGGTTCATACATTCAGACTATACACTTCAGTGCTGAGATTTAAATTAAAAAACGCTGTGAGGCAATAACTTTTCCGTAAGGAAGAAAAAAATGTAAAAATAAATATGAAGATTGCTATAAACTCAGGACTGCAGACTGCAACAAAAACTGGAGAAAAAAACGGTGACTTTAACAAAGTTAATTCTTTTGTTTGTTAATATGTGGCATATGTTTTTAAAAAAAAACTGCAATGATGGAAGCATAAACTGTTTCCGCATCTCAACAACACTTATAACGTAAATTACGATTTTTATATACAACTCCATAAGAAACTAATTACTTTCATACGTTTGTTCACTAATAAGCAACAGTTGTGGCGATTGGGGGGGACGCTCCCCCCTCCCACTTTTTTTGTATGTTGCCCCCATACTTTTTAAATTTAAACTAAAAAAAATATTTAGTAAATTGAGTTACTGAATTGACGAACTAAAGAAAAATTTCCTACCCCAACCCTCTCCTATTTTTTTCTGGTGCTTATATTACATTTACAATCGATTTTATTTTCTCGTATTATCTTGTATCTTCTGCCAGCACACAGACAGCTAACAGACATTTAGGAGCCACTTCTGTCATTACAAAATAATCATCGTTCAAATAAAACAAAAACAAAAAAAGCCAAAGGAAATAGGCGCGGCCATAGGTCTTGATTTTTTAGCGGGAAACATATTGGCGCCGATATTTGTCTAGGTTGAATACGAGTAGTATTATGAAAGCCAAACTGAATTTTTAGAACCCAATCGCCGCTAATGAGCGTAGGTGGTTTTATTATATTTGAGTTTAGTCTTGGCGTCGAATCAGTTTAAATAATTTCAATGGTGTTACAATAAAAGAACGGATAATATATTTTAGTCAGCAAGGACGAATGGTTTTTGTGAACGTGTAGTTTAAATGTGGAGTAAAGGAATATTTAAATTGTAAAAAAATAACTAAATGAAAAGTATTTTCTGAGTTTGATAAACTGTACTGGTAAGTGGATAAATATCATACGGCATTTTGAAATTAAATTTCATTATTAATACATTTTTAATTTAAATACAGATTTCTTAAAATTCGATAAAATAAAGTTTTTGCATTTGAATTAAAATAGCCAAAAATAAGAGTAGAAGGTCTCGAGTGATTTTTAACAAAACCAACAGCGTTCAGTATTTTGCATGAATTTAGTCGATAATTTTTGTTTCTATCTTCATGTTTACCTGTCTCTTTTGTTGGGGTTTAATAGATGTTTTTTTTTAAATAAAACTTTCACAAGTTTATTCATTACTTATAATTTGTACTTTAGTTCATGTTGACATCTCTAACCGTTAAGACATGAATTTTCCCACTTTTTCATAAATATTTCTGTTTGACCATATAGGTAGCCGCAGTGGCGGCGATTGGGTGGTAAAAGTGGGGGGGCAAGATCAAGACGAAACAAGCGGGGGGGGGGGGGTATAAAAATGTTGACCGCCAAAACAATAAATATTGCATATTTATATATTTACTCTCTATTTTGAGTTATTTGAAGGAAAGGATACTAACTTAAAATAAGTGCGAGACGCCCATGTCGATTCCCCCTCGCCTAGAGGGGGAATCCTTAACCCCCACAAAAATCAACAAACATCTCTCCCAACCCACCACCACTTTTTTTTCTTAAAAAAATATTAATTTTCGTTCAAGTAAACAGGAATACGTTGGCAGATAAACAACATCATCAGTTATCATTGTCAATAACTATTTTTAAAATAAATAAATCACTCCCTAATTATGAAATAAATTTAAAGAACAAATTTAAAGTTTGAGATTCCTTGTAATATCTGTTTGGTAACGATTAAGAAATTTCCCAACTTAACGATTCAAAATTTCCGGCTTAACGCCGCCGGATGCCCAGCTCAGGTGTTGTTCTCGTTATCTGACTATTGTTCAAAAATATGAAGCATTGTTCCTGGGTTTTTCCTTCGAGATGGGCCCCGAACCCGAATCGTCGGCAAAGCCCAATATGCAGCTCTAGTGCGACGTTATTTAACCAAATCAAACTTAACGATAGAAATTCCCAACTCAACAGCGCTAAAAATTCCCAGTTCCAGCTTATCGACATTTTCAACTTTTTTATAAATTAGGTAATATTAAACAGTTCTCTCAAAAGTATTGGTTTATTGCACGCATGTTACAATGCAGTGTCCGTTCAGAGGTCTGATATAAATTTAATCTTACAAGTTGGACAATTTATAATCTTCCCTATCATTTGCTAATAATATAAATTATCTTTGGGCATAAATTTTTCCAACTCGGGTTTGTAAAAATCTAAACCAAAATCATAATAGCAAAATCATATAACAAGATCTCATTGTCGAATTATTATTAATATTATTTTTAAATGGATATTTTGGGAAAAGCAAAAACATATCATCTGTGTATGAATAATCAATCTTTAAACAAAAGTTTTTTAAATATATCTATTCACGGTTAAATTAAACTGTACCCTCGTTACGCATTTGATGAAGTGCAATAATAGTCGAAATTTACGAATATCAATGATTACTGAAATTTGAATTAATTTTCCAATAATAATTTGAAATTAAATTATAAATTGAACAATTATGCTAAATTAAATTAAAGTACAATCGCATAATATGAATTATGTAAAAGATTTCGAAATATGATATATGAATGTTACAAATCAAGATAATGGTATCTTTAAACGTATACTTGCGCGATTTTGAAAATTCCGTGGCGTAGATTGCAAACAGACAAGCTTTCTTGAATGGAAACGGTAGTGCTTGTGTTACTGCTGCTGTCATGTTCAACTTCACATTTGTTCTTTTTATTAAAGTAATTTAAAACTGAATTTTGCACAATTCGCTTCATTTCGCTAAAAAGCAGAGCAGACGAAGATCAAAACAAAGACATTAATGGCAAACTCAAGACAACCCCTACCCACCTATCTACAGGCATATAGATTACGCAATTGTTCGGCGCCAATATTACACAATAAACATCTCATTTAACGCATTTTATTAAGACCGAATACTATTTTAATGTATCAGATAGACATAAATAAAAGCTGGATTTGATCTATTTTTTTAATTGAAGGTCAAACAGTTGCATTTTCTATGTAAAGATATGCTATTTCTTTTTCCGAAAAAAAACCAGAATGAGTAAATGTGAGGCGCCAATCAATGAATTATTGGAATACTGTCTGGAAATCTGAAAACGACGCTGCTCAATTTAGATAAAGAATTTATTAGAGTTTTAAAATGAGGAATTATTTTTAAAGAATAACGATACCACATTCGTTCAAATTTTTTTTTTCTCTTGACTTTCAATGAAATGGGTTTGAAACACCTGACCCCCCCCCCCCCCCTTCTTAATGCCTGTGGTGGTGGTGGGAGGATTGGCTTCAAAAATTTTCCTTGGTTAGGCAATGCCGTAAAACAATTGACTTGTTATTTAGTTTTAAAATGTGCAATATTAAAAAAGTGCGGGGGCAACATCCGAAAAAAGTGCGGGGGCAACCGCCCCCCCTTGCCCCCCCGAATCGCCGCCACTGGGTAGCCGTGTTTTATATATACCATTAGGTAAGAGAAAGTATACTTAACCAGTAAAAAACAGATATTCTAAGGCCCATTCTACACGGACGCTATTTACGCTGCGTTGCATTTTGCAGAAGCATCTGATTGGTGCATTCACACCACGTGGTGGACCAATCGCAGAGTTATCGCAAAAGCTAACGTGCGCAAATAACGTCCGTGTAGAATGGGGACATTATTAAAGCGCATTAGCTTTTGTAGATGGCCCTGTGATTGGGGAATACAAACTATGTGGTTTACATATACACTCGTAGAACCATCTGTATCTAACGCGCGTAAATAACATCAATTTTATTTCTTTGATGTCATGAGGTGTTTAAAAAAAAAGCCGTTTTTTATATTTCAATCAGAAAGCTTTTCTTTCTTATATATAAAGTATTTAAGCATTTTCAGTGGCATTTGGCTGACATGTAAGAGGTAATTGTTTGTGAGCATTTAGAGTAAAACCTATTTACATCATGTGTTTCTGCTAATTTTAGTGATTTTGCATATATCACTGACAAATAAAATATTGTAGGTAGTTATTTTAGTCTAAATGGAGCGATTGCGGTTTTTTTTCTGAAATTGAACAAAGAGATTACCGTCAGCATTTCTACAGTAACTATTTTTAGGTGTTTACAAAACTGAATTCCAAAACCGGGATTTAAAATTTTTTAAATATCCATTTGTAAATTATATTTTTTGGTGGAATTGAAATCAACATCTTAGACAAATCGATGACATTTTGTAGAAAACACCAGATTTTTCATAACAAAGCTGCGGTTCTTGAACCGAAATCGATCGATTCTTAGCGGACAGACAATAATAAGTTCTATGGAATTTATTATGAATTTTAACGCATGTTTTAAAAATTAATAAATTTCTGAAATTACAATTATATTCGACAAAATTATGTTATCTGAACCTCCGACCCTATATTTTACCGACGAACCCGACTTTAAGTACCATTTGTTTGTATCAATGAAACGTTATAAAGAGATGCGGAGAGAAAGTTTAATTCAATATATAAGTTCCATACATATAAGTTAATGTATATAAGTTAGAGTATAACCAAGTTTATATCTTGATTTTATCTCCAACTGATTTATAAAATACGAAATGTGGAGCTTTGTGAGGATTCAGTTGAAAATTTTAGATTCTAATAAAGTTATATGCTTTAAATTTGAGGGGGCAGAGATTTTTTTTTTTGGGGGGGGGCGCCATTGAGTTAGGGGGGGATTTGCGCCATTGAGTTTGGGGGGGATGGGCACCCCTGATTGGCAGGCCACGTTATTGTCTTGATTGGAGAGTTGCCATAGTATTTAAGAAATGTTTTGATTATCTTGCTACGGTGACAAGAGGCATAGTCATGTTGGAAGATGAAATCATTTGAATCGCCGAACTATTCGTCTAGGCTAGGGAACAGATAGTTTTCTAAAATGTCCTGATATACTTCAGAATTAACAGTTTGCAATACTATAGACAACTTCTCAAATCCTTGGAAAGTCATGCAGCTCCAAATGAAAATTGAGTGTGGAAACTTAGTTTTAGTATTGATGCATTAAACTTTTCATCTACTCTCCACACGAAGATCTCACTATCATCGCCAGTTCCAAGGCAAATACGGGATTCGTCACTAAATACAATTTTTTTCCAATCCTCGATTCTCCAATTTCGATGATTTTTATACCACCGCAGACGAGTTTTTTTATGTTTTCTTGTGAGAAAAGGCTTTGTTTTGGCTTTGCAATATTTAAAACCGTTCGCATTAAGACGATTTCGCACTGTTCGATCCCAGACTTCCACTTGATAGTTTGAACACTCCGAATTAAGCTGCTTTGATATCAATCGCCTCATAGATTTTGCCAATCCTACAAGTTTTCTATCTTGTTTCTTCGTGGTAGCGCGCGGACGTCCACTTCGACGAAGGTTTTCTACGCTATTGGTAGCACGATATTTCTTCCAAATGTCGCAAACAGTACTTTGACCACATCTAAGCAATAATGCTACTTTTCTTTGGGACATTTCGACTTTTAAACATTTAGCTATTCTGAATTTTAAATCTTTAGAAAGTTCTTTCACTGAAGCCATACTTCTGCACACTGCAAAATCAAATATGTTCTCCAATCCACAACTTTGACATTTATAAGTCTTGCTAGATGTTCTATGCGTGCGCTGCTTCTTATGCAAATATCACGGTAAGTTTACGTTTATTTTTGCACTTAATCGGATACTTTTTTCCGACTTTTTGACGGATCCGATACTTTTTTCTTCCCATGAAAATATATTTTATTAAATAAAATGTCAACGATTTTAATATTACGATATATTATTGTCTTATTTAATAATTGGAAGTGTGCTATATTGTATTTAGGATGTTATTTGATGTTCTTTATTTCTTCCGAGATCTATTCAACTTACTTTATAATCCTCCGAGCAGGTACGTGAAACGATCGAATACTTTATGCCAGGGGTTGTAATACTTTCGAGCCTTTAAAATACTTAATACATTACGAATAAATGGAAACGCTTTGAAGGTTGTGCTTCCCCTCACTCCCTCCACAACATTATAATGCGGTCCTTTATTGTGATTCCCTTTTTCATAATTTTAGAAAGATCTAAAAAAAATCCTATTATTTGTCATAATTAATAATATAAAGGTTCTTAATTGAAAAAACTTTTTGTGAATTTATCAGAATTTTTATGGAGGGGAAAATTATGAATTTCGAGAAGGGTTGGGACCTTTAAAACCATATATTAATAGGCAGGTCAGTAGCTAGGTAGGGGCCAGGGAGGCCGTTGCCCGTCCTAGAACATCTTTTGCCCCCCCCCCCCCCCCCATAGCGGTCTGAAAATTCGATTTTTTAGAATTTCAAGCAGAAAAAGCTAACTAATTATTTTTCAAAGCATCGTTAGGGAGACAAAAGGACACACTTTCTACTGCTGCCCCCCCCCCACCTCCCACAGCCCCCACTCCTCTGATTCTACTTCCAGCATCGAACCACTAAAGCAATTGAACCTTGCAAGATATAAGTGATCATCAACATGTGTTGTCGCCAATTCATTATGTCTGGTTCCATCTGTCCCTTTGAAAACTAGTGTGTGTGAGGGGGGAAGCAGGGACGTAGCTAAAGGGGGGGGGGAGGGTCGGACACCCCCTTTCAGGTCAAGGTCTAGACAGCCCCCCCCCCCCCTCCCCTTTAGGTAAAAAAAGTTTTGTTGTACCGAATAATAATAATACTCTAAAATACTACTACTAAAAAACTATATCAATCTTTCGAGAGTTTGGCACTTTCCAGAACCCGTCCCCTTTGACGAACCCCCCCCCCCGGAAGCAGAGACATTCAGACCCCCCCCCCCCCTCCTCTTTCTGGAATATGTTGTGTAACTTTATTTTAATACACATTAATCTTTTTTTCTTTCACAAAGAAAAAAAAACAAGAAAGGAGAGATTTATAGCTATATAGCAATTACATTTATAATTGGCTTGGGCCGTCACTACCCCCTCCTCACAGATGCACTTACATTTACTTATATATTAAGATTACTTTAACTCTTTAAAAAATTACTTACATCAATTTCTTAAAATTTTGACCCCCTGGAATATATTGTGTATTTTTTCAACACAAAATGATACTTTTTACATATAAAGAAAAAAAATCAAGAAATAAAAAAAATCCTGTACTATAAAGCAAATACATTTAGATTTGGGATGGAGTATTCACTGGCTCTCCCCCCCTCCAAGTACATAGGGCTTAAAATACTGAAAGATAATGAGCTAATCTAACCATCTCATTTCCTGTCCGTCTGATTTCAATTACTGACGTCATATTTGTCCCGTTCATCTTTATCTATCCGACACGTTGTTTTGAGTTCAGTTTACAAGCAGGTTGTAAAACAATCTTAATAAGGTTTGTCTCCTTAGGTCAGTTTTTTTTGGTGGTCGTTTTCCCTCCTCTCAAGAAAAAGACCTCCCACTATAACTTCTGCGAAATAATCCGGAGCTGGCGACTGACGAATAACGCCTTAAGTAAAGTAGGCAAGTAGTCAGGGGGAGGGGAGGGGGTCCAGTGGTCCCCTTCCCCTAAAAAAAAAAGTCTATTTTCAAGCTGCAAGCATTGAAACTGGAAGCTGTCAATTAAGCATCGCAAGGTCGAGCATCGCAAGGTGTACGAGTACAAATATCGCCCCTTCTCATTGTTACGTCCATCTTCGTTTGCATAGTGAAATCTTGTTAAAGGGAAGACATCTGAAAACGGACTAGTCAGTTGTATCACTAAATTAAAGATTTATTGGGTACTATTATATATGTATTGTATATGTACTGGAACAGAAACAGGTATGAATTATTTTACAGCGAGCAGATTATATAAAAAAAATATTTCTTTTTATTCTCTTATTAAATATATGTTATGGTGACAATTAGAGAATAATATTGATTGAATGAAATTGCCCACTTTTCATTTTTAACTTTTTCATTCACTTCAATATATTAACCTGTAAGGAAATATGAGATATAGATCATGTATTATATATCTGTGTCTTGAAACAAGAAAGAGCAATGGTTCACTGACTTAACTTAGGATATAGGTCTTTCGTGTTCTAAACCACAGATATATTTTTGTTGTAGTTGAATTTTAGGAGCTTAATTTTTCAACAGCGGACTTCTAATTGTGGACAGCAATAATCAACCTAATACTGGAAATTTTTATTATAAAATTCAATATCTATTTCCTGTAGCTATTATAATTAATATTAAAACGTGTCACAAGATAGTTTTTTTATGACTCGTATTATGATTTTTTTTAGTGCATGTAAAAAAATCTAATGTAATAAATAAAAACTATCTGTTTTGTCCCACGAACCTGCGGTGAACCAGTTGAGTAGTTCCCGTCCAGCATCGAACCCGCGACCCATTGTTCCGAAGTCAAGCACGCTAATTACCAAGCTACAAAAGCATAGTCTTGCTAGATATTAGAAATATTTTTAAAGGCATTTCTTTATGCAATTTTTTTTTAAACGCATTTTTTAAACAAACCGTTGATTTTTGTGAGATGATCTTACGATTCGTTTTTCATTTTGCAACAATTTAAAATTGCTTTCAGAAATTTATGTTTAGCAGCGAAGAGCTAATTTAGCTGGTCAATTATTCAAGATGTGGACTATTATTTATTGATTATTTTTTGCTTGTAAACAATTTCTTTCACACGCATCGCTTGTTGCCCCCCCCCCCCCCTTCTTTTTTTGACAAAACCAAAACCTACTACGCAAGACTGAAATGAAATATTTCAATATATTTAAGGTGCAAATATTGGGGTTCAATGTATACGCACCTCCCCCCCTCTAAACATTTTTTGGATCCGCTACTGCATTGCATCTATCTGCAGATTTTGTTATCAACAATTGTTTCATTAAAATTTGATTTATAATAGAACTATTCATACACATTCAACTCTCTCTTACAATTTTATAAATCCTATACAATTTTAGAATACATACGTGGTACTGACAAACCGTAAAAGTTGGCAGATATATGTGTGTATAATACAAGATGAAAATATCCTACCCCCTCTCTTTTCCCCTTGCCCTACCTGGAGTAGTGTGTGCCCCCCCCCCCCTGAATATAATGTCTGGCCTGTTAATAGGGCCTCAGCGAGTAAATTGGGATTTTATACAGCTCGCGCGCTTTTGTGGTGTAGTTTGATCGTAGGTTGATTAGTAGATTTTTTACTCTCGTGGTTGAACAATAAATGTATTTGTTGCAATACAATTTCTGTTTATGTTTAATAATTATCAGAATTTAAAGTTGTGGAGTAAAATTAATCTGATCTTTTAAAGTTATCTCTTATTTTTTTACATCAAATTTTTTCTTGAACGAACAACCGTTGGTAAATCCATTATCTTCTATCGAATTGTCTAGTGTTAAAAATACTCATGTTTTTTAATAAAAATTAAGCTCAGGATTAATTTAACGATAATTTAATCTCAAGTTAATTTAATCTTATGTAATTACGTCATACATCAATAAAATAACAAACTGTTTAAGTAAGTTTTCTATTTAATGATACAAACAATTTTCCTATTTAACTGACTTACCCGAGGTAACTCGTGTTGGTGTCTATGGCAAATACATGTTATCTCGAGCAAATTGTTAAGGGAAACGATTAATGACTATGATTATATAACTATGAAAAGAAATATTATTCGTTGGCCTATAATATTAACTATACTCTTTTAATTCTAACTGAAATAATAAAATTTGTCTTGATTAGATAAGTTTATCACAAAAAGTTTTATATAACTATAAGTAGTAATATAATTTCTGTGCTTTTGGCTGCGGAATCATCTATAAATACCATGTAAGGAGAATTTATTTAATATTTTATGAGCCTTTCTATATCCGTAAAAGATTTTTATGTGAGTTATTAGAAAGAATTCTTAGCATTGATCGTGTGGGATCAACAAAACAAACAATATTACGTTACCATAGCTACCAATCGATGGTCTACGACGCAGGTAAGCATAGGTAAGGAGGCTTGTTCACAATAAACAAAATATCACTTACATTTAAATAAAAAATATTTTGTGTTGAGAGAAAACTATAATTCCCTTGCATTCCATTTTAATAAGAAGAAAAAAATCAAGTTAATTTGGATTTGTTTGCGGCTGACAGTTTGTCTTTTTTGATGTAATATTTTGATACAGTTTGAAATTTATTTTATAAATTTTTATATAACAGTTATAGTATGCTGTAAACTACATTTGAGCAACTTAAAATATATTATATTTATAAAAAATAAAATTGTATATATATATATATATATACATACATACATACACACACACACACACACACATATATATATATATATATATATATATATATATATATATATATATATATATATAAATGCGAAAAACCCCACTCATTCACTCATCACTAATTCACCAACTTCCCGTATACCTATGAGGAAGAAATTTGTCAAATTTGTTACTTATACCTTAAATATGAAAAGTAAGCTATTTTTGTTCCGATCGGACGTATTTAAGGGGGTGTAAAAACCCTTTTCGATGTTAGTAGTGTGGGGTTTACTTCTTATACCCGATACTCCCGCTTAGGCTAGTGTGATCGCTTTAGCCTGACTGGCAGAGTATCGGCGTACCAAGCAGAAGTTCCTTGGTTCGATACCGAGTGTAGCCAAATAGTTTATAGTGCTACGATAACAACGTTAGTTTGGGAATCTGTTAAAATATGGATGTTAATCAATTGGAGTATCGTATGTATATCCATATTATCGTACAGCCAACTTCTCCATGTTACCAATCTTGCGGGACCTTGCTAATAAAATTTCGTTACAAATTGTAACTTCTGATGTTTCCTCTGATGGGTGACAAATTAAGAATATTATTTATTTCGCTTATAAATATTGTATTTGTATCTATTTTGTAACTTATTTCCTTTCCGTGCGCAGAACGGGTATTTCAGCTAGCATATATATATATATATATATATATATGTGTGTGTGTGTGTGTATATATATATATATATGGGTAATTCCACGTAAAAGTGTCCTAAGAGTGAATTTTAAAATAATTTTTTACAAAGTTGAAATTTTTATATAATATAGAAAAATAATTGAATTTATTATTTTTTGCATTAATATAAATTTTGCGCATATTTTGTGACAATGGTGCAAATTCAAAATGGTTGCTATGCAAGGAAACTAAACTTGCTTACATTTGCATTATTTCTACTCCTTGATTCCTAATATAAGTTACATTTTCTGAATATTTTGAGTATGGGTTTTTAGAAATACAGTTAATGTATAATCAAATTCCTTACTTTATAAAAATTTATCTTGATTTAATTATTGATTTAGAACCAAGTGAAATATGTATTTTTCAAACGTAGTGTAAGTCACAAAAAAAGAACAAAAGTTCTATTTTTTTTTTAAATTGAGTCACAATTAAAAAAAAATCCGTGATTTCCTCCTCTATACTAATCTCTATCGGACTGTAGTTTTGATTTTTAAAAGAAGGAAACTTTTTAGTGAATATTAAATAAATTAAAACTGTAGTGTAAGTCACAGCGTAGAGTAAGTCACAACTATATGCTGTGTTTGTAGAACAACAACGATTACAAAATGCACAATAACAATATTTAAAAATAATATCATAAGTGATCTTATTTTTAAATATTGTTATTTATTATACTTTTCTTATTTAAACTGTAAATGGGGGAAAAGTAGCAAAATGAAAGATAGAGATTAGAGAAAGAAAAAAACAAATGGAATATTTCAAGCAGTTAAAGATAATTAATCCAGATAGCAAGAAGAAAGGTGTAAGAACGTGGAAATTACAATGAAAGTTGATCAAAGGGATTTTTAAAGCAAAGAAGAGGGAATAGATAAAAAAAAATACAGGTAAAAAAGAATTTCCGCAACCGCTTAAAATGAACCAAGCCCTTCTAATCCAATTTCAGTAGATTCTCCTCCTATCAAAATTGTAGCTCATTTTTTAAAGATATTGCAAGAGTCAAGAAAAGTCCACCTTAAAGCCCAAATAAATGTCAGGCCATTGCAAAGAAACTAGCACATCAGTTTACATCGGAGATAAGTCAACCTGCCTGCTCAACATTCAAGAATTACTGCACTAAGGAATGAAATAAAATATTTGATAAAGATTTTTATGAAGATGCATATAATATTCCAGTAATCAAGGATTTTGTAATTTTTAGAGAACTGAACAAAAAAAACGAGAAGACCTAAGAAAAAGATAACAATCGAGATGAACTTAAAAGAGGCAATAGGGTATAGGTTTCATCAGTATTAATTTTCTTCCGGCATAAATTTCCCCCGGTGCGACGGGCCTGGGTTTCATTTGTAGGAAGAAGAAAAGTGAAATATTTTGCTGGACAATTCATTTCTAAAGAAGGCTCTACAATAAAAGCGGATTTTTGCAATGTACAAGGAATATTTTTCATTTTCCAGAAAAAGCAGGTGCCGCAAATGTTGTAATTGTTGAAAAAATAAAAAAGAAATTGCCTGTTTGAAACTTTGATTGTAAATTCTATTATAGTTTTTCACATTATAATTTTTCAAGTTATGTAAAGTCATATTTTAATTTTATTTATACATTTTACCAGTGCCTATTTTGAGGTGTAGTGTAAGTCACGTTTCAGTTGTAGTGTAAGTCACACATATTAATTTAAATTAAAATAATTTGAAAACACATCTAGAAATATAATTTTTACCTGATTAAACTTCAAACCCTATACAACGAAACTGGCATAACATAATTTTTTTTATATCAAAGCATGAGGAAAAAAACGTAAATTGAAATGATATCCAAAAAACCGTGTCCTTTTTTGTAGTGTAAGTCACACTGTGACATTTTTATTTTTAAAAATTAAAGTTAAATAAAATGAAAAAAGTTTACATTGTCAAAAAATAGAACATATGTCTGGTATGTCTTTTGACATAAAAAGTTTTTTTAAATCACAAATTGCTTTTTTTAATTAAGCTTACAATGTGGTATAAATTGTCAAATGTAGTGTAAGTCACGCGTGGAATTACCCATATATATATATATATATATATATATATATATATATATATATATATATATATATATATATATATATATATATATATATATGTGTGTGTGTGTGTGTGTATGTATGTATGTGTATGTATACATACATACACACACGCGCACACACACATATATATATAAATTGTTTTCTTTACGTTATCGTGTTAAAAGAATTTTTTTATTTAATTGAAGTTTAATTTGAAAATAATGCTATATATTTGTTTGTTTCTGTAAGAAAGTTTCTTAAGGAAAAATATATAATTTAGCAAAGTCGAGGAGTTGAAATTAATTAGTTTGAGAACTTAATTGATTATATATTATCTTTCTCTCCCTCTCAAAAATGCAAAATTAAAGCATATATGAAATATATACATGAGAAAGGAGAAAATGAATCTTGAAAGCGATATTTTATGCTAAACTATTTTTAAAACTGAAATAACAATTGACACATTACATTTCTTTAACTATAGGCTACTAATTCATCTTTATGGACAAATATCAACACTTGTTAATTGTGTATAACAAAAATACCTAAATACAACACTAATTATTATAAAAAAAAATTATATAGATAAAACACTACAAAAAAAATAGATTAAATACCCGTCAGAAAGTTTTTATTTCAACCGAAAAAATATATTAACACATTCCTAAACTATTAATCTTCCGAAGGTTATACGAACTGTGCAAATGTGTGTCTGCCAATCTAAGAAATAAAACGTAATGTTCAAATATACAAACATACCGTTGGACCTATGGTTCAACGGTTCTCATATTCTGTTTTTCGATTCTATACATAGTAGCGTGCGTAGTTTTTTGCTATAAAGAATACAATTTGTAACTTACGCATTTTAAATTTCAGACATAAGGATATATTGACATTATAATTTCTTGTTTCTCTCTAGGGGTATAGGATGAATAAAAAAGAAAGCCTAATGCATAAGGTTACCAATATGATTTTAGTTCATTGTAACTTAATTAAAATGGGTTTGCAGTTGACGTATTATTTGTATTCGTCTAGCTAGGCCGAAGTTAGCCATGATTAGTTCAAATAGATTCAGTTTAACTGTGTTGATCGCAAAAGTCTCGAGTATGGAAGGATGTAGAAGAGGGTCCCAAATTGTCACCGTTATAGTCTGATGGAGGAGGCTTTGTGCATCTCTAGACAAGGCGAGAGTCGAACTTCTAATCTAAGATGTTATTAGATATATAGAATAATATTTGTAACTAGCTTTGGTAAAAAAAAATTAGCATGTGGGCTTTAAAATCCTCTTCAACCGATTTGGGTTACCATATAGTTGATAGAGCAGACACATAAGCATTATAAAAGCACATATTTATAGTAGGGGTATTATTAACACTTGATACATGCGTTTCGTTCATTTATGGATACAAACGCACCTAAGCACCCTTCTGAATGAACATTAATTAAGATATTTGTAGCCGAAGAAACTTTGAAATCTGAAACACTATGTCTTCAAAATTTATGTTGTGTCTACAAAGTATTCCGATTACAGATATTCATTTAAGACTTATCGAGCATCGATTGTTTCCACAGAAATTCTTGTAGGTCTTGCACGGCTTGGAACGTTTTCTCTCTGTTTCCCTGTCTTTAATCAATATCTAGTTTCGCCGAAGAATAGCCAAGTACTGCAACAGGTGTTAGAGGGAAATCCCTTTCCCAATCTTCTGGGTTTTGTTTTTCAGATGCTCCTTCAAAATGTATTCCTCCGAACGTCGCTTCGGTTCATTAGATGCCGTCTGATTTTATCGTATATCAGACTTTGTTTCACACGTCTTTTTGATATTTGTCATCAGTAATTTTCTAAAATGCTTCTCTGGAATCTTTTCACCAAATAATTTTTTTTTCAGTTTCTGCACTAAATAAACAATTTGCGTAATCATGTGTTGATTTTGATAGTTTAGCTATTGTAGTAATAATAGTTATGCATTTTGTTACAGCAATGCAAATTAAAAACGTTGGTTTGTGATATATACAAACTTTTTACTTTAAAACTAAATAATTGTATTATTTAACTTTTATAGCTTTAATTATAGAGGGGCATAATTCTAAAAAGATGATATTGTTGCCCATTTTGATAGAACGTAAAATATATTAATCATAAATAAAAAAAATTGACTGAATCAAAGGTGTCAATCCATATATAAGTACAAATATTGACGACCAACAACATGATCAAGGTCCAACATGGTTGGTCCAGCTAGCAGTGGCGGCCCGTGGTCGAAAATGTTAGTGCAGCCGAAATCATGTGGACCCCTCCCCCCCCCAAAAAAAAAACTTTTTCAAACTTTCAAAAGCCATTTCTGGGATATTTATCGAAAAATCCTCAAACTTTGAGAAATCGGCAAAACAAAAAAAATATAGACATTCGCTATCTTTAAATCTTACGTCAAATTCCATTATTATGGTATCCAAAATTTCAAAATATAACATTTTAAATTTCTTAAACACATCTTCGTGAGTTCGGAAGTCGTCCTGTCTTTTGAAAACAATTTCTGTTTTCGAATTCGCAATTTCAAAAATACGTTTGAACGTGTTCTCATTATGGTTTTGTCTTATAATGTTCTGAATTACCTTGACTTGCTGAGGACAATAATTATATCTAAAGATTTTTTTTGAAGAATGTCATATAAAACATCTGTTTGTTGAAAAATAAAATCAAAAATTAAAGATAAAAGTTTGAATCCAAAATCATTAAAATAATTCAGAAATCCATTTGTCCATCGAATTGCTGCCATTCACTCCCTCAACAGCCATTCCTTCCACAGGGTTGCGAAACAGCACTTATCAATACCGCCAAAGCTGAAACAAGGGGCTTTTCCTCCATCAGGCAAAGCGGTCTAGAGATGCTAGTAAAATACTCGGTCCCCTCCCCACACGTCCCTCCGATTCAAACACGGGAGCCAATCAATTCACAGAATTCCCAACTACAGCTCGAGTTGAAAAAATCCTTTTGAGCTGCGTTTGTGACGTCACAGCCTCATTTTAACGTGAAGGGAAAGTCATACCACGTAAGGTTGTCATGGCAACGATGCAGCCGATTTCTGACTTCGCTTTTTAGCTGCAATTTTCATTGACTGAAGTTTTTTTCCTTTCTGAATTGTGCATTACGGCAAAAAAGTTTGCTATTTATCGGAGATTTTGTTTACTACCGTAGAAATTTCATTTTCAATTATAATCTTCATTTAAGAAAATTAGTAAAATATCTGATTTTAGTTTTTGATGAATTTAGGTGCAGCCCGGCTGCACTTGCTGTAGTGGGCGAGCCGCCACTGCCAGCTAGTATCTCCCAACTGTCCCCCAATGAATATCTAAGTTCTTCTTAAAATCCTTAACTCCTGTACAATTAACAATATTCACTGGCAAGTTGTTCCATTTGTCTATTACCCTATTATAGATTCAAATCGACCATGTTTTGGTCGATTGTTTGGCTTATTGTAAAAAATAGGACAAATATACGAAAGGCACTCCAAATACTAAATATGTCTTCAATTGTTCCTTGTTTGTATAGAATAAATATTTGCTTTAGTGAAATTCATATTAAAGACAATATAAATTCCTATAGTATAACATTTAATTTATTATTGTATACATTTATTACATATTTTATATATTTCTAAATAATACATTAAAAGAAAGAATTGAGCAGTGTTATATGCTTCAATAATTATAATAATGTATAAGTATTAAAAAATATCTAGCAATTTGACACATTTATAAAGATGATATTAGATAGCAATTAAAAGATTTAAAATTCCTAACACTAATAAAAAGTGGAAGTAAATGTTCTTTGCTATGAATAAATATATTTCCTATGTAACACTTACAATGTAATGTAACGTAATATAACATATCATGGCATAACATTAAAATATAAAAATAATTATGTGCAAATTTGTCAAGTGCAATTAAAAAAAAAATTTGATATTTTTCATTTTGAAATCTGTATAACACAATTGACACAAAATATCTATATTTAAAAGAAACACATATTATTGCTTTTTTCTTTTCATTATATCACTAAGGTTATTTGATATAAAACCCATTATACAATACTTTTTAAAATTATTACCGTTATCGTTTCTAAAACTCCTCATCAAACATCAGTTGTAGAGGAAAACTGGCTTTCCTTTAGTCATTTAATTACCTTTGGCAGTGTCTAAAAAGACACACTACTGTAATGGAGGACTCTAAACCGCGAGAACCTGAAAACTCTGTTATTATTATATTTTTATTCTTGTGAGAAAGAAACCCATATGGTTTTTCAATTTACTAGAAAAATCGTTGATGAATTTCTAAAAAAGTTTTTTTTACATATTATTTAATTATTTATATAATTAAAAAAAATATGTTAATGATGTTTAATTGAACTTTAAATTTTTACAAAAAAAGTTACTTTTCTAGATTTTGATAACTTTGATCAAATAACACAAAAAATTCAAACAGTCTACAACACCTTTAACATTCCATTATCATTAAAAATTACTGCTTAAATAACAACTTAATATCCTATATTATTCTACGTTTGTGCATTGGAAGTGAAAGTGTAAAGTGCATTCACTATATTTGCGTTGTGTATTTTAGTGTAGAATAATTTATAGGCTTTGGATAAAAATGGTAATACTACTTCTAATTATCTTCTAGATTATTAATGAGAAAATTACAGGACAGAATATCTTTGTTAATGATATTTTGCAGTTACACTCTTTAAAGTTTAACTACACAATATAGATTACGAAAAATACAACAATTTTCTTTCATATCTATATAACCATTAATATATTTAAACAGTCTCTTGTCTATACATTGAAAGTTTAATATATGATTGTACAATATGTACATGATTATATTTTATATGTTATCTAACAACTTATAGCATAGACAACGGAATTTATAGTTTAAGTATTTTTAAATAACCGATAATAATAATAATAATCGATTCAGATTACATCCTCTTATTGCAATAATTGTATTAAGAAAATATATCAAGTCACTGATGATGTTACCACAGTATTGTGGAGAACATTTTCATTGTTGTCTAGGTTTAAAAATTTATATTGCCATAACAAGAAAAACACTACAAAGGTGAACAATTTTAAAAACTTATAAAAAGAAGCAGTTCAAATTTGTAGAAATGAAATTATTATAACCAAGTTTGAAAAATATAATAGAACTCCAATTATCCGAACTTCAGTTATCCGGATCGGTTTGAGGATCGCCAATTATCCGGATTGCTTTGAGAAAAAAAGAAATCAGCAAATCCACATTTTATAAGTTTCTTATCGGTGAATAATAAAAAAAGTTACAATACATACTAAATAAAATAACATAGATTACATACTAAAGCAAAAATCTTTTTTAATTAGAAATAACCTTTCTTTTGTGAATTATCCAATTATCCGGATATTTGATTATCCGGATGGTATCTGGTCCCAATTGATCCGGATATTTGGAGTTCTACTGTAGTTCCATTTTGTCTATTTTCGAAACATCGAGAATGCCTTTTACTTTGGAACAGTTTATAAATTTACGGTAGAACAGAAAACCTACTGTTGTGATTGAACGGAACAAATTTGAAATACCTGACATATATTCTAAATACTAACAGTAGATAGTGTCATCCCTATGTGACACTATCTACTATTAGCATTTATCATCATCTAGCTACAGCTGTATCTCATGTTTGGCATCTGTCTTAAATTAATGTCACTTTCCCTATCATCTGCGCGAGTGGTTGAAAGCGTCAGAAATGACTAAATAGAATTAATTGATCGATATTAATTAAGTTATTTTGAACTCAAATGACAAAATGTGATCAAAATAAAGCAAAACTAATTAATAAGTTTCTCATTTAAGTAATTTCGGGTACTAAAAAAATACTATTTTTGCTATTTTGTAAATGATTCATATTTTCTTTTATTTTAATTACCTGATATTAAGATTTAAAATAAAATTTAAAGCAGGCTTTTTTCAAATACTGGTTATTCATAGGTGTTCAACTTTAAATCTATATTTAACGCAAACTTCTCTTGCTATTCCGAATCAGTTTTTGGTTTGTAAACTCCTTAAGCATGCCAGATGACCAGGGGTTAGTAAGAACGTGAATTTGTTTTACTAATCTCTTTCTTACTAAGGTATTTTAAATTTGATTATTTATTGTTGTAATTTTGAAGAAAATAAAAGGTGTTTGAGAACTGATATTTCAACTGTTAAATCATTCAAGTAAATACACTTAAATATAATGAAGACTCGTGGAACTCCTACAGCTCACTGGTGTCTACAACTTGGTGCTTTTGAATTAATGATAAACTGCGGATTGGACTTGACTCTTTCGTCCTGAAAAAAGACGTAAGCATATATATAACATGTAATATATAACACAAATATAATATAGCTTTATAACACATTAAAATATTATCTCTGTCATATTCAACAAGCCACAGAAGCAATTAAAAATATAATTTATGGGGCAAAATAAACCAAATTACCTGGAAGTAAAAGAAATAAAATAACATTACCATGTACCACCAATAAAATAACATTACCATGACGTGAGTCTATTTAGTGAAATTTAAAGTTTTTGAACACCATTTTTATGTTTCACTAACAATTGTAATGTTCAGTTTTTATTTATTAAAAACTATTTGGAAACAGTTTTAAGAAACTGTTTCCAAGTTGATTTTATAAAAATTGGTAAAAGCAAGCTATATATAATCTAAGCTGAAATTTTAGCCAACACTCAAAATGACCATGGAGAATGGATTGTTTCAATTCAAAGTTATACAATATATAGCTCTAATTATATATGCTATCGATTCATGTCAATCATGCTATTAATCTCCAAGTTATAATAGCCAGCAGTCAAAAATCGCGTAACCTTTAGATATCAATAGACTACCAAGTTTTTTATTTTTAAATTATGCAGATCAGTGACAAACTCATTCAGTTAACTGAATAATTGTATAAATCAGTTGTTCCCAATTGGTGGTCCGCGGGTTGATGTTAGAAGGTCCGCAGAGCCACAACGATAAATAGTAAATTGCATGGAACTATCACCCTTGGAGACTTTTCTGAAAAAGCGATATTCTCAATGTTAACTTAGGACTATTTCAATGTTTTCATCAGTTTAAATGAGCGTTAAATGCACAAGTAAGAGATCACAAGTAATTGAACTTCTGATTAGGGGTTATTTTCTATGTATTTGTTAAGTAATTTCTGAGCATCCGTTTTCTGAGTAAAAGCTGTTTAAAATTAAAAGTAATTATAAAATTAATTTCACAATTTTTCCTTCTCTTCATTTTTATGTTCAAACAAAATTAAAACGTATACAAGCCCAGAAAGGGAGAGATTTCCGTGAGCATATTTGAGAACAGGGGTCCCCCCGGTGCTATTTTAGTTTTAGCTAAAAGTCCGTGGCTTAATTCTAATTGGGAACCACTGGTATAACCACTGATACACTAACAGATTTCTTAAAAATTCTTTGAAATTAATTAGAATATGAATTTCAGAAGAATAAGTTCACTGTTAAAAAAAAAGGTATTTAAAATTGAGTACATGAACCTACTCGTTTTTCTTTGTGTTCAACTGCATTGTAAATGATCGATGACGTACTCAAATTTAAGTAATCATCCTTTCTAGAAACAATGAACAGTGTAATTTAATATTCCTAATATCAGCTTCTGTTCAAACGATCTTAACAAAGCGACCTGCCAAACTTAAAATAGTTGTTCAGAAGATGGTTTTCTACATTATTTGATGTCGATTTCTTAAATGAAACCTGAGTTATTAAAACTCAATCATTTCACTTTCCATTTTTTGGCACACCTTTTTAACACTTCTTCTGTTTATAACTTCTTCAAGTTTCCCTGGTAGTTTAACGAATAAGGCTCACCGGACTGCGGCGCCTGAGGATCTGGGTTCGATTTCCGGTAAGTCTTAGGTGTAATTGTTTATATTTATTGAAAGTGTTTTATGAGGGCAACCTAAGTATGCAAGAAGCTGCTCTTTTTATTTATTTTTACTCATTTTTGAGTACATGCCTTATTCAAAATTGAATCTTATGTATTTGAAGCATGATACCTAGCAAAAAAAATCAGCATGAAACCTTCATCAAAATTGTCAAATTGAAGGTTTTTTGAAGGTTTAATAAAGAATATTGAAACAAAAAACTGCATTTTTTTTTAAGTTTTTACTTTTCCTGTATAAAACCTTTAAAATATCTGCATTTTCCCTTCATGATTAAAAATTGAAGGTTTTTTGCAGGTTTTTATGAAGGTTTTTTGCAGTTTTTATGACGGACATTGAAACAAAAACCTTTAATTTTATATATCTTCAAAAAAAACTGCTGTTTTCCTGCATAAAACCTTCAATTTCAAAAATTTTATAAAGGTTTTATGCTGACTTTTTTGGCTGGCTAAGCATCGAATATACTCAAAAATGAGTACATTTTACTTATTTTTGAGTACCTATCTTCAACAGTGTCTATTCCAAGAAAATGTCAGTTAATATAAGAAGTGCATTTACGGGTTAGCCAAATATTTGCAATCATGTAATTCATAAGAATCACGCATAATTATATATTATTGGAAGCTCTATATTTTATTTTGATCTCGAAAATAGTTTTCAGGAATTTAGAATTATTCAGAAATCCATAATTTCAAATACAATAGTACCTCTCCTGAATATACAAAACAAAAAATGTGATAATGGAATTTGCAAATTAACAATTAAAACATAACTGTGAATAAAAGCAACAAGATGGTTAAAAAACAACGATAAATATGTTACCACTGCCTTAAATTTTTAAAAAAATTATTTATGTACGATTATAGGTTTTAAATGCGTTTATTTTAAAACATGTTTAAGGTTTCTAAAATACATTTCGATGTAGGATTCCAATTAAGAATAAAAAATTCAAATTTTTAAAAATCTTCTAAAATAGGTAGTATATAAGATTTAAGATTTAATTACATTTTGTAGTACCCTCGAAATAAGTTGCAGACTAAACAAATTATCTACACCCGAACCAGCCTAGAAATGCTGTTAAAGGAGATAAGCTGCGAAATTGAATAAAAGGTCATGCGACTGCCGCAAAGATATAAGGAAAAACTACTTCCAACACTTTCTTGTTATCTAATCAATTTAAACTTGAATCAAAGTTTTTTTTTTGCGGATAAATATGTTACCACTGTCTTAAATTTAAAAAAAAAAATTATGTACGATTATGGGTTTTAAATGCGTTTATTTTAAAATATGTTTAAGGTTTCTAAAATACATTCCGATGTAGGATTCCAATTAAGAATAAACAATTCAAATTTTTAAAAATCTTCTAAAATAGGTAGTATATAAGATTTAAGATTTAATTACATTTTTTAGTACCCTCGAAATAAGTTGCAGACTAAACAAATTATCTACACCCGAACCAGCCTAGAAATGCTGTTAAAGGAGATAAGCTGCGAAATTGAATAAAAGGTCATGAGACTGCCGTAAAGTTCCGCAAAGATATAAGGAAAAACTACTTCCAACGCTTTCTTTCTTGTTATCTAATCAATTTAAACTTGAAGCAAAGTTTTTTTTTTGCGGATAAACCGAAAAGACAAAGTTTAATCCAGAGCTTTCCACATCTGTTCGCGTTGCGGATAAGTGGAAAATGGAAATGAATTGCAAAGCGAAAATTGGGAAACAAATTCACGCTTCTAAGTTGCAGTGAAAAAAAGTAATTGTTTATTTGCTAATTTTTTTTACCTTATTCTTATATATTTGTTAAGATAAATTATTTTTAATGAATGTGGTTTGAGATAATTGTGAATTGTGTACTTACAGGAGGATTTAATAGTTTTAAATTAAAAAATATAAAGAAAAGAAATTATTAGCCTTACGTGTTCACGCTGTGTATAAATAGTATAACTGTGAAGAATATTTGGAAAACAGGTTATATATTTTGTATGGTTTTGAATAAAAAAAGAATGAAAATAATATGAACAAAAATTGCTTATTTTTGCATTATTTCTCTAATTATTTTTACGACAATGATATCTAAAAAAATATTGTTTGACTTGAGGGGTAATGACGTAATACATAATTACGTAGGGGTAATTACGTAATTATGTATTGTATGTTTGGAACAATAAAAATCGGTGATGTTGTAATAAAAATAGAAAAGATTAAACATATATATCATTCTCATTTGTTAATTTTTTCAGAAAATAGAAAGGAATACCAACAATTTGTTATTGTTATGCACCAATTGATTCTTTATTTGAATTTTTTTGGCATCATTTCTCTATTTTTATATCATTTATTGTTATTTTATTATTTTTCACACATATCTTCCGGTTAGCTTTTTAAATATGGAAACCAACTGTTTTGTACGTTTGTTTTAATAAAATACTTTCTCTTAGGCTTGAATTATGTCGATTTATTTTTTAAAGATATTTTTTTAAGGAAATGAAATAACATAATAAGTGTTTCTTTTTTAAAACATATATTTAACCTAAGCGTTTGGAACAATAAAAACCCGATTCCTTGCGAATTGTTAGCTTAAAGGAATAATAATGATAAAACGTAATTTTGAATAACTACACTGTTAAAAATTATTACGACCTTGCACCAAAATTTGGTACCCATTTAGCTGCAACCAACATTTGGTGCTTAGTTTCACCATTTTACGGTGTTACCACGGATACCATTTAGTGGTGAAACGTTGCACCAAAACTCATTTTTCGCTTCACCATTTTATGGGAAAACGTTGAATCAAAATTCGTGTTTTCACTACCCCATATTATGGTGAAACGCCGGTATAATTTGTTGGATGTTCTGGACGATTTTCTAGTATTTTTGTAGCGACCTGGCAACCCGCCGATCGCAAGATCATTTTACTTTTTCAGTCAAGTTCACCACATGGGCACGAACTAGCAATCCTCTGATTACCAGCTGAACGCCTTTATCCACTAGGAAACCGTGCCTCTAATGCAAGAGGATTGAGGGGATTCCCCGGTTTGTAGATTCATCGAAGATTTCGATTACAGTTTGGGATATTGCACCATTTTTTTCTCGATCAAGGATTTTTGGTTCAACGTGGATTGCTCCATAGTATGGTGTAAGTTGCTGAGAGCACCAAGATATGGTGCAACATTGACCTGAAATTTTTGACAGTGTATTATTAATAAAGGGGAGAAGTTTTAAATTATACCTTACTTTTCTGGGTGTTGATTAATATTTACTAACAGTAAGAACTAATTTTTTTGATTTTTTGTTTAGAACTATTTAATATTAGAAAATAATATTTTGCTGTGAGACTCGATATTTATAATACTTAAACAATAATAAAATAAATGTGTAACAGTAAACATACTCTATTATTGTTTATAATTTTCAACCAACAATTGTGATAATACATCATAAACTTTCACGATTTGAGACAGATAATCGAAGTTGAAACGAAAAAACCAATCCACTTCGGCAGGGGTGAAGTTGAGTCGCAAATCCTTTTTACGTGTCCTTAAGAAACTACTTATTTTGGCGCAAAGTGCCTTCATAGAGCATCGAATCGTTCAAGTAGAAATTGAAGATGGCCATAAGGTACTTAAGAGATTTGTCCATGGCGTTGACATTCTTATATAAATCTTAAAAAAGTAGGTTTGAGGAAATACACGATTTATAAGAAGAGTATGAACTGGACTCACAATACGTAATACTTTTATCTTTGATTTGTATTCTCTTTGAATTGTGGCTGCAAAATTTTGTCTGGCATTAGAAAAAGAATATTCTCTTACAAATAAACCTATATAATGGGAAACCTGCAATTTGATTTCCAAAAAAATATTCGTTTTACAAAAAGAAATAAATTAAATGTTACATGTTACTAATTTTATTGCAAAATTTAAATTAAGTCATTTATTTTTCTATAATTTAAGTTCAAAGCGTGTATTAGAGTTACATATTTTGTTGTTGTTGTAATTTTTAAGCTGTAAGTTAAAATAGCTAACGTTATTAGGTTCAAATTGAGTGTTATTGGAATACTTTTTTCGAGATTCTGTTGTGACATATATTACGAAAGTCGAAAGCTTTCCAACTTTGAAATTTATTTAAAAATATACGAAGTTAAAACTCTAACATTACTGTGAAATATATCATCACACATAAATTTAAATCTTTATAAATTAGAAGATAAAGATGTAGAATTGTCATAGGGTAATTCCACGTAAAAGTGTCCTAAGAGTGAATTTTAAAATATTTTTTTACAAAGTTAAAATTTTTATATTTAATAGAAAAATAATTGAATTTATTATATTTTGCATTAATAGAATTTTTTCGCATATTTTGTGACAATGGTGCAAATTAAAAATGGTTGTTATGTAATGAAATTGAACTTGCTTACATTTGCATTATTTGTACTCCTTGATTCCTAAGATAAATTACATTTTCTGAATATTTTGAGTATGGGTTTGAGAAATACAACTAATGTA
Source organism: Troglohyphantes excavatus (assembly GCA_963932185.1). NCBI lineage: Eukaryota > Metazoa > Arthropoda > Arachnida > Araneae > Linyphiidae > Troglohyphantes > Troglohyphantes excavatus. Next base: position 30,358,351 of record OZ010676.1, read on the forward strand.
CATTCAAATTTCTTACTTTATAAAAATTTATTTTGATTTAATTATTGATTTAGAACCAAATGAAATAAGGATTTTTCAACTGTAGTGTAAGTTACAAAAAAGAACAAAAGTTCTTCTAATTTTTTTTAATTTAGCCACAATTAATAAAAAATCAGGGATTTCCTCCTCTATACTAATCTCTATCAGACTGCAGTTTTGATTTTTAAAAGAATAATTTTTTTTTGTGAATATTAAATAAACTAAAACTGTAGTGTAAGTCACAGCGTAGTGTAAGTCACAACTATATGCTGTGTTTCTAGAACAACAACGATTACAAAATGCACGTTTTAGATTATGTTAGATTATGTTAATAGAATAGTCTAAAAAAGGAGTTCAAGAAAATATAGGAAACAATTCTATAGATATTTGTTTTTATATTAAATTTTGTCTTAAATAACAATCGGAAAATGCTGAAGAACCTTTTAACCTTTTCACTAAAGAATAAAGAAAACAGTTTCCTAAACAAAATGCAAGTCAAATGCATTCATTATACGTCAAACTAATTTGCCAGACAACCACTAGACAAAATCGATTTTAGTTAACGCATGAAGTTTAAAGAAATATTATCTAATTAAGTCACGTAGGGCGTTATGCAAGTTATATGATACATATGCTATGATTCGTAAATAGATTTCTGGAATTAAATACAAACCTAATCTCATGGGTTATATTTTATGGATGAGAAGTTAATATATTTAACATATTGTTCAGCGTATATAAAGCGGATTCTGTGAATAATACTGCATAAATTACGCTTTATTTAAAACTTAATCTTGGAAACTACATACATGTTTTCAAGATAAACCTGTTGATTAAATGATTAAAACTTATAATTTTTTCTGGAATAAAAGGAGCGTTATTTTTACCATTTGGTTTGGCACTAAAATGAGTTAGTTTTGATTTTAGTCAGTTACACAAGAAAGTTTATTTTTGCTATTTCTATTTTTGCTTCTTATACAAATTCATTAAATAAAAACGGTATAAATAAAGTTTTTCGTCATCAATAAAATTAAAAAAAAAGTTCAAACAGATTAACTGAGTAAATTGTAATATGAATTAACTAGTTTTTCAATAGAAATTAATAGATTTACCTTCCCTTTTATTTTATCCCTTCCCTTTTATTTATTTCTATTTTTGCTTCTTATACAAATTCATTAAACAAAAACGGTATAAATAAAGTTTTTCTTGATCAATAAAATAAAAAAAAGCTCAAACAGATTAACTGAGTAAATTGTTATATGAATTAACTAGTTTTCCAATAGAAATCAATAGACTTCCCTTTATATTTTAATGCATTGCAATTTGACATAATCTTTTTATCCATTGCAAAAATAAAAGAAAGAATAGTCTTATATTGATCTATTTAATTTTTGCATATAGGCATTATACTAATTTAAGAATTTCGTGAGTAGTTAGACGTGACAAAATGAGAAAATAGCTGAATTTAAATATTTTTCAGAATTTCCATATAGATAATTTTCATATTTATTTTGCTATTTTTAAAAAAAAAATTCTACCGTTTAAACTAATTTTTTAAAAGAATCGAAAAATATCTGTAACAAAATATTATTTGAGTATTTCTCAGAAATATTTTCAGATACATATACTAAAAAGATATTAAAAAATACGTGAATGATCGTTTTGCTCTTTCGGTAGAGTTGTGAAGTTCAATCGACCATAATATTCGAAACGCAGCATTTTACGATGCAGTTCTTTTAGTTTGATGGATACATAATTCATGATTTTTATTTTGTTGCTTTGAAATTTGTATTTTGAAAAGAGAGTTCACGGTTTTGCAACTTTCCAACATTTCCTTCTGCGACCTTCTTATTTTTTACACCATGCGAAGCTAATTTGTATATAGGGGTGGGGAAGCTTTATATATTTTTTTTAGATCATCAATGACTAAATGAAAATTTTATACAACCAGCACATGCAAAAGTTTATGTTAGAATGCGTACTGATAGTCACAAACCAAGATTTAAACATTATTTTAACAAACTATTGAAATATAATATCTCGTTTCTTCCAATTTAAGAACGATGATAGCACAAAAGTTCGTTTAATTCCTTTTTTAAAATACATAGAAAAAAATATACAAAATGTACCAAGGATATAGTTATTAGATTTTATGAATTATTTTTGTTAGTCTTTTATAAATAACAATAATTAATTGTTTGAATTAATTTTCTATTGAATTCAAAAGTAAATATTTTTTATTAATTTCTTTTTTAATAATTATTATAACTCAGTATTATTACCCTGGCGAATAAAATAATGAAGTTGTAAAGTCGGTTTCTCTACAGAAAAATTTAGTTTTTGTTTCCAATTCATATCGTTTTTTAAAAATAATTATTTGAACAGAGATGGCTTTCAAAAGCTCTCCGGATGTATTAGGTTAGAAAAATGTTTCAATGTATAATATTTTTTGGAATTTAAAATTCATATTCACGCGTATTGTTGAGAAAACTGGAGATACATAGGCGAATTTTCAAAAAGCGATCTTCAGAAAGTTTAAATAACATATATATATATTGTCGAAAATGTATAAAAAAACAGAGTGGCAACTAACCTGGAAAACCAATCAGGGAACTATCATGGAATTTTTTTATTCGGGAAATATCAGGGAAAATTTTGAAATTTTCCAAAAAATCATGAACGTTATCAAATTTGGATCACTAAACGGCAATTATTATCGTCTATTCTGCTTAATTGTCAATATTTGCTTTTTGTTCTGAAAAAGAAAAGAAAAACATGGCCGCGTGCAGGTGCAGTTTCATTTTTTATAGAAACATGGACCAATGCTGGAGGGAGAAACGAAAGCAAAGCACGTTCGACTTTGAATTGTAAACAACTATTGCTCGGTTAATGGATATTCGATTTATTGAACATTAGAATAGGAGATAGGAAACATACAAAAATTACTTACAAAAGAAATAATTTGAAATCACCAATTTACAATGAAGAAATAAATGCTCTTCGAGCTATACAGAAGAGATTATTCTATAAAAATTTCACTGCTTTTTTGCATTACCTGCTTCCAGAGAACATGCTTAATTACTTTTATGAATGTCGCACTTGTATAATTTTGTTTTATAACCATATATATATTTTTAAAAAAATGAATATAAGTATTGCTTATAATTTTTTATTCATAATGCAATATATTTAGCGTCTTATCGTAGCTTGGAGGCTTTTTTTCTATACAAAGCATATATTGCAACATTTCTTAAAGTAATTGCAAAATCAGGGAAATTTTTGTGAGACCATCATGGAAATCAGGGAAATATCATGAATTTTTTTTTCCAGGAGTTTGTTGCCACCCTGAAAAGTAATGTATTTTTTACGTACCAGTAGTCAATAGTTTCACTTTTACATTAACACTTCCGTTTCGTCGATATTTTCATCGAGAATCCACTATCACAAATAAAAATTCCAAAATCCAATTTCGCATCAGGAATATTTTATGTAAAGGTTGAGAGTAAAGATGTTTTTTTTCTTACAAAATAGACCTTTCAAACGAGAGTCGTTGAAAAGTTGGAAAACCTTCCAATTCTAAGGAATATTTCCCATATTCCCATATAAGGTTCCTTTTTTTTTCTTTCTAATGAATTCATAAATTTTGAAGCAGTTTCTTTTTCACAACACCTTTTCACAGCACTTCTCAGAGCAACTTTGAAAAGGAGCTTCAAATTGAAAAACGTATCTGGAAGATTTTTGGATAAAATAAATATTAGTATAAGATTAAACTATAGTCAGGAGCAAAAAATATAAAACTAATTAACATAATGTGAAACCTTCAAAACATTACAATGACAATGCAGGTTCAAATTTTTATGTACCAATATTTAATTATACTATATCAATTCGTAATGATCTTTTTAAGTTAATTTTTTTTCCTTTAAATTTTATGAAAGTGTCTGACGAAAGTTTTCTTTAAAAATAACGAAATCACTTCCACCACCAATCGTCTATGACAAATTTAATTCATCAAAAGTCACAAAACATAAAAAAAACTATATAAAATTCCATTAATTTCACAAAAATTTGAAGCCTATTTTCGACATTTTTTCGTCACATTTATTTAACGTCTTTAAATTTTTAATGAAAAAATTCAAAATTCTAGTATTTGTAGTATTTAAATGTTTCTGTATTATATTAAGATATTGAATCACACAAAATACGACTTTTGGTAATGTCAATATAAAGTTATTTTTTATTAATAAAGATTTGTCATTGTGAAGTAGTGCAATTAACATAAGCAACATTTCTTCTATACTATCCAAGTATAACAAAACTAAATTAATTACAAAATGTAGAACAACTTCTCAAATTTATATTCTTAAATCTGTTTTGCAATAATATTTTTTTAAATTCAATTAAATACATTTTTATTGTTGATATCAAAATTAAAAATTCTAACACTTTATTTTTGTCAATCATTAAAATAATAATGTTTAATCTCATAATATTTAAACCATATGTTATGTAATATTTCTATATATAACGTTAGTCTATACGAATTTTTTTCTTTATATATAAAATGTCATATATAAGTAACTTCACATGTCATAAATTTCTAATTTTTGTATTAAATTAAATTCTGTTTCAAATAAAATGTTTTGAAAATGTGTTTATTTTGTTCTTAAAAATACCTTGATTAATATTTTGATATAAACTAAAAAATATATTTCATGTTTTAAAAATAATTTGTGTTTCTGAATGGAAATTATGTAAAATTTAAATTTTCTGTGATTGATTTTTGTTATTGATTCCTACATATGTAATCTCATTCTGATACCATATCTATTGATTTTTATTTGATTTTTTGATTGATTTTTATGCCGACTATTTATTGTTCACTATTTTGTATTAATCATTTACTATTTTAAACATAAAAATCGCAAATTAAACGAGTTACGATATCAAAAGACCAATTTACGAGCTGGCATTTCTTTAAGATCGCGCAACGTAGGTTGTAAATAATATAAGAGCTTTTTGTCTCTTAAATTCTTCCTTATGTTATTTCGGAGGACCAGGAAGACTTCGATCCCCCATAGTATTCCCTATTCGATTTTCTCTTATGTTTTGGAATGTCTTCTTATTGAACATTCAGTTGCTTTTAGTGCATTTTTAATGGCAATATAGATTCCTTTCTGCTAGATTCCTTCTACTGAGCTTTTTCTTCATCTTTTCTCTCAGGAATTTAAAAAGGGTTTGGTGCTTCAAGAAAAAGTATTTTGTTTATAATGAAGGGTTTTTGGATACGTGACGGGCCATCAATTAAGCTTATTACTGCATCTTAAAAATTGCTCTGTTTTCCCCAGTTTTTGTGATTTGCAAGCGACAAATTTGTTTTGATATTTGCTTTAATGGGCCTCTCTTCGGCTATCTAAAAACTAATCTCACAGCTGGTTTAGGCGGTTTAAACGTTTATGACATTATGAGAAGTATGGAACATTCAAGTTGCATTTTGAAAGTTAAATTCGTGTTCGTAGTGGAATATTTCTAGAACTTAGAAGCATTAAAGTTGGTTGGTAGTTTCCAAAAGTGCATTTCTTCAGTATAAACATAATTTGAAGTTTAAAAAGTTCGCATTTAGTTCATATATGCAGTGATGCAGGAGGAATATTACTCTTACTTGCCGCATAATCGACATGAGTTCATTTGAATGCTAAAGTTTTCAATATATTAAAATTCTACTTCTAAAGTCATATGCTCTATTGGGGACTTTTTAGGATATCAAAATTGAAGAGCAAACATTTAAAATGCGTTTTGTAACATTAAGGTTTCCTAAGTGCTTTGACTCATGTACATATGAAAATTTTGTAAGTCAATTTCAATGCGACAAAATGTGTTTGGGACGAATAAAGTAGGTCAGTTTTTATTACTGCGTCTTAAAAATTACCCTGTTTTCCCCAGTTTTTGTGATTTGCGACCGACAAATTTGTTTTGATATATGCTTTAATGGGCCTCTCTTCGGCTATCTAAAAACTAATCTCGCAGCTGGTTTAGAAGGGTTAAACGTTTATGAAATTATGAGAAATAGAGAATGTTCAAGTTGCATTTTTAAAGTTAAATTCGTGTCTGTAGTGGAATATTTCTAGAACTTAGAAGCATTAAAGTTGGTTGGTAGTTGCCAAAAGTGCATTTCTTCAGTATAAACATAAATTGGAGTTTAAAAAGTTTGCAATTTAATTCATATATATACAGTGATGTAGGAGGAATATTACTCTGCGACTTTTAACACTCGCCGCATAATCGACAAGAGTTAATTTGAATTCCAAAGTTTTTAATATATAAAAATTCCACTGATGCTGTATTGGGAACTTTTTAGACTATCAAAATTGAAGAGCAAACATTCAAAATGTGCTTTGTCTCATTAAGGTTTCCTAAGTACTTTGACTAAGTTCATATGAAAATTTTGTAAGTCAATTTCAATGGGACAAAATGTGTTTGGGGCGAATAAAGTAGGTCAGTTTTTATTACTGCATATTAAAAAAATATCCTGTTTTCCTCAGTTTTTGTGATTTGCGACCGACAAATTTATTTTTATATATGCTTGAATGGGCCGCTCTTCGGCTATCAGAAAACTAATCTCGCAGCTGGTTTAGTGGGTTAAATGTTTATGACATTATGAGAAATAGGGAATGTTCAAGTTTTGCATTTTTAAAGTTAAATTCGTGTCTGTAGTGGAATATTTCTAGAACTTTGAAGCATTAAAGTTGGTTGGTAGTTACCAAAAGTGCTTTTCTTCAGTATAAACATAATTTGGAGTTTAAAAAGTTTGCAATTTAATTCATATATGCAGTGATGTAGGAGGAATATTACTCTGCGACTTTCAACACTCGCCACTTAATCGACATGAGTTAATTTGAATTCCAAAGTTTTTAATATATAAAAATTCCACTGATGAAGTCATATGTTGTATTGGGAACTTTTTAGACTATCAAAATTGAAGAGCAAACATTCAAAATGTGTTTTTTCACATTAAGGTTTCCTAAGTACTTTGACTCATGTACATATAAAAATTTTGTAAGTTAATTTCAATCGGACAAAATTTGTTTTGAACGAAAAAATTAGGTCAGTTCTATAGAAAATTCGAAAGGAAATTTAGTTGTGTAATAATCTAAATGTTGAGATATTTTGGAAAAACACGTTTTGAATGTTTGCTTCTCAATTATTGGTGGATTTTCCTTATCGGCGAGTTTGATGTAGTTGATAAATAATTAATGGAAACTTTGATTATATAGTGAATGATCTATTTTTTAATAACAATTCTGCTGCAAATTAGAAACCACATTTTTCCTCATAAGTAGTATCTAGTATTTAGGAACATTATATTTCAATGATGAAATAAGTGTAAAAATACAAATTTCAATTTAAAAAAGCTGTTTTGGGAATTTCGATTAAGTTTACTACGATCTGTCTTAGTAATTCCTTAACCTTTTTTCCTTATCGAATAATATCCACATTTTATGTTATTGTAATATATCAATTGGAAAAGTAAGCCATGAAATTATCAAAAAACAATAAATGTAAGTTTAGCATTAAAAATACCAACATTTATATTTAATTTGGGAAATTGGAATATAGATAATTAGACAACTAAAAACAAAACACATAATTAGCTATGACAACCACTCTTATTTTAGCGAAACATCGTTCATTACAATTTGAAGTATCAAATTTTCGCTAATAATTGCTAAGAGATTTACAACAATTTGGTAATTCGAATAATGTTGTTGATTTTTTAAAAAGAAGAACGATGCAAAATAAAAAATACTGAATAAATAACTGAATAAAACCGACTGGAATAAATTACAACGCTAAATACGTTCGGTAAATATAAAAGAAATTGTCATAATGCTCTGCACAATTTTTCCCCTCTTTGTTTAAAATTGCTAATTTGAGACATACATGTATACTATTTATTCATTAAAGAAAATAGACAACAAGCTTTGTTCCAATTTCAAATGTTAATTTTTACTACTCATAGGATTATAGGCACGAAATTACATGTCTTTTTTTTATAAAACTGTAGATATAATAATTATAAAATATCTTTTTTAACAAAATCAGGTTAACTTAATCTTAATGTTTAAAGTAACTAAATTTGTAAATTTAAAAGTAAATGCTTTTAGTGTGTAAGCTGAGATAAACAAAAGTTAGTGACTTTTCGATAATAAATTATTAATTTAAAAATTAATTTAATCAACAAATGTGTTAACGAACTAATTTTTGTTTAAACAATTGTTTTTTTATTTCAAAATACTCCTTCTATTATTCACATGCACTTGATAAACTAATTGCATGCTTATTTCAATATCTACATCTACCATCTACATATATTCTACATATTGATATGAAATAAATTACGCAACTCTTTGAAAAAATGTGGGTTAATAGATTTGTTAATTAAAATTATTTAAATTTTTTTTTATTATTTAACTTTGTTTCGTAATTATCACTGCGATAAAGATTTTTTTTGAGATTTTTGAATTTCTTTTGTCGTCATCTATGCACCAATTTGATTTTGTATACTATATTTTACGTTGTTGTCAACTATTTAAAAGTTTTGATAAATACTTTTTTCTTATTATCTGAACTTACAATGGAATGCAGATGCTAATAAAATGTACCGTTTCCTTGTACAAAATTGTCTTAAAAATAATTGTATTTTCATTTTAAGTAACACTTTAGTTTCTAAAATAGCTGTTTAGTAGCTACCGAGAGTTTCAAAATTTGTAGATTTCTATATAATTCATCTATACACAACTAAAATGTTCTTTTATATACTATATGGATTTTATTAGTTATTTCTAAAACAATTATTCTTTAAAAAAATTAACTTTTTATTCTTTTAAGTAATTAGTTTTGTTGTCACTAATTATTAGGATAAATACAAGAGAGTTTGTGAGTTATTTTTAAATTTTGTTTTCTGTGTTTAGTTCATTTTATATGATTATAGAAAGTTGACAGAATCTCCAAAAAATTACAATATTTTTTAAAGTATTTTGTATTCTTTGATTTAGTTATAGCTTCTATTTATTTATCTCGTAATTTATCCAACCACAATACATTCAAAACAAATTAAATATAAATTTATCAACAGAGTCAACACATAACTGTAATAGTTGACAGTGACTTTGCTTGGAAAAATATTATCCTGGCGGTTTGGAAATTGGCAAATAATAGCGTTAAATAAAGTGCTTAATTCCAAACGAATACACCAAAACAAATCATAAATATTAGTTTATTAATTTAAAATTAATTGAAAAATGCAAAGTAGTGAGACATTTCGAGAATTTTTCTCTTTAGGTTGCTCAATATATCCCGTTATGCTATTGTGATAATTTTTCCTTTAAATAGTTCAGTATATATTATATTTTCCCAAAAATTGTAATGCAATTATCGGAAACAGTGACGAAAATTCTACGAAATGAGGGCAAAATAATAAGCTGTTCCCAGAAAAATATCACTGATATATCGATTACAAAAAAGAAGCGACTTTTTTGCTATTTCCTTTTTGTGCTAATCGAAGGCTGTTATCAGAGATTCTGTGAAATCGGAATACGGATTAGTTTCTCGTATTCTTTAGATTTGATGCAACCCTCTTGCATAATTCTCAATTCCTAATACTTATTTTCCTCGAAATAGAGTTAACATTGAAAGTACTCTTTCATTTTGTCTATGATTTTTTCCTAGTTCATTTAATATTAAAAACCTTATTTATTTTTGCGAGTAATTTTTAAAAATTGTTTAACTTATTAAATTTAATAATGATTCGCTTATGTGTTATTAAGGAATTTTTTAAATCCCAAATTTATTTTCGCGAATAATTTTTAAAAATTGTTTTACTTATTAAAATTAATATTGATTCACTTAACGCGGTGTTCAAACATTTTTTCGATTCCAAATTTATTTTCGCGAATAATTTAAAAAAATTGTTTTACTTATTAAAATTAATATTGATTCACTTAACGCGGTGTTCAAACATTTTTTCGATTCCAAATTTATTTTCGCGAATAATTTAAAAAAATTGTTTTACTTATTAAAATTAATATTGATTCACTTAACGTGGGTGTTACATTTTTTAATCCCAAATATATTTTCGTGAATATTTTTTAAAAATTGTTTTACTTATTAAAATTATTATTGATGTACTTATAGTGGTGTTATAATTATCTTAAGGCATTTTTTCAGTCCCAAATTTATTTTCGCGAGTAATTTTTAAAATTTGCTTTTCTTATTAAAATTAATATTAATTCACTTAATGTGGTGTTATAATTGTCTTAAGGCATTTTTTAGTCCCAAAAGTATGATTGAGAATAAACAATAGGGGGAGACCAACGTACCAAAAGCACTATCGTATCAAAGGACATTTACCTTTGAAGATCTGGAATGAATGGGAAATTTGTTTTTCAAGTTATATTTTAAAAATTGTAAAAAAGTACATGAGTAAATACTGCTTGATTGATCAACAAAGTAAATTATACATGAATAAATTATTACTCATTCTATTTCTATATAAAATATATTTTGCGTAAATTTAGTGAAATCAACTGAGAATTGAGATATAATCATGTACTTTATTTAAAACAATCAACATTTTAATACACATAATCATTTGCTTGACGAATAAACATTCAGAAGGATATTAGAAACCATAAACATTTATGAGGAACTTGAAATCAAAATGGCCCAGAACCTTCAACATTTAAAATATATAATTTAAGATGCGATGCTGAACATACGATATTATCTTATTTACAAAATAAATAATCTCAATTTGTATTAAAATTATCTAAAACTGCGACGAAAATTAAATAAGATAGTTAAAGAAATAAATGCTTATTCCGAATTGTATAACATAAAAATCTGGCGCCTTTTGATCCAAAACTCCACATATATATATGTGCATACATGACAATTAAAGGGGCAAGTGAAAGATGGGGTTTACTGACAAAAATCATTGTTACTGACAAAAATCAAGATAAACAGCTTTTTCACTAACGAAACAAAAATCACTGTTCAAGATAAACGGCCTTTTCACTGACAACAATCTTGAAGAAAAAGGTCGCTTTCCGTTGAGCATCCACTATTTGTTGCACGAGACTTTTCCTATTCATCGATCGTGAGCGTGATTAGTGGTGGTAGGTTAACAAAACTTTCCTACATGCGGTATTTAGGTTTGCTTAATGAAATCGAACCATTATAAGTGAAACATATGCTTTTTACTGCTCTGTATCTGCTTAAATAAATCAAGCATAGCCATTCAGTTTTGAGGGAAGACGCATATGTCTTTAAAGCTTTCATAAACATAATTTTTTTTTTGAAAATATTAGTTAACCCCCTTTTTTCACTTGCTCTTTCAATTAAGTGTAAAATATTAAGTGATTAAGATTATTTAATGTTTGCTAGTGCAACAATTAGATAATAATCCATTCTTTCGATTAAAATTATTCTTGAGTTCAATAAATGTATTTTAGGTATGTTGTTATATGGCCCAGGTGTTAGCTCTACATTGTTTTATTAAAAGTAAAACATATAAAATAGACAACCTACAATTGAATCGGAATATGCAATAGGGGGATATGTGCTATATTAAGTCTGTGTAACAGATCCAGTTTTTACCTATTCTGATTCAATTGACTATACAGTTTCAAAATCAACTATACAATTACAATGTTTATAATATAAGATTATGTTAACAATCTTAAATACGCTTGATATAAAAGCGAATTTCTAAAAAGTTTAAAAAAAATCCAAAACATCGACCAAAATAGTTTCATGGACATTGATAAGCAATTGGTTAATAGTATTTCACATGTATTATTAAAATAGGAAAAATATAACTTCAAATTAAAACTCTTCCTTTTATGGTATTTTAAAAGAATGTATAGACTATTTCTGTAAATATATATATTTACACTCAAAAATATATATTTTTTAAATTTTAATATATTTTTATTTGCGATTATGGGCCGTGCCAAGAAAGTACCATATCTTGATTGATATTATATAGTATACAAATCCAGTATAGGCGTAGAATAAATAATAAAATTGTTCAACACAACTTTTTTTATGTTTTTCCTATTCATTGGCAGTTATTCTTGATATATTATTTTTTGAACGAAATTATAAATTAGTATAAAATAAAAATTGCTTTAACCAAAATTTTATCGAAAATTATTTCTACTTATTTTGGTTTGTGTTAAGGTTATTAAGCGAAATATTTGAGTAAAAAATAGAAACAACATTGATTATGCAGTAATGCAATGATTTAATGTAAGTAATAAGGTTTTTCTAAAGTATTATAAGATAATTAAAGCACATATATATATTTTTTATCTTCTATCCTAGAAGATTTGGATTTTGCGGATGACATTGTGTTGTTATCATCAAGAGTAAAAGATTTGAAGCAAAACCGTATATTTTTGCAAAAATGCAGAAGCGATCGAACTGCATATAAACAGAATTTAAACTAAGACATTACGAATAAATGGAAAAACAGACACTGAGATGCTTTAAAAACGAACCTATAGATAATGCTGATTTATTCTCATTATTTGGCGTAACATTGAGTACACAGGGTGGAACAGATGATGACATCCAAAACAGAAAATCCCTTAACTGTTTTAAAAGCCTAAAAAAAAACCTGTAGAACACCGAACATGGATTTAAGGGTAAAACTAAATCTTTATAATTCTCTAATAAGATCTGTACTTTTGTATGGTTCCGAGACATGGAAGCTTACAAAGGCACAGACCAAAAAACTGAGTGTACTTCAAAATAAATGTTTAAAAATAATTCCGATATTTTTTGGCCAAATACCCTTACGTATGAAATGCTTTTGCATAAAGCAAAGTTAAGTTAAATTAACGAAAAAATAAAAATAGGAAGATGGCGCTTTATTGCTATGTTCTAAGAATGCACACAGATGAAATCCCAAGCGTGCCTTCAGTTGCGCCGGAAGGAGCTTGCCAACGGATTCGCCCCCGACTAAAATGGCGCGGAATGATGGAAAGCGGGAGAAACGAGGCTGGATGGGCGAGCTGGCAAGAAGCAAGGAATGTTGCAGGTGATAGGAGGTGCTGGAAATCTAGACTGCAGGCCTAGTGTGCCGGAGGAGCTCGCCAACGAATAATGGAAGGCGAGAAAAACGAGCCTGGATGGGCGAGCTGGCAAGAAGTAAGGAATGCTGCAGGTGATACGAGGTGCTGGAAATCTAGACTGCAGGTCTTGTACGCCGGAGGAAGCTCGCCAACGGAGTCGCCCTAGTCTAAAATGGCGTGGAATGATGGAAGGCGAGAAGAACGAGGCTGGATGGGCGAGCTGGCAAGAAGCAAGGAATGCTGCAGGTGATAGGAGGTGCTTGAAATCTAGACTGCAGGTCTTGTACGCCGGAGGAAGCTCGCCAACGGAGTCGCCCTAGTCTAAAATGGCGTGGAATGATGGAAGGCGAGAAGAACGAGGCTGGATGGGCGAGCTGACAAGAAGCAAGGAATGCTGCAGGTGATAGGAAGTGCTGGAAATCTAGACTGAAGGCCTTGTGCGCTGGAGGAAGCTCGCCAACGGGGTCTTCCCCGTCTAAAATGGCTTGAAATGATGGAAGGGGAGAGGAACGAGGCTGGGTGGGCGAGCTGGCAAGAAACAAGGAATGCTCAGGTGGTAGGCGGTGCTGAAAATCTAGACTGAAGGCCTTATGCGCCCTAGGGCATGATAAGAAATGATGGTGATGAAAGTATTATATTATAATTAAAAAATATATATTTATTGTTAGCTGTTTAGAGTGTGTTCGGCATTGTGTATGTATTTGGTACAACTAGATTAACTAGTTTATAAAATGTTTTACTTATTATAAAGGTGTTTTAAAATGCACTTTGCCATTAAATCTCATTTATCCCTTTCTTTCTTTAAGCGAATTTTTCTTTCATTAATAACATAAACATTTTGCAATTTTTCTTAGAATACAACTTTTATTGTTTTGAAAAACTTCTGAGCAAAAGTCTAATTACGTGAAAATGGAGATTAGCCTTTCTTTTTATCAAAGCGAAGAATTAACATGAATTTTTTCAGACTTTTTTTATCAACAATAAACTCTTTTAAAGATAGCGGGGATTTGCTTATGAGCTTTTCCGTGCACGGAATTTGTTGTTTCTTCTATCACAAAGGAAAATTTCAGTCATCAGTCATTATTTTCTCTATCGCGTGCAGTCTTTAAAATGTTAAAAACAATTCCTCAACCAATTATTGAATGCATCGTTAAAGATAAAGAAAGAAACATGACTTTTAGATAATTATTTTTAGAAAAGTTGGAAAAACAAGATCCTTCTACTTAGAAAAAAATGCAATTGATTTTTGTATTTTAAAATACAAAAATCAATACCCCCCCCCCCTCCCCCCAAAAAAATGTTTAAATCATAATAATTATGTAATGTGAAGTATGTTAAATAAAATTGCCATCATTAATCATAATTTCATCTTCTTATATTTGAGTGTATTATTGATTCATTGACATTATTTTGGGCAATAAATTGTTAGGGATAATTTTTAAATGAGTAATATATCTCATTAATCATAATTATTGTGTTTTAAATTTTAACACATATATTTAATTTTTTTAATCAGTCTTGGTTTTAATTTTTTTGAAAATGTGATGGTAGTTATAAAAAAATATTGTTAAAATCTTTATATATTCATTAAAATAAATAGCAATGAAATCAATGCACTGTAGAGATGTGATAAGTGGAATTCTCGTGAATTTGAAGTGAAGAGCTCAAAATCTCCAAATTTTAGTATATCGTCGGCTTAGAAGTAAAACCTCGTATATTTAAAGATTTACAAGCCATAGTTGGCAACAAAACAAAAGCGATAAACTTCGAAATGTGAATGACCTTGGTGATGGATTCGACGATATATAGTATATGACTGTGATAGATAAAAACAATTATTTGAAGCCCCTGACGATTGTTGTTTTCTATTCCTCGTAATGATGATACAAACTTCTAAATGACTGTTTAGAAAAATTATTGATTTATCACTTACCACATATGTGATGATTATCAAATAATATTAGGACCACATATGTGTCCTAATGATTATCTAATATTTTTGAAGGGACTACTACAAAAAAATTGAGTTTTAATTGTTTGTTAAAGTAGGCAAGCGTAATTTAATATTTTGGTATTTTACATGTGGAAATCATGTGTGAACTAACTGGAACATGCAAAGATAACCTCTGTACATTGAGAAAATGTTAGAAGAATGTAAAATCATGCTTTTGTAAACTCTTTCCTGCAAATCATCACAAATTTTTAGGAATGTTCCTTATCTCCTAATATGGAGTGAGACAGTTTTGAACTTTGCTGCTTTGTTAATAAAAAAGTATTTTGTTATTTCAATTAATTGATAATAACAAGAAAATAATTGAAATCAACTATTCGAATTTTCAAATCAGTTGGTAAGTTTTAAAGTTCCTTCAAGTTAGGAATATATGAAACAAAAAATAACACACACCACTTATCAAAAAGACAATAAGATTTTGATGTTGAACATGATGTTGAATATGTTACAATCATTCTGATTCCTGTTGCCATCAGGTTTCTACAAGATTCAACTCATAAAATGCCATAATATTTATTGAACAAGTTTACTCAAATATGTTTATTTCGTATATATGCAAAAGAGTTACTCCGTGCCGATGTTGAACCGTTTATTCCGACTAACGTCAAAAGTTACAGCACTTATGGGAACACTGTATACATTATATCCATAATTATGCGACGAACTTTGCATAAATGCAGACAAGAATATTAAGGAGTACATTTTATATATTTCAGAACTTCCAAGCTTAGTTTTAAAATAGATATGAATCAAAGAGAGGGGTGTCAAATAAATAATTGTGTTTCAAATATGAAATAACATAGGTTCACTCTTTATAATATCTTATTTTAAGAATTTTTAATGCATTTCGCATTAAACATAAAATTAACAATGATCCACAGAAATTCAGAATTGTTAAATTAATATAAGAAGAGTTGTACAAACCAGATCTCTATAATTACATACCGAAAGAGTTTACAATTGATGGGAGCTACAAAATGCGTTTAAATACGGGTAGCAAACATATAAAAAATAGCTATAGCTCCACATAACTCCACATTAAGAATATGATATTGCATGCAATTACATATAAGGTATATATGTACCATTATCTTTATATGGGGTTACCTAGTTATAATAGTAGTGCGACAATATATATATATATATATATATATATATATATATATATATATATATATATATATATATATATATATATAATGAAATGAAAAAATACAGTATTATACTTTATATAACAATAAACAACTTTTGACTGACAGCAATAAAAAAAGTTTATATTTAAAAAAAAAATTTATATTTAAATTAAAGAGTTAAGAGTGGAGAAACAATTATATTCACAAAAACAGAATTGTTAGTCTTACCAAAATTAAATTTTTGCAACTCATATGCGTTTCTAAAAACGATAGCTATTCATCTTATAATGTATTTTAAAACTGAGCTGAGTATTATTTTCTGGTATTTCATTCATTTCTATCAATTAGAAAATATTACTCGGATTTAAATTCTGAATCGTCGTTTTTTTACACTCTTAAATTGAACAGTTCACTGTTACTTTTGATAATTTAAATGATTTTGTTACACATTTACTTAACTTTGAAATTAGGAAAAATATTTCTATCTAATTTTTGGTTTTGAATAAATCCGTATTACAAAAAATACCAACTCAGTAAATTACTTTTTGGAAAAATAATTAATGAAATGGGTTTTTGACTGAAAATAAAACAATTATTATATTTATTGTTTTTAAAATAGATAAATACTTAAAACTGATCTGAGTCATTTACAGATATTTAAACATTACCTTTTTATCCATTAATAAAAGATCTAAAGTAACGTTCTGAGGAAGTGGAGTCATAAAAATAACATGTATACTATTTGGAAGATGGTGCAATGCCAAACCAACATTCATAAAATTATATTTAAAATGGGTTTTCTCTTTCTTAAATAAATAAATACTTCTCTTTAAAATGTGACATTACAAAACAATATCTTGAATTTATTTTAGTTTATGAAATCTCCGCTTTCTGTCTGTAACATATAAACCCCAGGTTGTGACTGCTAATATTGTTCAATAATTTAGTTAATTAAAATATGTTTAGGTATTTAGTATTAATTTCTACAAGTGTCTAAAATTCGAAATATTTAATTATTTTTTTATTGTTTAATTTGGTATATTTTATTAAAGTTGATGTGTTTCAATACAATTTTGTTACTGAAGTTGTAAATGTATATTATTTATTAACGAAAAATTTGCAGTGGATTTTTAAGCAAACACGTATATTATCGCCTGAATGAAAAATATTTTATTATTTGAATTATCACAAAACAGTACCCTAGCTTAATTTTTACACTGTTTTCCAAAAATAAGCACGCAGCAATAAATTCGACATAAATAAAAATTTCTCCAAATTTCATATGAATGCGGTGAAATATGTTATTTACTTATTAGTGTAATAAAAAGTTTAAAGAACAAAATATTTGGTGTATTTTTAAGCATTTATATACATTACATTTTATAGATTAAAATTTTTTTTTGCAAACTGTGCATATTAAACTAAACATATATTAATTAGGAATGGGAACTTCTGTATTAGAACATTAGATTTTTTTCAGATTACAAAATACTTCTTTAATTCTTATGTGTCATGGACAAGCACTGGAATTCCTTCAAGATGGTAATCTTCTCCTTAAAGCAGGATCTAATCCAGGTAGACGTCTATTTCACATAAGCTCGGTGTTATGGATTATTCGTGCTAGTAGGTTTACAAAGGAGTCTCCCTGAAAAAGTAAAGCATTGTTATTCTGTAGAAGAAAATGGATCCTGAGTATTTTAACTTACAGCCTAGAAGTTATCTACTAAGTTTCTATTAATATATAAATGTGTGTGTTACTTCATTATTTAAACAACATTAAATCGTGATATTTTGTGCTTATTGGAAAAATCACTAAGTTAGTTTTTTCCAATTATTTGTTTTTAATGTGCTGGTGAACTGTAAAAAAAAGTATTTGAAAATAAATACAA
Organism: Troglohyphantes excavatus; assembly: GCA_963932185.1. Classification (NCBI taxonomy): domain Eukaryota; kingdom Metazoa; phylum Arthropoda; class Arachnida; order Araneae; family Linyphiidae; genus Troglohyphantes; species Troglohyphantes excavatus. Next base: position 30,376,541 of record OZ010676.1, read on the forward strand.
TGTACTCTTTTTCAATTATACTCGATGATTATCATTGCTCCAAGTACATTAGATTCAGTTTTGAAAATGACGTACTTAAAAATGTGTAGATGTTTGCCTACATAGGCTGATTTAACTCATTTTATGAACTTGCATTGATATGATAATAAATAATAAATCTTTTTCAATCATCATGCATTCAGACATATCAAGTACATCCACAATTGCAAGCAAGTCATACCGGAAATCGAACTCAGATCCTCAGAACCGCAGTCGAAGGCCTTTTCTGTTAGGCACCTGGTTGCTTATACTATAACCAGGGCGACGTTAAGATATTATAATCAGATGAAATGTTAAAAAAGATGTTCCAAAAGAATGAGAAGTAAGATAATTGAGTTGTAATAACTCAGTTTCTATTTAACCAATCAGCATCAACTAAAGTGAGGAACATTCTTCCGAACTACTGTTTTAAGTTTAGCACGTTTCAATAAGATAGGATCGCTTGAACCGAAGCTGAGATTAGCAATATTTAATCACATTGCTACTTTTTGAGAAAATACGGTTACTTACATTTGAGTATGTCATACACCCGTTTACGATGCAATTATAGTTGCCTTGTTCAAGAAATACCAGTAGGTTTAGATACTCATTTTAAGTACTTTTTTTACTTTTTACTTTGGGTAATTACAAAATTAGTATTGACTTTTATTCATAAAATATATATCATTATTGCTGTCAGACCACAAGTTTTAATATTTATTATATGATATAATCCTACTGCTTTCTCTAACGTGCTAATAACAATTGTACTTTTAGTATTCAAGTAATATGTAATATGAGTAGGTGAGCGCAAGAATGGCCAAACCCCCAAATATACTTTACGAAGAAAACGGAGCCTGAATATTTTTGATTATTTAGTTTTTATTTAAAATAATTGTGGAACTGAGTTAATATGTGGAGAACATATGTAATCCGTTATTGTTATTATCCATTAAAACCGCCCGTAATGAGGATCACTGGATTTTTAGTTTTTATTTTGAATAGCGTTCAAGTCAAAAACGAACTATGAACGCTTTCTAGCGGAAATTACGGGAAAATGGGTTAGACCGATATTGCTTCAGTAAATTCGTATTCTATAAGAAAGTTTAGTATCATAAGATAAATTTTAAAAACACTGTGGGTTGGGCCATTTTTGCGCTCACTTACTCATATGTTATCATGGAAAACACCCCATGTGTATTAAGTGTGGTACAGAAATAAAACTGTTAAATATTTAGTTAATACTTAATAATGTTAAATACTTAATATCTCAAAACAGCCGTTTTTCAACAATCCTATTATTATACTTAATAACTCAAAACAGCCGTTTTTCAACAATCCTATTATTATACTTAATAAAATATCCTAGCTTATACTATAATTAAAACAGAAAACTTAGTGTCTGAAAACTAAGTCGTATTTGACCTATTTTTGATTTCTTACTTTATATTCTTGACCAGTAGTTGGTGTTAGGATAATAACTTAATCTTTCCGTCTGAAAGGATTTGGTTGCAGATGAAAATCCTATTTTTAGCTTTTGAGAAATAAAATGAAATAATTTAAATTTGATCAAGTCTTCAAACCACATTGATCTCAATCATTTTTTTTTTATTATTTGAAGTAATACGAACGATATATGACATTAATTTCAAAATATTGTCACATGAAGTGTACAGTTCTAAAACTTGCCTTGTATATGTAAAATGTTTTTTTTAGATCTGAATAAGAATATCCTTGTTTTGAATTAGAAATTTTTTGAGCTTTCACTATTTATTTTTAAAATTAGCATTCTTTTGGAGTAAAAAAGACTGAAATCACAGCAATTACTAAATAATGGTTATATGCAGAATTAAGCAAGTATTTATAGAACAACATAGTATAAGTAAAGAGAAGTTTTAAAACACACTTTGTAATGGAAAAAGACTAGATTTGTGGCAACCACTAATAGTTTAAATTAAATTGTGATAGGATAATTTTAATAATAATATTTTTTACGTTTTGTTAAAAATATCTCTATTTTGGTTATGTTTTTAAACTATACTCCATAATATACTTATAATTAGGTATTTTCATAAAATCTGCATTTTAATATATACATGTTTCGACACCATCTTAACCTAGAAAATTAGCACACAGGTTACAGCATACACACTTATGTATCTTAACATGTCTTACTTATAAAAATACAGTGTCCAAGTTTTCAATGGGATTTTACAAGTGCACTAGGTTCTATGAAAATTCTTCGTACAAAGAGACATATACATAGGGTTTGTTCAAGATTGATTAAATTCAGCAGCGCAACAGTCTTCGTTCGAAATACATAAAAGATAATCCAAAAAATCCATATCCCTACGACACATAATTTTTGAGAAAAATGCGAACGAAAAATCAAAAAGTTTGACTTAACATCTTATGTACAGGTAAGAAAGGGCGCAACGGATGAGAGAATAATAATATTATATAAAATTTAACTTCTAATTTTAGGCGCGAAATGGAAAATTGACATATAGACGAACTGAAGGTGCGTTTTAATAATCTTCTTATATACTAAACGAAGTCTGTACTACATCAACATATGGTTTTGTATCAGTAAACATATTATTATATATTATTATTTGCAATAACTTTTTGCCCCATATACAAGATTCATCATCACACTTTTTTATCGCATTTTTCTCGAAAACTACGGTTAGTAGATGTAAGTTACTTTGTAATTTTTTTATGTATTCTTATTCAGTTTCTTGTTCTGCACAATTCATACGATGTTGACGGAATGTCTTGTATACAAAGTATATTTAATCTTGAATACTAAAAGTACAATTGTTTTTTAACTCGTTAGAGAAAGCAGTAGAATTGTATCATATAGTAAAAATTGTAGTCTGTCAGTAACAAGGTATATTTTGTATGTATGTATTTTATAAATAAAATGTATTATTGATGCATTTTATGTATTTTATAAATAAAATGTATTATTGATGTATCTTATGTGTTATATAAATAAAATGTATTATTGATGTATTTTATAAATAAAATGTATTAATGATGTATTTTACGTATATGTATTTTATCAATAAATGTCAATAATAATTTTGTATTTATAACAAACGATACAGTATAAAAATATACTTAAAAATGAGTATCTAAACCTACTGGTTTTTATTTAACTATAATTGCATCGTAAACGGGTGTCTGACATACTCAAATGCAAGTAACCGTATTTTCTCAAAAAGTATCAATGTGATTTAATATTGCAAATCTGAGATTTTGTTCAAGCGAGAAGAGGATTTTCCACATTATTTGATGTCGATTGCTTAAATAGAAACTGAGTTATTACAACTCAATTATCTTACTTCCCATTCTTTTGGCACTCAATTCTTGCGGTGCTGAGGATCTGGATTTGATTCCCGGTAAGACTTGGTTGTAATTGTCTATATTTATTGAACGTGATTTATGAGGACAGCTTATGTAGGTAAGCATCTACTCATTGTACTCATTTTTGAGTACATATCTTTTCAAAATTGAAACTCATATATTTGGAGCCATTATAAACATAGAATGTAATCAAAAACAAGTACATTTGACTTATTTTCATGTACCTATTTTTAACAGTGTAGAATAAAGACAAGATAACTTTGTCCCAAATAATAGTGAATTTCTTCTGTGGCATATCATCAAACGTTTTGTTTTATTAGGGAATTTTCTCTATGACGAGTCTGGAAAGTCTAAAAAAATTCCTATTTCTTTATTTTATGGTGCACATTTACATGTTGTTTTATCTTAGAAAGTTTGTTTTTACACGAGATATTGAAATTGGTAAAATATTGCTGAGCAACAAAAGCTTGTTTGAAATCTTAATTTCTGAAATGAAGCAATAAAAATGTAAGTAAATATATTATTTACATCTGTATATAACGAATTTTTTTTTAAATGTGTTATAAATTTATATTATTAATCAAACAACTAGAAAACACTTTGATCAACAATGAAATTTAGTTTATATATAAAAAATGTAACCAAGCCAAAATAACTCATTTTGGTACCTGAAGTGTAAAAAATAGAATAAACAAAAATTAATTAGTTTTCGTGTAAAACTCCAAGGAAATAACAAAATTAACATTGAAAAATTACAATAACTCTTAGTAACAAATTATTCTGAAACTCAATGTTATATAATTTTAATCTTTACAAGTAAATTATCAGAATAGAAATCTCCATACACAAATAAATTTCTCTATTCATTGGTAGTAAAATATCTACCTATTTTCATTACTTATACCAACCTGCATTAATTACATTTCAAATACTTTATGCTCAACGCTATTTATGCTGAACATTATTGGAATCCTTCGGAGCTCAGGGGAAATATGTGGCTTTGTAATTCTCTAATAAATATTTACATAAAATAATAACAAGCAACACTGTAATGCATTGTTAATGCCCTCTGCAGCTACAGCATATTACTATAGCTAAAAGTTGTGGTTGTTGTATTTGATTAAGCATTTTTGTAGTTTAACCAAATATGTGTGGTTTTGGCATTTCAATTTGGTGTCTTTGCAACTTATCATATGCATGAGATGTTTGAATTCAAGATAAATCGTATATTTATGTATATGAAATACTTTTTTAAATATTGAGATTTAAGCAAGTTTTACATGCCAGAATATACTAACCTAACGAGGTAGTGTCTTAAATTTAAAAATACCAATTAAAATGTAAATCAATCATTGGATATGTGAAACGCAAAACCGTTTAAGTTTAGTAAAATTGGCACAGATTAAATTTTGTGAAAACTTTAATGGTTTTTATGAATAAAAAAATCGTAGTTTAGGTTATTTTAAGTTTTAAAATTATTAGCATTTAGTTGTGAGGGAATATACTTAAAATAAATTAAAATTATTTTTAAATAAATCTAATATTTGATCGCATCTTGTCGTTTTAAGTGTGACTATTGTTAAATAAAATAATGAAAATAAGAATTATTACTTGAAAACTTCCACTGTATTTTTTAAAGATTGAAAGTTGATGTATAAAACTTGTGGATATGTAATTAAATGATTGGTTGCTTAAAAGATATATAGATGATTTGATTTAAATACAGTACCTTAACATTTAGGAAGATGATGACATACCTGTTGCACTAGCACCGTATTTTCTATTAATAAGCTTATTGTTATATTTCATGTTTATCATGGCGAATATTAGCTGTAAGCAACGAGAAAAATATAGTCGGATCAGCACTACAACTAGATAACTACAAAATCAGGCGTCTATACAGATCCACATACAAGCCCGTTTTGCCAATTTTGATGTTATCCAAATTTTTGTACTGACCGGTCGATATATTATGGAGCATATGTAAATGTAGACATCTTTTAAAACCTCTCCCCGCTGTTATGGGAATAATTATTTTCAAAAAGCCAATAAATTTATGTTAATAATTGTTTAATTTGTTTATTGACTCTTTGCGCTTCAATATCATCTTTGACATTTACGTTCTTTTAACAGAACAGTTATCGCTGTTTCTGTACTTTCTCCCAAAATATTTGCTTTAAACTGAAGAACATGTTGTTCTCGTTCATTTTGAAGAACAGGTAACGAAGGAACAGGTCGTTATTTTGTCTTTTGAGAAATAACAGTGGAGTGCAAAGGATCAAAATAAATGGTGTAATAACATGCAAGGTAATTTAAGTAAAAAGAGTTAAAGAAGATATTAAATGTTAACGGAAATGAACATACCTGTATCTGGGATGGAAGGGGAGCTTTGCCAAAGTGTCGTCGCTTTCAATGCAGTCCGCCCTGTGGATATGAAGATTTTCCATATCAGAAGCTTCAGAACACAAACCATTACGGAGTAAAACAGAATTGTTATTTTATAACTTAAAGAATAGTAATAACATTGTGGTCCGGCGTTTCCCAGAAGGTAAGAGTTAATATAAGATCATAATATGTTCAATAGATGAACTATCGATTGTCTAATATTTAAATAAAGTATTTAGTCCATTAGACATTAGAAAAAAGAAGCTTCTTTCTTTACATTATATCTACTTATTTTAATACAATTCAATATTTCTAAGTCCGTTTCTCTCAATCCTTAAATCTCTGAACAATTTTATATTGAGTAGTGAGTGGTTACAGAGAGAAAAATAGAGAGTAACTCGAGTTGCCAATTGATTTTCAAATTTTTTTTAATATTAAGTCAAAATTTAACTAACATCGAGTCAAAATTTAACTAGTACTAAACTGTAACTAATTTTGTGTCAAAATTCTATGAGTCAAAATGTAACTAATTTTGAGTCAAAATTCTATCATGGTTCTATATATCTATTTGTATATCTTAAAGAATAAGAAAGTTAAACATATTGTTTATTTATTTTTAATTTTATTTAACGATTAAATGTTTCTCTTTGTATAAGCAGATAAAACTTTAAGTACAAAGATTTAGAAATATTTACAAAACCTGGTTTTAGCAAAAATGTATTACTTTTACAATACGAGCATAAGAAAAATGAGTAAGGATTTTGAAAATTGTAAAACAGAATATTTTACCTCCTTATGATAGCCCTGTTTTGAAAGTATCTAACTGGCTTCCATGTGCAACAATATAATTTTTCTAACAGACCCAATTGTTCAAAAATACGAGTAATCGTTAACGGGTCTTTCTTTCCTTCGAGATAGACCCCAAACCGTCGCCAATAGCCCACTGCGCAGCTCTAGTGCGACGTTATTTAACAAAACAAAACCAACCAAACCTAACAGACCCAACACCAGGTTCAACTATGTTTTTGCTTTTACATTTTAACTTGATATAAACGCATTGAAACACATGAATACATGTCTGAAATTATTCAAAAAGTCAATAAAAAAGTGTTTAATTTCTTTGTTTTCTAATTTAACTCGTCGTTTTTTATTACAATCCAGTTGATAAATTGACATTTATGGACAATGCTATTAAATTCATTTAAAAACTGACTCGGTGACACTGTTATCTAAAAAAGAAACAGTTTTACTTTTCAATTAATTAAACCGAGGTAGTCTTGAGATAAAAAGAGAAGTTAATAAAGACTAATTTTAATAATTGATTTATGTAAACTTAGGCAGTACTGTCTCCATTGTTTTTATGTGAATAATAACCGATAAAAATTCAGTTTTATTATTAATTATTTTGAGCATAGATGACTGCCCCTTTAGAAATTAAAAGGAAATTTAAACAAGTCAACCAAATAATGAACTACGAATTTTATCATTCCACGATTAATTATATTAATCGTAATTATATGACTGTGTGTCTGGAAAATAATTAATTTAACTCATTCTCGTTTTAGTGCTACTAATTTAAAAAAGAATCTAAAAAGTCCCAAATTAATGAAAGCAATTGATGGAAATACTTAAAATTCAAATAACTGTTGTTTTTGAAAAATTAAAATAACACAAAAGAATTTACTAATATTTTATTAAATCGAAGTGGCTATGGTTCTATAGATACAAAAATCTATATATAAAGAGGATTGTCCGTTGGTTTGTTTTTTATACAAATCTATAGTTTTATTCCGAGATTGATGAAATTTTGCACATTTGAGCTTCCCCACCCCTCAAATAAAAATGACTTCTTACTAAAACAGCCAGATGGCGCCACGGGGAAGAAATAGGCCAACACTAGGCTTGGGCGAGAATCCTTTCCTTTCAATATGTAACGAAAGTCCAGAAGTAAAAAAATCATCGCGACTTCGATTTTGTAATTTTTGATTTGACAATTAGTCGAAAGTACACCCGGAAGTACGGAAAAACCATAGTTTATCAACAAACAAAGTAGCATATATATATATCGATTAAGTTCCGAAATATTAACTCAATGTATACGATGTATACATCTTTTTGTTTACTTAATGCTACTATACTTACTATCATAAAATATCGATATATGGGAAATATCGATTTTTCATTAATATGTATGTATCCAAAATTTCTATACATTAGAAATATCAAATAATCGGAAATTTCGATTTATCTACTATAGGTATGTATCCAAAATATCAATATGTATGAAATATCAAAAAATCTGATATATAAATTAATCGGAAAATATCGAATATTGACTGTCGACTAATCGCGATGGTAGAATGTCGTCATCGCCCATGCCTATGCGTAAAGCCCTGGCAACGCCGGGTACTTCATCTAGTAAATTACATAAATTCTGAGTTTTTAAATTTTGAGTTTTTCAACCAAGGATACACTTTAGAATCAGTGTTAAAAAGAAATTTGATGGTGTAAAATCCTGTGGGACACGTTGGTTTGTGTTGAAATTAATTCGTAGCTCAATTGATCAATACTCTTGTGAAACCCAGTCGAGGTAGGAGTTAAATCCTATCTCAATAGAGTTTTCCCTCCAAGTAATACCTCCACGTTGTCGACGTTGAAAGCACCTAAGCCGTGGATTAGACGAGATCGGTTCCACATGAAATGGCTTGCGGGGTTTTGATTCCTCTAATCTGAAATTTGAGAGAATTCTCTCGGTCTAGATTATGTCGCGAGTCTCAAGAGCAAGTACTTCGTGAGAATAATAAATTGACGTTCAAATTGCGGCACACAATCAATTATCGTAACTCCCGGGGGATTTCGGTTTGAAGGTTCGATTGATTTGCTGTGGGATTATATTTCGGTTGGGAATTTGCAACTTGGGAGCTTGTACTTGAACTCGCTTCGAGTTAGGGATATAGAGATTCATCTATTAGTCGAGGAGAAGATCTATGTAAAACATGAGTACTCGATTTTTTAGAATAAAGTTTTCGAATTTATGAGAGAAAATTAAATATTCACTATGTGCAGATTCCGATGGGGGTTAGTGCAGTGGCGGCTCGTGCACCTCAGCAAGTACAGCCGGGCTGCACCTAATTTGATTAGAGTATTTTAAAACTAAAATTATATATTTTACTAATTTTCTTAAATGAAGATTAGAATTGGAAATGAAGATGAAATTTCTACGGTAAGTTAAACGAAATATCCGATAAATGGCAAACTTGTTGCCGTAATGCACAATTCAGGAGCGGAAAATACTCCATATTCAATCAAACTGCAGCTAAAAAGCGAAGTTCGAAATCGGCTGCATCGTTGCCATGACAACCTTACGAAGTATGACTTCCTCTTCACGCTAAAATGGAGGATGTGACGACACAAACGCAGCCAAAAAGGATTTTTCCAAATCTGCTGTACTTGGGATTTCGATTAAATTATTGGTTTGGGGCGGGCTGGAGAGAACCGAGAATTTCCAAGAATCTTTTCAAACGGAAGTAGTTTTCGTGATAAGTTTACACGTGTGTTGTTGTTTCGTTACTTAAATTAATATTAAAATTGACCGATTCGCAAGTTTAAAAGAAAGGAGGATTGATTTAACTTTCAAAAAATAAGTAAGTGTTTTCTATTTTTTTCGCATGTTATCTTTTGTAAAATTTGAAAAGAAATTTTAATTGAGTTTGAGTAATAAATATTAAAGATTGTCCGTTTATTATGGTTGTGGAAAGTGCTTGTGAGGGGGCGGGGGGATCGCGTTATTTCGGCTGCACTAACATTTTTTACCACGGGCCACCACTGGGACTGGGTTAGTTGCCATTCCAATAATCTCGATTGTACATCAGATTATATATTTATATAGAAAAAAAATCGGGTGTTGACCATAGAGTAATGATACAAATAGAGGAATAAAAATGCTGATTTCCGTGTGTCCATCATTGAAACCACGTGATATGTGAAAATGCCAATTCATTCATGCCTTGGCGACTTTAAGAACTAAACGAGATCGAAGTATTGTAATATGGTTTTGTGTTTAATTTTGTATTTAAATATAGTTTTTTTTAACGAGTGGCACAATTTAAGAGAGTTTAACAGATATATTAAGGAGATTTTTCTTACTTTGTAGTTTTGAAATAATTGCATTACGTTTTTATGTAAAAAAAATTATCATAAGCGAAGTTCTTTCAATTGTTATTTTGTATACTTCAATAAGAAAATATAAACAATAAAACCGGAGAAATATAAAGAGTTTCGCTTCTTCGAGTATTGAACACAAATAAAATATTTTCGTTTCGTTAATGAAGAGGAAATATTTAGCGCATATTGTTTGAAAATAAGTAAATACGTACATATATGTTAAGAAGTTGAATACGAACAGAACTCCTTATCACCAAAAAAGAAGAAAGTGCGCCAAATTTGAAACTCCAGCATATGTCTCAACGCCAAATGTGGCAGCGCTATAACCACGTGATGTGAGTTTTTCTTTTTAATGTTGACACCGCGGCCTTACGAGAGTCTGGTATTGAAAACGACATCTATTTAATATTACAACTCTCTGGTGTTGAAGTAGTAAAAAAGAAAGAGACCGATGAGGCATGTTTCATCACTCAAGAATCGTGTGCGCTTGAGATATAAGACGGTTTAATTTATATCAGGTAAAAAGTGAGTTCCATACACTGTATAAAAAAATGTACTTAAAAATGAGTACCTGAGCATACTTGTTTTATTTCAGTACAATTGCATCGTAAATGTGTGATAACGTACTCAAATTTAAGCAACCGTACTTTCTAAAAAATGAGCAGTGTGATGTAATATTGCTAATTTCAGCTTCTGTTCAAGCCATCTTAACAAAGCAACCTGACAAACTTAAAATAGTTGTTCAAACGATTATCTTACTTTCCATTCTTTTGTTATACCTTTTTAACGTTTATTCTGCTTATAACTTTTTCACGTCGCCCTGATAGTAGAACGGATAATGCAGTGGATTGCGGTACCTAAGGATATGGGTTCGATTCCCGGTAAGTCTTGGTTGTAATTGTCGATATTTATTGAAAGTGATTTATGAAGGCAGCCTATATAGGCAAGCTACTGTTTTTATTCATATTTACTCATTGTACTCATTTTTGAGTAGATGTCTTTTTCAAAAATGAAACTTATGTATTCGGAGCTATTATAATCATCGAATGTAATCAAACATGAGTACATTTTACTTATTCTTGAATACCTTCAAAATGAAACTTATGTATTCAGAGCTATTATAATCATCGAATGTAATCAAAAATGAGTACATTTTACTTATTCTTGAATACCTATTTTTAACAGTGTAGGATTTAAGTAATAGTGAATATTTATTCCATTTATTGTCAATAAAATTAATATATTGTGCATAAATAAATGGTATTATGAACTAACGGATTTTTTTTAGTTTAGTAAGAATCCATTATCAAATACACACGAGTTGTCATTTTTATCTAAAAATATGCATCTTTTTTAAAACTTTGAAGGATATTTTTGAAAAATTTCTCTGCGTATGCATCCCTCATATTTTTGGTATTAAACAGGCTTTTAATATTAATACCTCATTTAGAATTCAGTGCTTCTTACTTTTTGTTCTATGGCATGAAAAATTCAGAATTTCATTAGTTGGAACGTGGCATATAATTTTAACCGAAAAGAAATTTCCTTTTTCAATCTCGACCGGAATTTTAATCTTCTATTCAAATAGGGTTTGCTCTTTTGTAAGTCAGAAAGATTAATATTGGTTCTTTATTGATTCGATTTGAGAATGAAGTATGTTTGGCTGTAAGTTCATAAAAAAAAAAAAATAAGTCTATGACAATTTTCAAGTTGGAAAGGAAACAGTTTTTTTTTCCATGAACCCATTTTTTTTTATCTCAAACAGAAAAAAAAGAGTTCCATCTGAGAATTATAGTGTTTAAAGTTTTTAAAGATTGCCCTCTTTCTACGGACAGTTGGGCATAATCATGTGTAGAAGGTGGTCAAAATCGTAAAATATAATAACAGATTTAAAAAATTTACAAAAAAGAATAGTTTTGTTTTTATAATTACGCAATCTCTGTTTTAAAATTCCGGGAGAACTTGATCAGCGATTTTGGTTTGGTTAATTAACGTCGCACTAGAGCTGCACAGTGGGCTATTGGCGACGGTTCAGGGCCTATCTCGAAGGAAATGCCCGGGAACCTTGATCAGCGAACTTGTGCAGGATTAATAGATGCATGATGCACAGATTATGTGCACATGATGTGCACAGATTAAACCCCTAATTCTATATGGCCGAGCGGTTTAAGGCATCAGCTGGGAATACGAAGGTTCCTGGTTCGATGCCAGGCGATGGATTTGACAAAGAAAAGTAAAAAGTAGTGATCTTGTGATCGGAGGGTTGCCAGCTTCGCTGCAAAATACTAGAAAAGTTGTCCAGAACATCCGCAAAAATTAACGGCGTGTATACGGGACTGGTGCACGATAAATCTGATCAGGGTCCAAAGTCCCGACGTCTATTGAAGGTGTTGGGTGCCAGTTCAGGTGTTTCCTCGTCATCTGACCATGGTTCTAAAATAACGAGGTGCATGTATGAATGTGTGTGAATGTGTATGTGTTCCCGGGTCTTTCCTTCGAGATAGACCCCAAACCGTCGCCAATAGCCCACTGTGCAGCTCTAGTGCGACGTTAATTAACCAAACCCTAATTCTAATTGCTCATGTAATTTATTTTTGTCTTTTTTTGCATATTTGTTCAAATTGTGTTTTAGATTTTTTTAAAAATGCATTATCTTGTAATTTGTGTTATCTAATTTTGTATCCGCTTTTGTTAAATTATGTTGCCAACCTTTGTAAATGGGCTACGGCCCACTACAATAAACTTATCTATCATAACAGATTTAATTTCAGTATTTTGAACTTGTAACCTTATTACAAAGAAACTGAGCATCTAATAATAGAATTTTCGGTTGAATTCGGGATTTTAATAGTGCTCTTTAGGTCCGAAAATTTTACCATCTCTCAGGAATGGGTCAACAAATGCGCCCTGCCAAAATAAAGTGGACATAAAACCTTCATCAAAATTGTGAAAATGAGAGTGTTATGCAAGAAAACTGCTGATTTTATGAAGATCTATTAAATTAAAGGTTTTCGTTTTAATATACTTCCATAAAACCTTTAAAAACTTGCTAAAATCTTCAATTTTAAAGCATTCAAATTATTGATGGAAAATGCAGAGTTTTCAAAGATTTTATGCAGAAACATAATTTTTTTTGTTTCAATAACCTTTATAAAACCTTCAGAAAATTTCCAATTTCATTTTCGAGGAAGGTTTTATGCTGATATTTTTTGTTCTGAGACAAATGCCAAAATTTATTCATCACGTGTTCTCGCTATGGACCCATCTACACAATTTAATTAGTTTATTTCTAAACTTTTGGGTTTAATCATGGAAAATATTGCGGTTGATACGTAGAATGAAAACTAATTTCACCAATTTATTTGTGTGGTTTTAAATGACATTTTTGATTTGTAAAAGAATGTCCTTTGAATATATATTTAGGCAGTTTTAGGCACATGGGTTTTGTTTGCTGATTTGATAGTCAGTATAACAGCCTTTATAATGGTAACATCACTTAAAATATGCAAAAGTAATTAATTTTACTTATAATTTGTTATAAAACAAATATATGTAAGAAATATTACACATTTAAATTAATCTTTAAAATAAAACAAGTTTTATTATTCAAAGCACATTAATTACCATTAGCTCTAGCCAAATATTTCAGATAAAAAACATTCACTGAAGTAACTTTTTTGCAGGATGGAGAATGGAAATGCAACCTGATTAATTTTTTTTTTTCATTTTCAAACTATTACTGTGAGATAATGATAAAGAATTTAGAAACAAAACTCAGCACACACCATTTAAGGATATTTAGCTATAAAAAATTTGCAATTAGATTTTTTATATCATCTACCATTAGTTTTTTACAATTTTTTATTTCTTTTTCAATGTCCGCTGGTTGCATTTACCCGGAAAAAAGGGGCAAGTGTAAATACATACCTCAAAACCCTCAATGACTGAACGCAAATAATAATTATTTTATAACTTGTTATACCTTGAATTGTACTGATTCTGCCAGTTTTTGTTTTGTATTTGTTTTTATCTCAAACTGTTTGGGAGATACGAACATTTTCGTGAGTAAAATCGGGGCGATTGGAAAAAGGGGCAAAATTTAGCATGTAGTTATATTTTGTTTAAAGAATTTTGTTTTAATTTACAATATTAACGTGCTTAAATGTCATGATTTGCACATGGTTGACAAGTTTTTCGAATTTTTTCATTTAGAATTTTTGAGTTTACAGGGATTTTTATTTGTTTTCCGGTCTTGGAAGCACTTTACATGAAATTTGAATATTAAAAGTTTTCTTAAAAAACTTGTTTTGTTCTCTTATTAGACTATTTAACTAAACAAACGTATTAATTAAAACTTAAAAAACTTATAGATTGGGTAAAAAATGCTATTTACATAAGTCAGACGACTTATGGAATGTATAAAACGACTGGAAATGTCAAATCTGCTTGCCTGCCAATTACAGGTTCAGCGATTATGGTAATAATGTCATCAGCATCAACAGGAATGACAGCCTTGTTTTAAGCAATTTTATTTGATCAAAACAAAATTAAAATAAATGATTTCCAAAAACAGTAAAATAATACCATTGTAATTATTACAAATGAAACATATTTTTAATAACATAAAAGTATTAGGATATATTTACAGTGTACAAATCTGTTTGAAAAATAGAATTTTTCTCCATAACCAAAAGATTGTAGTTTACTAATTTCGTTAGCATTTGGATTATCGTTCTTCCAAATAATACGTTCCGCATGTTAATTCTGTTTTTGTGTGTTTGTTGTACGGTCCCCTAGGCTGAAGCCTATGCAGCTTATGCCTAAATTCGTTCCTGGATGTATGTACCGTTTAGAAAAACACAAAACGATTCTAACACTAAAATTGCCCTACATTTAGCACACATTAATGAATGTTCTGACTTAGGTGCATTTTCCTAAGTCTGAACATTCATTGAAATGAAAGGAAACACAGATTGCTTTAAGACTTGCTTTTAACGAAACAGAAAACAACCAACAACAATCAGCATCGAAACCTGAATGGAAATTCTCTTGGGTAACATTCTACGAATGCATGTAAAAGCCGTATCTTTAGATCTAAATGAGTTCCACAGCCGTATCTCTTCAGAAGGTAGACCCAGAGGGTTTGATACATCGTACGGCGCTAATTTAATTAGGAAGCTGACCATCATTACCGATTGCACACACAGGCTTCGAACAAAAAGTGCGAAGTATAGGTAAAAGAAAAGCCTTTAATGTATTTACACTTGACCAACTTGTTTTTAAAAATTATAATTATTTACATTTTAAAATATATTTGTTTGAGATTAAATATAAAACAACACATTTTGTGTACAATTTAGGGATTTTTTCGAAATATTTCCAAAAAATTCATACAAGAGGTCTGCCTTACCAATCATAACATATCACAGTATTTCTGAATTTGTTGGATAGTTTTTTTAAATGTTGCAAGTTTTTAATAAATAGCACCGAAATCTTAAAAAATCGTTAAATTGGGAATATTTTTTCTCCTGCATGTTTCGTAGGGGAAACACATTATAAGAAACATATTTTAAAATACTACAAGTAAACACACATTCAAAAGTTAGCTATATAATTTTTTTCATATTTCTTTTAAGTGCCATAATATGTTAAAAATCTTTTGTTTTATACTACAAGGGGGTAGATAGGTTCGTGGATTGAGAATCAAGCCTTTTCAAGATTCAAATCTTTTACATGAATATACAGAACTATTCCACTCAGAACACAAGCACAGGAAAACTAGATATTTTTATTTAACTATTATATAAAAAAACTATTAACTAAAACTAGATAACTAAAACCTGTGTTAGAAAAATATTTTTTCCCCTTCAAAACTGATGTTATTAAGAAGATAAAGGACCGTTACAAGTGCAATTGTACTTTGGTTAGGGTGTACCTAATTTAGAAAAATCGCCGTCATTGCCAGCAGAATTAACAAAATGGACATCATTTTCTTTCCCTTGATGACTTTGAAAATCATTAAAAGAATAGGAATCAGTGGTTAAAAATGTTTTTAAAATTACTTTTATCTCTCTCTTGTCTAATTAAATTAGTTATCCATCTGAGATGTTTTTTATTATTATGAAGGGTTATTTATGTAAAATACTCTGGAGAAATATATTAGTCAAGGCTAGATTAAAAATCCCCACTAAATACTTTTTGCGTTAGAGAACTTGTAGTTAATCAATGAACATTGTTTAACTTTTAACCATTTGCGTTCCGAGAACGTCTTTGAATTTTACGTTATTTATACAGAACTGTTGCTTACATTTGAGTTCTTTTTCCAAAAATCGTAGGTAAACGTATGTGACAAAAATAATAATGTGTTTTGGTGCTATTGAAAAGACAATTTAAGAAAATAACGTCATTTTTTTAAACTCAAGAACACACTGTTCTCGTTCATTTCTAATAACAGTGGACAAAGAACTGATTGTTTATTTCTCACTCGAGTAGTGACAACGGAGCGAAAAGGATTAAATGTGAGCATATATATATATACATATATATATATATGAAGTGAGTGACAAATAGATCGGTACAAGATTAAAAAAAAATACATATATAAGCAGATAAAAAAGAAGAATGGAAATCAAAGACTCATAGAAATTCTTGAATTGTACTTAGTAAACATTATTTATGTTTGTTTGGATTTTACATTCGAAAATTATTCTGACAATTTAATTGCTAAAAAAATTGGAATTTTTATTCAATTACACCAAACAATCCTCGCCCTTGTTTCATTAAATAAGTCATATAAATCATAAAAGATTTTTTTTATTAAATATATCTTTATTCCCTTCTTTATATCTTATTCTTTAGTTTTTTGGAAAGTCGCTATTATTCGCATCTAATATCCGTGCTTTAATGGTGTTTTTTGTTTATGCTTATCGATTTAAGCGACAGAAAGAATTATATTTTCTCATTGTCTTAAAAGTTCTTCTATACAAAATCCTCACCATTTAAATATCAGTTAAATTAGATTAGCGATTAGAATGTCTATTAAGCTATACGTTTTTGCGTGTAATGTTCTAAATAATTTAATGTGAATATTTAGGAATTTTGCAACTTGTTTATGAACGCGAATACATTTAATAAATTATATCAATAAAGTAACTATAAAATCTAAAAATAATTTCTATCAGTTTTATAGTGTGATTTAATTTACATATTTGCAAATAAAATATTGTTATTCTGAAACTATAAAACTGCATAGTATAGTTTGAACAAATGTTATTCAAACGTTATTTGAACACTGAAAATAAAATAAAGTAACTTTTCAAATGCAGTTTTTTTTCTTGTTAAATGCAAAAAAATATTAAGATAATCAAATTTTGTTGAAGTTTCTGAATAATAACTTCTTCGTTTTTCTTTTCTTTAAACTCCTGATGCAATTCATGTCAAAATATACTTTTACGAGTTAACCATCAGTTTAGATATTAAAAATAAAAATCTGAAGTATGGAAATTTCTAAGAAATCTTTAAACATCATTTATATATTTAAAAATATGTGTTTACTTATATATGTAAAATATTCATGAGAGAGTTCTGTACATAGTCCGTGAGAAGAATCTATGGAGAAAGATTACGAAATTATCTGCGAACAAGACCAAAATATGAAAATTTAGAAAACGTATTTGAAATTTAAAGCAGAAATTTATGGCTGAACAACTTTACTTGGGGCAGTAGCACGAAATATTTTTTTTATCGTTATATTTCCTTCGGTTTAGAATTTTGTTACTTAATATTTATATTTTGCTCTACTACTCTGAAAGTAAGAATGACATTATCAATGATAAATAGCATTATTATTATATTTTATGAAATATTTTCAATGTCCATTTTTTAATTGACAGATTAAGTAAAGTCAATTCAAACAAATCCTTATATTACACACAAAATTTTTTTAATATATTAACCATTTTTACACATAGACGTGTGTTTAGAAACATCTAGATTAATACAAAAATAATAGTTTACTATGAATTTATTGTTTAATTATCTTTTTTCAATTTTATAACAAAATTTTATGAGAAAAATTTATTTGGATGTATTTTCATTTGTAAATCAAAACTTTTCTTATATTAAAGAATTATGTGCGGATAAAAAAATTTAGCATCATTCGTTGAATAATACTTGTGTTGTTTTTGATGTAAATTTGTTTCCTATTATTATTCTATAAAAATCTATTATCTTACAAGTGAGAGACATAAAATAAAGCTATACTTAATAATCAATATCCAATCCATTCAATGATTTATATTCAGTACTTTTTGACTAACCCTAGAGTGTGTGTAGTTATATACGTTATATACACTAAAATATTAGTTCAAATCTCATCATTATCTATAATCAATATCCAATCCATTCAATGATTTATATTTAGTACTTTTTGACTAACCTTAGAGTGTATTTGGTTGTATACGTTACACACATTAAAATATTAGTTCAAATCTCGTCATTATCTATAATCAATTACCAATCAATTCAATGATTTATATTCAGTAATTTTTGACTAACCCTAGAGTGTGTGTGGTTGTATACGTTATACACATTAAAATATTAGTTCAAATCTCGTCATTGTGGGACTTATACTTATCGACATCCTGAGCCAATTACAGGTAAACGATTGGTTTTCCTTATCATATAATTTATTCCTGAGCAGCCTGTTCGAATTGCTTTTCATAAATATGGATGAAAACCGAATGGAAATGTTTTTTTTTTTAGTTTTTCTAACTGTCCTTTTTTGCGATAGCTTATATTTACATTAAATATGTAAGAAAAATATCGCCTTTTTTAGTTAAATGTTGCGATTTTTTATTCCTAAGCGAAAGAGAAAAAATTAAATTTTGCTAGATATATTTCAATAGATAGTGCACCACTCTGTTTATTAATTTAGATTAGTCTAAATTCAACGTAATCATACGGAATTTTATTTCTAAAAAATAACTGATTATTTAGAAATGGTGCATATAGATTAATTTGTATTATTTAAAAACTTCGATATTTTTTGCTTTATTCTCGATTTTCTATATGAATTCTTTAATGTTTTCTGTAGTAAATAATTAAATAAAGAGATGAAAATGATGTTTTAAAAACATGTGTTGGATTTTATATGTAATCACACACAAAGCCTAACTGTTGTCAGCTGTGTCTGTGAAAAGCATATTTTATTTTTTCGAAATTACTGAAAAAAATAGTACACATGTATTATTACGAGACAAAATCTTTAGTAACTATGAATAACTGAAATACATCCAAAATAAATTAAGCAAATACAAAATGATTTTCAAAGACACCAACTTACTATAAATATTCTAAGACATGTTTCTCTCTTTTTGTATAAACAATGGTTGAACTGATAAAATTGAGAGTCAAAAGTTTTAATCAAGATAAGAGAATGCAAAATCATGTTTAATTTTAACATTACCTAATAATCCATTTATTTGTAACATTACCTAATAACATACTATGTGTTGTTCATTACGGAAATCGATGGCTACTTCATAAATATTAAATGCATGCTAAACTAGGATACACAGAAATATCTAACAAAGCTTTCCCCATTTAAATTGATGATAAATATTCTTTTCAGGAAAATAGAGATAGCAAAATTAACTAGTTCGAATACATCTGCCGTAATTAAACAAATGTTTTGCTATTTGTACCACTATTAATATTTTAGAAATGTGCTTTAATTTGTTTAGAATGTGAATTTGATAAGTTAATGAAAAAATAAGATTTTTTATTAATCTTGATATTTATATTTAGTATTCTTGATTTAGACTTGAAAAACATGTAAAAGTTATGAGACTATCAATAATATATTTCAATTGTATGCTACTGCATTATTCGTATTAGCTTTTTCATTCTGGAATGATCAATATTGTGTTAAAATATATTTCCATCTTAGTGGAAAAGGGGCAAACTCTATTAAGTAATAAAATTTATAAACTAAGAATATAAAATTATAAATAAACTATTATTTTGAAGGACACATGCTGATAAAAAGAAGAAAAAACATTGATTTATTCACATTTTCATCGAAGTAAATATTAATAAATGTTTTATACAAGACTTAATAAAAGATCAAATTAACAGCATAATACTTTCTGATCCTAATCATTATTTGGACACTGAACTTTCCTGATTTTGAACGAAATCCTTTTTTCCAATTATCGAACGAAATCTTTTTTCTCAATAATTTTTTTCGAAATTATGTTTCTTCTTTTAAACAATAGTTGAAGTAAAAATCGAGATATACTTTTATAGAAAGATTTATCTATTAATTAATTCCATGCATAGATAAAATACTCACATATAACTTCTGTTGAGTCTGCAGGCTGCTGGACTTGGTTCATAAGGAGCATCCTGATCCTCAGCATCACACATGTTGTGACAACAGCTCGCCCCAGCTGATGCATGTCTCAATTCCTTATGAAGTACCAACAGCAACGTTGGATTGACGAAGGTATGTGCAAACGCAACATGCAGAGACATCTCGTAGGAGGAAGAAGGACCATGCACTCCTGGTTGGATCAGAATGACCACGAAAAGTGGTCCCCAAAACAGCAAGTAAGCCACCAAGAGGACCACAAACATCTTTACTCGACGTATCCCCTCTTTCTCAAGTCTATTAATGTAGCTTTGAATATGCTGAGATTCGCAAAGCTCTCTTTCTGATCTGACAGATATCATAGTGGTGACCAAACCTGCTATTCTCAGGGCCTCCAGATTGGATTTGGTGAGATCTCTGTACAGTTTCCTTAGATGGATCCCAGTAAGGATGATGCACATCAGATTGACTGTCACCCACAGCACATTGAGGACATAGTGCCTCACTGGCGCATATACCATTGGGCAAGCATCTATGAGGGCCACCCCTTCACGGGCAGATGATAAAGCCCCACTCAAGAAAGTAGGACCTAAATTGATGGTGAAGCTGGCGAACCAGATAATGAATAGCCCGAAGATAATACACTGGGGACTGTCTAAGACGACGTGATTGTTTTCTGAGTTGATGGTATAGCCGCCATCAGAATCGTCATTGGCCACTTCATTTTGCTCTGGCATCAGAGGAGCGTCGTTGATGACGGATGTTAGGATGTTGACGGTGGATACAGTGACTAACAGCAGAAAAGCAGTTTCAACTATCGAGCAACGGGGCATGCGTTGGCATACAAAAACGCTAATGCCCAGTGGTATTAAGAGACTCGCTCTTGCACAATCCACTAATCCTTGATGAAATAGCAGTCCTTGGGACCACCTAAAATAAAATTAAATTAAATGTAGCTCAATTTTAATGAATATATTTGCAGTTTTTAAACTTATTAGGGAAGGGTTAATAAAAAAAAATACTAGTTTTAAGTTTTCTAATAATTACTTTAAAATAGTGAGAAGTTTTGTGGGGGAAATGAACAAAAACTGTTCTGTTGCTAATATATTTTGAAAATGCAAACCCATTTCCTTCTCTTCTATTAAAATTTTCGTTAATTTAAGGAAATTGTTGGAACTTAGTTTAAACTCGTTGTATTTTACAGTTGAATATCTCACAGTTGCTAATTTTAGCTTATGTTTGTATTTACAAAATGATAACAAATTTTTTTACATTAATATTTATCGAGTCATCAATTTATTACGATCACCTTTCAATTAACTGCAGGAATACTTTTTCCCCTATATATACTTCCACAATTATTTTCTGTGTATTTTATATATTATCTATTTATACTTTGGCCATATAAAAAATACTGAGCTTGCTATGTGTATATAACTTATAAAATATTTATTCAACTGTTTGATGATGCCTTTTTTAACCTCTTTCTGAACATTTTAATTCGGATCTCGATCTGTAAATTAATTTTATGTAAATTTAGATAAAGAAAAGATGTCTAGCTCTATTAACTATGTATTATCAAATTGAGATCCATGGCATGAATAATTGTCCTATTTTGTGGACCATTCCCTATATGGAGATTTCCGAACGCGTGGTAATGAATAAATAAAAAGGTTTACATGAATATATATAGCATATAAATTGTTTGAAATTAGAAATTTGTAATCTATTTAATGTCATACGAATTCAATTCAATACATATTTTATGTAAAAATTCCTCTTTACACTGAGTAATTGCCAAAACAAAGATGAAACGAAAAACTTACGCATCAAAATAAAAATATGTATGGAAATATATAATGCGATTTTTATAATTTGATAGAAATTAAATTAAAAACAACGAATTACTCTAAAACAAGTTATTTGTTGAGTTTGTCAACTCTCAAGTTATTTGAATGAGTTTTAATATTTATTAAATTGATAATTGTAAAATGAATTAACTATAATTATTTTTTTGTTATTTCTAATGACGATAAAATGTTTTCTTAGTAAACAGATTTGAAAACTTAAAAAAAAGAAAACCTGAAATGTCTGCGTAAAATATTTCAAATACATTTCACCAGCGATCGTTAATGCATACCCCACGGATATATTCAAACTTTTTTTTTATTTGTGAAAAGATTAAAGAAATATAAAGGAGATAGAAAAATCTAATTTATTCCATCCACGAAACATCAGTGTCCTTTGAAAACTCCCTTTTTATCCAAGCAAACGCGTGGTAATGAATAATTGAAAAGGTTTGCATTGCGCATTTAGTAAACACTTCACATTGTGAGGATATCGAGATATTATTGAATATAACTTGGAAGCAAAAAATCCCTTATATATTCAGCTTTTCACCCCTATTCAGTTTTTTCATTATCTTAAAGTGGAAATAAAATACACTTTATCACGGCATTTTGAAATTTTAACTATACTTTTTTCGCGTGGAAAATCAACATGCCATTTAATTTCGGGCGCCATACTTTATCTAATAAAACTATTTTAAGAAAAATTATTTTTTCTCGATTAGAAAATATGTAAGAATAGTATTATATATCCCGTTTTAGTAGAAAATATATTCTATGTGCTAGAGTTTTTTCTTATATAAAATACCCTTTTTACTTAAGCCTTACCCTTTTTTTCTTGAAATCAATATTTCTTGTAAACCATTTTAGTATAAAATTTTTAAAACATTTTTTCAAGTATTTTAGTATGTTTTTCAATGAACAAAGATAGATATGTCGTAAATTATTTGTAAAAAGTTTTAACAAATGTTTGCATATACAAGTTTACAAGATAAATCAGAAAGCAAACGCAATATCAAAGTACTATGCAACAAGTTAAAATAAAACAGTAATTCAAACACATTGATCATTGTTTGAAAGTAATTTAACTTAGCTTATTTACATTACAAATTATGCATAATTTTATAAATAAAGTATTACAGGTAGAAAATACAGTTTTTAATCTAAACAGTTTTTCCACATGTGTCCCCACGTTAAAAAACATAAACTTTAATATTGTTGACACCACAAATTTCACAAACTTTTTATTACTCAGTATACTGTATGCTTTAAATGTACACTGTATACTGCGTGATTTAATTACTAAAGCTTACTTATACCCCATTTATGAATCGAAATATTACCTTAGAAAATTAATTATTAAAAATATTGCAACTGTAGAATAATAATATTTTCTTGTTTGTCATAAAATTGAAATAGTGCACAAATTTTGTATCAAACTATTAATTGAACGGCTAAGCTTTAAGTATGTATTGTCTATATAATATTTTCTTAATCCTAAAACTGAATTGAGTGTTATTTACAGTATGACTTAAAGTATGAACTGGTTAATATAATTGGAAAACTTATTATGCGTTTACGAATTTTAGGAGTTAGTTAGGAAACCTACATCCAACATTAGTCTCAGCTATCGGACTACATGAATCAGACAATTTATCAGACTACTCGAGAATTATTGAAAGCTATTGTTAGCGCTAGTTAATTTACTATCTTCAATTTTCTGAGAGTACAAAACTCCTAAATATATTCAGTCCTTATGAGCATTGAAAAGGGATTTAAAGTATTTAACCAAACATTTTAATAAACACGTGATCTAAATTTGGTATAAACATCTTCTATTTAAAACGCTATTAAGGATTTCAATTTACAAGACATTTCTTAAAATAACTGACTGTAAAGAATTTATACTAGCATTTCTTACGAATTTTATTGATTCGAAATCTAAAAAGGAAACCAAAACCATCAGTGAAAGTGGTTCAAACTCGGTTGATAAGCAACTGTCATATTAGATATAGGATATTGAAGGTAATAGGCACTGACGACAGAAAATGAAGTTTGGGTGTCATTCAATTGCGAAATATCGACATAAACTTGAAAAAGATCGATATTTTTAAGATTTTATGTCCCGACCTTTAAAACTATCGAATTTTGAACTTTTTACTTTCAACAGCTTTTCCATGTAGTTTCAGTTACTGGAATTTATCTCGCCAAATTACTGATAATTTTTATATTGACAACACTACTTTCAAATAATATTTAAAAAATTCTAAATGAGTTGATTAAAGCTTTAAAGATTAGGACTTATCAATACCAGTCGTTATACTTCTTATTTTATTAACTATGAAATGCATGATAAATATTTTAAACAATTTTACAGTACAGATTAATTTTGTTTTGTCAAATATAGTCTTAAATCTACGATCGATTCTTTTACATTTATTGTTATGACTTTTAAAATGAAATATGATTTGGAAGAATTCAGTAATTCTGATTTGTATCCAATATAAAACTGCTAGATATATTTCTAGACATATTACTGAAACGTCTAAACTTGCTAGATAAATCAATGAAACTTTTATAGCAAGTACAATAAAAAAAACTTGTAATAAGTGTTTATAAATTATTTATGTATTTATGAGTAAATAGTCTTTAAGCTTAAATCTTATATAGATTCATCCATAAGTATGTTATTACTTCGTTTTTACAATAACTTAAAAATTAATATGTTTGAACTATTTAGAAAATGTTTACTATGTTATTTAATCATTCAAAAATGGTTTCGATAAAATTGTTAATAGTGTATTAGTGAGGTATCTTACAAATTTTAATGATTAAAATAAATTTTATATATCGTTAACACACATAATTTACATTTCATATTTAATTTTCGTTTAATAAAAATGTGTTTTCTCTTTGCTTTCACGTAACTTTCTAAAATGCTAAAACAAATTATATTTTAATTATAAAAATAATTTTCCTTAAAAATTCGAAATAAAAAAATGAAAGATAAAATATTTGAAGCAACTATATTTACTATACATGGAAGTTATAAGAGTTTATATTCAACCAAACATTAAATAGAGAAAATTGAATATACATCTTGAATACCACATGTCACAATTAATTAAGAGATAAATTAAATGATATCTCATCTCATTCTGTAAAATTTCCTATCAAATTTAATCTAAAAGTCTCTCATGATTTGTTTAATCTATTTGGTAACAACCCAAATGAAAAGAGTTAATTTTCTTCCTCATCATCGTTTCGAATAGACAAGTCGCGGTCTTGTCTTTGGAGTTCAAAGCTAAGTAAATACTACGTGTTTCGCACAAGTCGATGCAGCTGACTTAATTCATTTCCAAGTTCCTGAAGGGATGTTTTAATTAGATTATTGTTCAAGAAAAGATGAAGGGAGCTTTCAGAGGGAGCTCTATTCAGTGCACTGATATATCAAGAAAGAACATGCATTTTAGTTCTGTACAACAGTGGTTTTCTTTTCTCTCAAGTATCCTTTGATAAAACTTTTCATTTATGAGTACCCCTTTCTCTTATAATCTTTCTCAGTCCTACGCAAAAAAAGTTAAGCTTAATTTTGTTAGGCAGTAATGCTCTTAGGTTAGCTGGAAAATTAATCAAACAATACAAATTGATGACAAAGGCTTTTTTTTTCTTATAGGGTAAGTGGGATAAAAGTATAAATTACACATTGTTATACTTATACTTTGATTTCGTTCTTCTTTTTAAACAATACTTCGTTTAATGGAGTACACTTCAGCAGAAAAGTTAAAAACACAAATTAAAAATAAAGTAAATACAGAAAATATTTCAGCGTCAAAATAAACTAAAAATTATATTAAAAAAAACTTTTATTTCGAAGATAAAAAATAATTTTAAACACTAGATTTTTTTAATATGGCGGATTAACTTATTTTAAGAAAGACTGTTATATACTGGGTTAAATATTCTAAGTGTTTAAGAGTTGCTGGTTGCTCTTTATTCTATTTTATTCAAGTTACTAATTTGACTAAAAAAGGTTTTACTAATGTCTTTTTATATGAAAAATTCCATGATTTCCCACTACCTACAAATTTTACCCGATCTGTGGTTGAGAAAAAATATCTAAAAAAATTAGCAATTCAAAATTTAAAAAATATATGAAACATATTCAAAGATAATATCAAGAAACCAATTGCATAAATACACAAAAAAAGTTTCATATTAATAACCTTTTAAAAGTGAAAAATAGCTTCGAATAAAAAAAATATGTCAGTTCTTCCCATTTTACCTCACTTTTCCCTATTTATTATTTTTATTTTAGGTGTTTTCTGTCATCACTAATATTATTTTCGTGTACCCCCAACCGGACAGCCACGTACCCCACGTACCACGTTAGCTCTACAGCAATCAAGAGAAAATTAAATTCGTAATAATTATTGTCTGGTATACATTTTAGAAAAATGCTGGCTAATAAACTCTTCAATTGTAATGATTTAATTTAAACAAAGAGTAAATCATAGTTTTTAATAAATTCTTTTTTCGTTCTTGTCATGATCTAAATTACACGTGTTGCATAAGTAATCAAATTTACTTTTCTGTTTTTAATATTTATAAACTCAAATCTATTACCATTTTATAATGATAACTCATAGTGTGTTTCTAGTGCGTCGTTTATTCAATCAACCACCCAAACTTTAAAAATAAATGGTTTCTGAATCATCACTAATATCCGTTTGCTCAGACTTAGTGCGGCATTGCTAAAATATAATTTAATGAAAATATTGTTTAATAATTTAAACACCCATCCCAAATAGTCTGTTATTCTGTTTTATAGGCCGATGAAATAGCCTCCGGAGAAGTTTGTTGTTAAAGAATTCATGAATGCTCAAATATCTAACGTTACTACGTCCCAGAATGGATGTTGGCAAATTCACATTTGAGAAAAGTAGAGGTATGGCAATTTAGAAAATAAATGTCCTTTAAAACATGGCTAAGTGTGGTTTTTAAAATAAAATTACGAATTAAGTTTTGCCTGTTCTCCGATTTGGTTGATTAAGTATGGCCATTACATGATTCTTTTAAAATATTAGGCAAATGAAATAGCCATCTCAGGTACAAGTTTTTATATTGGCTGAGCCTGATTGGTTATAAAATGTTTAGTACCATCGTACAAGGGATAATTAGGGGTATTCAATGATGTTAAGTGTTGATTGCATAGAGTGTAGAAGAGTGAATCATATCTCTTCAAAATTAGAAATGGAGTCATGCAAGTTAGGTACAATATTATTTTAGGAATGCAAATTGATGAATTCTGCGAAAATCATATCCTAAAGGATTCATCAAGCATTTGGTAGAGGAATAACTTCCGAGCAAACCAATTGGCGTTGCTTTTCAAAATTCTAATATGAATATATAAGTCTTCAAAATGAAATTCATTGCTATCTTCCATACATTATTAATTGGGATGATTTGAGGAATACCATTAAAACATATCCATGGCTGATGTTGTGAGAGGTCGCGCAGAAACCACAGGTACACTATTCAATCGTTTTCGACCCTTAATGATTACAGATAAAGTACGAAGGCTTTACAAGAGAGTGCTGAACTCATTTTAACTATTGGTAGAAATTGGATATTGAACGAAAATGTGGCACGTTTTATTCAAAGATAGGCAATGAAAGACCCTCTGGAAAATCGGCGGAATTGGCATGACGGTTAGTATCACTCACTATTTTATCCTTCCGCAAGGTCAAGCCCTAACAGCAGATCTGTAATGTGCAGATAATTTTCAAATGTACAAAATACTGCTTTAAGCAGCCAAAACTTACCAATAGATATGGTGTCCATTTATGTCAAGATAACGCTCGGCCACACACGGCCTTAACAACTGTGGGGTAGTTCTACTAGTTGTACTATGAAACTGTACGTATTCTCCTGGTCGTTATTTAACTGATTATCGTCGATTTCTGCCCTTAAAATATTTGTCGGTGAAATACTTCACCAATGATGTAGTAGGGTAATACTTTATCACGTCCGAAAATGCTGAATGTTTCGCTTTCAGAATTAATAAACTGGTCGGTCACTCTTTGCCAACAATGCATTGAATCGAATAAAGATTACTTTATGTGAATAGGTGTTTTGATTTCTTGTTATACTTGACTTTCTTATACAACATAAGAACGGCCATTTCATTTTCAACATCTCAAGGTATTGTATTAATAAAAGGGTCAAATTAGCTTTTCAAAGAGGTGCACTGAATATGTTTTGGAACTACAAAAAAAAAATTCACCTAGCAGTAAATGGATCGCAAAACAAGAACGACGCGTTTTAACTCGAATCCACCTTCTCATATTAGGTATCTTACATTCTAATTCTTAATGAGTCGCATAAACCGACGCTCCCCAGCAAAAAAAGTCAGCATGAAACCTTCATCAAAATTGTCAAATTGAAGGTTTCTTGAAGGTTTTATAAAGGATATTGAAACAAAAAACTGCAGTTTTTTTTGAAGTTTTTAATTTTCCTGCATGAAACCTTTAAAATATCTGCATTTTCCCTTCATGATTAAAAATTGAAGGTTTTTTGCAGGTTTTTATGAAGGTTTTTTGCAGTTTTTATGAAGGACATTGAAACAAAAACCTTTAATTTTATAGATCTTCAAAAAACCTGCAGTTTTCCTGCATAAAACCTTCAATTTCAAAATGTTGATGAAGGTTTTATGCTGACTTTTTTTGCTGGGTCTCCCGACTTTTGATGAAAATTTTGATTTTAATTTATTGTGTTTTACACGAATATATAAATTATTTGTTCTTTTTAATAAGGTTTTGGTAACTCCGTAGTTCGGTATAGCAATCTATAGAAATCAGATAATCCGTAGTAATTGGGCCAACAAGGGAATACTGGTAAAACATGACTACGATCTCATTATCTAGTGCTCGCGTAAGGTGCAAGCCGGATTCTTAGATTGTTATTGTTCAAATGATTTCCAGGCGAATTCCGAGTTCGTTAGCCACAATAGCACGCAATCTAGGAAATCGGATTCTAGGCAGGTTAATGGTAAAATGGTACTTGCATAGGTAAAATATTCTTAGGTAAAACGTAATAGTGAATTAGTTGTCTCAATAAACTTTTTTTTAATTGTTGCACTAGCCAAATATTTAAACCGTATAAAAAAGGCAATTCTAACATAAACCTTCTAATGCTATCAATGATGATTAATCCCTAAGAGGTGTAACAATTACAACACATTATTCATTATATATAATGCAAAAAAGGCGAATTCGATACAACGATTTTGTATTTTAATTGAAAATTTATGATACTTTAATTGATAATTTTTATATTTTCCTAAAATGGTTATCTTACCAGAAAACGAAATAAAACTAAAATTTTCACCAAACATGATTTTTAAATGTTTCTAAATTAATTAGAATGCGTTTTCCATAATCTGGGCTTTTCTAAACAACTATTCTTGGGAAAGTACATATATACTAACGAAGGAAAAAAATCAATCCTCTTTAAATTATTTTTCTTTTAAGACGAAAGTTTAACTGCATCGAAAGCAAAATAGAGATTTATCTAAGTCATTTTTAATGAAAACGTGGGAAAAGTAATACAAAATATTTCTTTACTTTTTCACATAATGCAATAAATCCTCAAAGAAATAACAATACTTAACAGTGAAAGAAATACAAGCTTTTAAAATATTCATTGTTTAGAAAGAGATTTATTTAAATAAAAAGAGTTACATGTGAGTCTCATACATGTTCGATCTACAAAAAATATTTAAATCTATACTAGGAATTGTGAATAATTATAAAGTGTATTGACCAAGTGAATGAGAATAATAATATTTAAATGAAATTCAATAGTTTTATTGATCTAGTTCATATATTTAACCTTTTAACAGAGCTGTACGACTTAAGTCGTCCCTGGATTTCTAGAATTTCTAGCAATACACATAAATTTTAAATTCATAAAAATATTTTATGTTGAAATATTTTTCAAATCTTAAAGCATTGGGGGTGTTTTTTGGAAGCTATATATATTAAAATAATAAAAGTGGAAAAATATACATCTAATATTCATGCATTAAAAATATAAAGTAGTAATAACTTTTTAGAGAAAATAGTTTTACAATTTTACCCTTTTTCTAACCGTTAAGAAGATTAAGTGTATTGAAATTTTCCTTAAATATTTATTATTTCTTATAAATGCTCTTATTATAAAGATTAAATACAGCATCAATTAAATAAACGAAATTGTTTATACTTTTACAAAACACTAAGAATTATTTATTATTTCGCAATAAGATTTGTAGAAAGCTTATACATTAAAAAGTACTTACACACAAAGTTTAAGTAAACCCTTCGCAATTCAGATAACGTATTTGATTTTTTTTGCTCAATCGCACCATCTTGAATCTTAGATTTTTTAAAATATACGGAACAGACATTTTATGCTATTCTTTATATATTGTGCTATTATTTAATTCACTTTTTCTTATTAATTCACTTTGTCTGCTTGCATTATCTTTTTTTTTTAATTTGGTTGTTTTAAGATGAATATAAACTGCATTCATTACCTTTTCTTAGTTCTCTTCTTCAAATCCCACGTTTGTATAACAGTCATGAACTTAGTCATATCATGTAGGTGGTTATAGCCATTTAATTCTCAGTGGGTCATTTTGCTTCTCAATGATATTTTATATTTCCCCCTAAAGGTGTTTATCAAATTTACGTCGTCCATGAACATGTTATATTCAATTTATAATGAACATATTTTTGTAATTCTATGACGTTGTTTGCATATAAAACCATTCAATTGTTGCAGTAGACTTTGGAGATGTTCCACGTTATTTTTTCTTTATTTTTTTTTTGTAATCTAGTAACTTGCAGTTAGGAATGCTGTTTCTTATAAACCTTTAACCTAAGAATACTTTTTTTTATTAAACACTCAAGCAAAGGGATTGATGTAAATAAATTATCTAAGTATACTCGATAATTCTTGTTGTAAGGAAGTATTCTCGTTAAACGAATTACGCTATTCGATTCTTCACTGCGGTCTGGATCCTCAAAATTTACGATGTTTTCCTTTAAATTCTAATTCTATTTTATTCCCAAATTCAAACGCACGACTCAAAATTTGTATTTTATATCCCTATTTATGTAGTACATTATTTTCATATGGTTTATTATGAAATTATCAACAGTAGTTGCTATTTACCATTATTCATGATAAGGAAAATGTTAATACGATATATTAAGTAGCAGATAAGTATTGTTTTTAAAAAGGGAAAACAATGTCCATTGCAAATTCTTTTACAAAAACTTCCCTTCTCAATATATTTTTTAACTTTTAGTACAAGTTTAATAATTAAGCGTTGTATATGTGCTTAATATCTACATACATACTTCTTTCACAAATGAATATTCTAGAGCAAAAAATATCTTTCCCAAATAGATTTTCTCTTTCCTAAGTAATACATGTGCTTTTGGATGCAATCAGATCGTCAAAATTTACTAAAATCAAAGTTATAGAGAATTCTCGGCGTGCAACCATAAAACAAAAACAAAAAAACTTCAATTTTAAGAAACCATCTCTTACTCTGTTTATAAAATTTCCGATTCCTGGGAATGTCGCAAGAGTGCAATAAAAATAGAAATGTTATAAGGCTTTGCGTTTTGTGTTTGTTTGCAGATATACGCCTCAGTGATGCAAAGGGTTAATCTTATTTTGACGTGGCTTACAATAGCTCTTTATCTATTCAAACATTCTTTAGGTTTTTCTAGTTGACTGAATCTAACTATTCTCTTTTTTATCGTAAACCTGTTTGGGTAAAAATGTTGTTAGGTAAAAAATTGCTTATAATCTTTTCCACAGATTTCATAAACATTTTAATACGTTTATAAAAAACTTGAAAGGTCATAATTTTTCTAAATTTATGAACTTCTTTAAAGAGTTTAATTTTTTTATAAACTTTACAAACATTTAAAAAATGTAATTTTTCAAAAAAGTTTTAAAAAAATTTAATGGAAAAAAATATACTGTCATGCAAAATATTTCCATCCAAACAAAATTGCTTTCAATACGAACGAATGATTTTGGTTTAAATTTTTTTAGTTTCGAATAAAAAATTTAGCTTAAGATATTTTATGAGAGTCATTTCACCCTAAGTCTTGCTTTTTATTTAAATAAAAAAAATAAAACGAAAGAATTGGATTATTAGGAAACTTACATTCGAAATAAACATTAGAGAGTTGTTTCGCCCATTACATTCTATTCACAAAATTGCATCAGTATCGAAACTGCCACTAAAATCTATAAAATGAACCCTGTTAGATATCTTTTATTCCGAAATAAATCAGGGAACTGGAACCGACAAATCGACGAATGCCCTGTTTCTATTGAGCTCTGAAACGTGACTGGGTTTGGATTCCTTTGACGACTTCACTCGACGAAAATTGTTTTTCTTATAAGGAGAGGAAAACTTTGAAAACAGTTGTACTGAGGTCATAAAATGAACAAATAGTCTGTAATTTCTGTTTTAGCAAAATGGTCCTCGTTATATAAGGGTATTTTTAATCATTCAAATAACGTTTCTTGAATGATAAAGGAGAATATGGCCTTCAAAAATTTATGTTTGTCATATTCACTTTATTGAATAGCACATATGGGTTGATTTTATTACATTTTATATATTTAATTAATGGATTTACTACTACACTACTCGATTTTGCGACTTAAAGTTTTAGATTGTTACGGCAAAACTATAATTATTTTTTTATGTAATTAGACATTTGATAACATACATCAATATTTGAAATAAAAACACATTTTAATGTTCATAAAATCTAAATAATATTTTTTTTAGTAAAACCCAGCAAAAAAAGTCAGCATAAAACCTTCATTAAAATTGTCAAATTGAAGGTTTTTTGTAGGTTTTATAAAGGATATTGAAACAAAAAATTGCAGTTTTTTTTAAGTTTTTAATTTTCCTGCATAAAGCCTTCCTGCCTTTAAAATATCTGCATTTTCCTTTCATGGTTAAAAATTAAAGGTGTTTTGCAGGTTTTTATGAAGGTGTTTTACAGTTTTTATGAAGGATATTGAAACAAAAACCTTTAATTTTATAGATCTTCAAAAAAACTGCAGTTTTCCTGCATAAAACCTTCAATTTCAAAAAAATTATGAAGGTTTTATGCTGACCTTTTTTGCTGGGAAGGTTTACAAACCTGCTCTAAAACTGAGGCTACGAATATTTTTGGTTTAAGTCTGTTAAATAGTTACAAATTTAATATATTAAACAATATGATGCTTGAGTTTGTATAATACTAACTAGTTTTAATATTTTGAATAGGGTAAGGTTAGGTAAAATGGGTAATAGGATAAAATGTGTATATTGAATATAAATTACACATTGTTAAACTTATGCTTTGATTTCTTTCATTTTAAAAACAATACTTCGTTTAATGAAGTACATTTCAGCAAAAAAAAATCATTTCTGGGTGATTTAAATTAAGTCCAACAGTCGATTTTTTTTAGTTTACAAAAAAACTTGCGATAGTGTGAAGCGTGAAAACTTCTATATATAAATTAGAAAAGTCGTATTATTTATCAATATTCATGGGTTTTGTAAAAACAAGAAACCTTTAAATACATTCTGTTGAAAAAATTAGAAAAAATATTTTATTTAGCTTTTTTTTCAATTATTTTCAAGGTTTGGGTGAAATGGGTAATCGAATTATTAATGCTAAAGAATAGAAAATTCGAAAAATTGTGCAATATTCTGCAAAAATATGGTTTTAAAGTCTGTAAATGGCAAATATTAGCTACAATATATTTAACTCTGTCGATATGCTAATATAATTAAGATACATACCTGTTTTTTAAAACATATTGTTAGCAAAAAAATATTATTTCGGTTACAAAAAACTCTAATTCTGATTTTGTTAGAACACAATTTTTTTTATATGAATTAAATAATGTTATAAATGTTACATATTTAATGTTTTTTTATACTTACTTACAAGAAAAAAGAAGATAAAAGCCACCGATTTTTTTTAAACACATTTCTGTGACGTCACGTGTGACGCTATAGCAAAGGACGAATGTTTTCTCAACCTTTCTTCCGAATTGTATGCAACAGTGCGGCACGGGAAAATACATTGTCGCTCAAGGGGTGTCATCGCTCCAGTGCTTATAGTTATTATACTGATTATTATATTCAGTGGTATAACTTATATACTTTAATTTTTTAAGGTTAATTAAACCAAGACCTGTGGTATGGATTTATTTCTCAAAGCAGTTACTATAACGTGCAAATAAGTGGGTTCTTTTTATATATCTCCTTAAATAAATCGATTTTGATATTTTGAAACTTAAAAAATACGTTTGCTATTTCATTTGAATGTGGTTTTCACGAGTTTTATGCGACAGAAGGGACTTTTGATTAAAAAAAATCTCGTCAAAAGAATAAGTGGATTGTCATAAAAAAGAAGTTATGGAACTTACCTTCTCAGAGGTTTCTTTGTCAAGATAAGAAGCATTAAGAAAGTGTTTGCCCCCATGCCTAGAAGGGCCAGAGAGAACAGGACGACCGATTCTGTCGTCTGTGCTGGGTGACAGGTGGGAGCAGAAGTATTGCCAACGTGACTGGAATTAGTGACCCCTCCAAAGCGAACAACATTTAGCGTGCCAGCCATTCTTTAATCAAACCAAAAGATTTCTTCCGATTTTTTTCTTCTAGAATGGATATCTACTGAGACTGCATTTGAAAGAATAAATGGGTATTTTTCTAAAATCTTTCCAGCTGCAAAACACCGGCTGTTTACACCTGAAAAAAAACAAGAAAAGTAAATACTTTCTTAGTTTCAGATTCAATGTTTGAAAGTTGATTAAGTTATTTACATAATTATTTTATTCATACATTACAATATGTATCACAATAAATAACCATAGGGGAAGGGATTGTAAGTGTAACACCTAGTGGGTGTAACACCTTTTGGTTATATCTCAGGGGGTAAAAAAAGATATCAACTTCAAAATTTTACACAGCAATCTTTATGTATGCACAAATAATCATACCAAGTTTGGCCAACTTACAAAAAAGCACATAGGAGTATTTTTTTTTAGTATTCATTTCCTTGCTCTTGGCCTACTAGGGGTTCAAGAGTACGCATATAGGGCTAAAGAGTTCGCATCAGAAGTGATCACAAACGAACGGCCCGCTGTCTTCATAAGCGGAGCATTCAATTATGTCACCACTCCTTGCAAATACCAGGAGGAGCATCTTTGAAATGATAGAGATGCATCCTTTTTCTTGCACAAATTAACGCTAATGATACATAAATTCCTAATGCACTTATATATTATACCGTTGTGATATTTTCCCTCGTTCTACACTATAAATATTATAAACTTTTTTTTAACCTTTGGCGTTCTATTTGAAAATAGAAAAATAGCTGTTGCGTACTCTTGTCCTCCTTGGAAGTGTTTGATGGAATCGCTGCTTGGTGGGTTGATACAGTACAGTGCAGATACAAAATTCTGACTCACCCCATGTTATTGCTAATGAACTGTACTTTGCTATGATATACAGCAAAAAAAATATAAGCTAGTGTTATATACAACTCTTACGATTTACATTATAAATATTATATACAAAAGTAATAAAAGTATATTTTCCCTTGTAAAATCTAGACAAAGTGCAGAATATCGATAAAAAGATTGTGTCTTCTTCTGCTGTTGTAGACACTAAAAAGTCAGAACACAAATTCCCTACAGTGTTGCCAACGTCTGAAAAGTCCCTGCGTACTCTTAGCCGATTGCGTACACTTCCATTACCTTTCCCGATATAATTTTCTTACTTATCATTGGTGAATTTTATTTACTAGACATCTCTCCAGATGCCTTACGAGAATATTTTATTAAACTCAATTAAAAGCAATGTTTCATAATTCAGATGGGATGTATTTATATAGAGGCGTATAATCTTTTAGTGAAACACTATTTCTACGAATAACAAACAGTTTTTTGTCGAACTAACTATGCCGAACTAATACAACTTTACATAATTAAAAAAGAGTATACTATATCAACACAAATTAAAATATCCCTAGACAATGTGTTCCACATTATTAAATTAATGTCAATTAAAGAGAAGCCAGATAATTAACTATTTTGCTATACTTTAACAATATGTCTTATAAATAAAAAGATAAACTGATGTAAAAATTTGCTTTTCGTCTATTTAATTGTAAGCACTTTTACTTAACAATAACTAAAATATAATAAATAATAAACTCCGCTTCAATAAAGAAAATCCAGAATTTTTTTACTACGCGATGAATTTTTATTTGTTCACTGAATACTTCCAGACGGATCCCAGAATCTATCGAAAGAATATTTCCATCTAAAAAATCCGCCATGCAACAGAAGGATCATATTCAACACACTGCAAAACCCAGTCCCCAAACAAGCTCCGACATGTTGAATTAAATAATGGATGGGAATTCTGCGCTGTCTCAAACATTTCTAATCCCTGTAGACCAAATAGAAAATAACAAATAACAGGAAATAATCAAACAAATCCCTTTAAAGTATTTTACGTATAAAAGTTTTTTAGAACGAATAGAAATTTGAATAGCTTATTTCGAATTGAAATAAATTCTGAGAATTTAAAATTAATCATCGTACTTGCTTTTCATCTCGCATATGGGGACTATAAACATAGGACCAGAATCCATTTTACTTTCAATTTGCTGTCTATACATCTTCTGTTATCTAACGTCTAAAGCCTTTATTTTGTCGTAAAATAAGAAGAATGAGGGTTAAGGTGTTTGCACAGTTTTATTCATTCTCGTACCGTTAGATTTCGCCCTGAATTTTTCATATGTTAAAGTGGATAAGCACTTTAAGATAGTTTTTATATAATAAAAAACAGCAGTTACATTAAAAATAATAACTAATTCACGATTAAATTATTAAAATTTTAATAATATTTAAAATCTATGTGTTGTAAATATAAACTAAACTCTATAGCTGTTAAAAGTATTGTCTCTGTTATCACAGCTAAAAGGTAATAATAACTGATAAAGAAATAAATCTATGTGTAATATTTCATAATTGCTTTTGAAATACATTATTTACGTTTTCAGTTATTTAACCCTAAATTAACATGTGTTCTTAAAACAAAATCAAAAAATATATGTGTTTGCATTGTGTGTATGTGTGTATACTCCTTAGCTATATATTCCGGTATTATATAACTGCAACGGAGTATGCACTTAGAGTAACGAAAAATACAAAAACATTTACAATAATAGTATTCTAAGTAAGCAGTAATAAGAGTTAGTACTATAAGAATCAAACGGACATTTTCCAATAAATAAATTATTATAATAAACTTTTACGTATATTTTTTTATTAAAAATCATCTCGTAGTGAATTCTACGTACTTAACCCTATCGTATAGTTTATAGGAGAAAATATAAATAATTCCTCAATAACGTTATGATAAACTTTTGTTTGTTAACAAGTCTTGCTTTAGTATAATTTATTGAAATGGTATTGTTCAGAATCTAACAAATTATATTTATAATTTTTTTGTTGGTTTATGTTTGTTTTCCAATAAGTTTTCGTAAAGTAATCGATACGCAATTAATTTATTGGCTTATATTGTTCACATTTTGACTTCTATATCGTTGTATATCCATTTCTGGGGGGGGGGTATATTTTGGTATCAATATAAAGGTGGAATCTTGCTGTTTCTTTATAAATAAAAATTGTAGGTCAATTCTAAATAATAAATTTGTGGTGCAGGTTTAAAAAATCAATTCTCCGTAGTTTTCTAACCCGCTCGAAATAAATCTTCTTTTTTGCATTTTTAAAAAGTTTACAATAATGGAAATACAACGATTGTGCTTTTAGCTATCGATATATGATAAATAAATATCGTCATAAATTTTAGATAAAAAATTACTTACTTGTGAGGTATTTTAAATTGGGAGAATATAAATTTTTAAATATTATCTCATGTTGAACTTCTATCTAAAAATGTTTTCCTTAAAGAATGTGTCACAACAAGATGAATTTTATATGTAAAGCTTCCAAAATTTGTATGTTCAAACATTTTTTGACTGTCAAAAGTCTCAGAATAAAATTCAACAATTTCTTATACTGAGCTGTTCCATTAATATTTATACACTTATTCCTCAGTTGGTAATTCAAAATGTTTACAATTAATGACAGCATAACATTTTGTTTTTGTTTTTTATATGAAAAATATGTATTAACACTTTTAAAACAGATGCTTTCATGCGAGTATTAAAATAAAAATTTATTGTTATCATTCCATTAAAAATAAAGAGACAATTAATTCAAAATAATTGTATTCTAAAATAACTTTAGCATTTATAATATATTCACTAATGATTTGCATTAAAAAAAAGTTTTAATGGAAATTTATAAATGAAAAATATCTATGTAATAGTTAAATGTTGGGAATTGTTTTAGTAATACTCTTATGAACAGTTAAGTTAATCTTTAAACTTAAATTATATAACTATAATATATTTGTGTACTTTTAATATATATTTAACTTTCACGAAACTAAAATTTTGAAGAAAAAAATTTGCTGTTTCTCTTGTATTTTCAATTAAAATTTAAACTATAGCTTTTCTCTTTAAGAAAGGACTTGGTATTTTGTAAATAAATATAAATTGAACAGATTAAAATAAGTAGCTTTCTTAAATTTTTTTACTAAATTTAATCAGTAACATCAAGCATGAGAATAAATTGAATAAAGGCAATATTTAAAAGAACTGTTGACTAAACCAAAGCAAGTAGAACATAAAATAGTTGTGTGCGTGTGTACTTGTAAAAAAATGCTTTCGAAATTCAATAAAAAAAAAACTTTCCGTTAATTTAATTTTTTAGTAACTTTCTAAAAGTCTCTAAAGCAAATATTACGTTACAGTTTTTTTTAACGAAATAGAAAAAAAATTAAAGATTTCTTCGTATATTTTCTTTGGTTTTAATATAATTTAAATATCTTATTTATTATTTAACTGTTTTAATATATAAAAACTTTCTACGATTTTATGTTACACATTGATAAAAATAATAAATTCACAGACATTTTTTTGCATTTCTTCAAAATGCCAAAGCTTTTTATCAAGACATTTAAAACTAAAACAGACTTAAAATAAATTTTCAACAATTAGATATCTCAAGGGACTTAGACTCTCAAATTTTCTACGAAATCGAATATAGTAACAACAAAGAATGATGTTTTAGTAGTTCTTAATTATTACAAAACACGATTGTGAGTATCGATGATTAAGATATCACCGATTATTATCACCTATTATTATTTGTTGTCCTCTTTAGTCTTCGAACTTTACGTTTGTTATTTTAGCATTGTTTATTTTCAATTTGTTGCTTTTTTGTATTTTAGATATTTCGTGAATCATAAAAGTAGAATGTATTAGACTTTTAATTAGCATGATTTTTGCTCTCCGGTATCCTAAGCATGTGTAAAATACAAAGAGGGAGCATTTCTAAAATATTAAAACGGAACGCTATTGAACTAATATTGTACGGAACTAATATTGAATTATGAATTTAATTTAAATCGTGATTAAAATCAATTTAAAAATCAAACATTAAGACACATACTAGTTTTGGTTATTTAGCTATTTATTTTAATGTAAGATTTGAAGAAACACGATAGCAGAACTTTAAACCAATATAAGTATTGTCAGAGAAGAAATTTGTTGACATGGCACATCTTCTAATAGTTCTGATTATACAACCACTTATTTTAATGTACGAATTAAAGAAGTATAATAACAGGATAACACCCTTAATGACATTTTTGTAATTGGTTTTTGGGTTAATAATTAAATCCTAAACCATTAAATAAAACACTGATAATATCTGTAATGGTTAAAGAAGAAATCTGTTGACATGGCACATCTACCATTGATAATTGACATTCTCCTTAGAATAATGTAATTAGGAATACTTTTTGTCCCATCAAGAGCAATTGATGTGTTTTGAAAACGAGGACCTTAATAAGAAAATTCTGTGTGTGTGTTCACAACATTTTTTGACAAAATCGTACAAGAAAAGTAATTAAAGGAAAACTTTCTGTCCTAATAGTTTTCCTGTCTCATAAACCATTCTATTAATTGAACGAAATATTTTCTTGGCTGAAGGAATTTCTAAATAAAGATTTAGCACAAATTGCTTGCGAAGTTTTCTATAAAGAGCTTCTTCGCCGTGTATTGTTTTCATATGAAATTAAAACTTGTTTACTATTTGCAAAGAATGTTTAGAATTGTATGACTAAACTTATATGTGTTATTTCAGTCTTATTTATTAGTAATCAATCTGAAGCTTTATTTTATTATTCTAATCGAGTCTATAATCCTTTGATTCGACTTCGAATTTAAAGCTATATTATTTGTTTCAAATTTATTCAACATGAATTTTATTATAGCACAAATGGATATTTTTATTATTAATTTGAAAACGTTAAGTCACTTAGGAAAAAAATGTGCCATCCATATGACTTTTTGGATATTGTAGAAATATATATTATCCATTTACCTATTTCAATCCTGATTTTTTTTTATGATGGCGTTCTAAATATTTTTCTTTGAATATTTTTCGAAAAAAAAAAAGATAAAAATACTAAATTGAAAAATGGCAGGTACCTTTGAGTCTTTACAATTTCGATTTTACTTTTGCTGTAGCATGGATGATCCTAATTGTATGTAGAAAAAATATATCCTTGGAGAGCATTTTCAATTTCTATATTATTTTTGATTCACTGCACAATTCAAATAGCTTTTGCACCATTATTGTTTATCATAATAATATTGGTTTTGGGAATATTTTATTCACAAATGCACACACAATCTAAGAGACCATTTATAAAACAGTTTTATTTTCAGGATACAGAAATGTTTTTAGAAATAGTGAAAACCGAAAGAAATTTTTTTAATTAAAAAAAATGCTCTATATTTTCAATATTGAAATATTTTAATGGATCAATGGAAAATAATTCATTCGTATATGAGTAAATGTAAAAGTTATATCAGTAACGTTTAAATGATATTGAGGTTATTTAAACACTCTTTCTGGATTAAGTTGGATGGTATTTATTTGTTTAAAGGTGGAACCGACAGCGAGATTCGAATAATAGGTTTTTTAAATATTTTTTTATCCGATCTACAATCATGCTCTATCTTATATTTGAATAAAGTTCAAGCCATTTTAGTATTTTAACACATAAACCTTTGTGTGACAGACTTTTATTTAGAGTTAAAAACAATTATTAAACAATTATTTAGAGGTAAAAACAATTATTAAACAATTATTTAGAGGTAAAAACAATATTTAAAAATATGCAATTAAAATTATTTCCAATTTAAGTATAACAGGTATTTTGAACGTTTTTTTTTCGATCTACACTCATGCTCTACCTCAAATTCGAATAACGTCCGGTCATTTTAGAATTTTAAACCTGAAACCCCTTGTGTGACTGACTTTAAGAGCTACATTTGAATGTAAAAGCAATATTTAGAACGATGCATTTAAATTTGTTTCGAACTTAAGTTTAACAGGTATTTGAAATCTTGTTTATATTTTCGATCTAAAATCATGTACTATATTAAATTCGAATCAAGTTCCGGTCATTTTAGAATTTTAATCTCCAAACCCTTGTGTGACAGACTTTTAGAGTTATATTTAAAGGTAAAAACAATATTTAAAAAGATGCATTTAAAATTATTTCTAATTTAAGTATAACAGGTATTTTGAATCTTGTTTATTTTTTCGATCTACAATCATGCTCTACCTCAAATTCGAATAAAGGTCATTTTAGATTTTTAACCCCTAAATTCCTTGTGTGATTGACTTTTAGAGTTATATTTGAATGTAAAAACAATTTTAGAAAGAAATGCATTTCAAACTATTTGCAAAACTACTGTACTGGGATAAATTTAAATATTTTATTTAACATCGATATGTCCGACTTACTTCAAGTAATATGAAAATAATATCCCTACCCTTAAAAATACAAGGACATAAATTATATCAAGTAAATTAAACTAACCCACCATAAGGATATTTTGTTTAATGAAATTTGACATTTTTGACTTCTACTAGCTTTTATGGTTAAACCCGACACCAAAATATTCCCTATTACTACATATTTTACGAAACAACATTCTAGTATCTGTTTAAAAAATCTCTACTTCTTTGATCTCTACTTCTAAATGCAATTTTCCACATCGTAATAGGTCATTACTCAACATACTTTCCTCGAGAGTTCCTGTGAGTGGAAAATATACAACTTCGTAAAAAACTAACTGAAACTCATAGTTTATTAAATGTGGGTTATATTTTTTGTAAACAAGATTAGTTGACAAGAGCATGGTTAAGACCTTTCCTCGTCTTTTCAGAAAATGCTGTTCCCCACACTCGACGGGAAAGTTAAAAATTTAACCCGGTTGTTTTGAAATAATTAAAAATGCATTCACCCTGTCGCTAATTGAGAAAATAAGCTAGGGAATTTTGAAACATAGTGTTAATCCACTAAATTACTAAAATTTTCAAAAACTCTTAATAGGCTCAGCATTTTTCATTATGATCTCTTTGTTGATTGTCTATTTCATAAAGATGCTTTTGAAATGTAGATTCTTCTACTTTATTTTAAAATTTGAAAAATTCTTATTTTTTAATAGAAATTTAAAAATAGTTAACCTAGATTTCATTTAGAAGTTTTCAAAGGAATTAAACTATGTTCTGCACTTTGGAGGTATAGGGCACTATGTCCATTTTTTTTTATTTCCAGGTTAAAATTGCGATATTATATGTTTACGTGCACTCTTTACGAATATATAAAACACTAGCTTTTATATGGATTACCAACGGACATAAATTGTTTTAAATTCTATGTCCATAGAAACCTACAGGTTA
Source organism: Troglohyphantes excavatus (assembly GCA_963932185.1). NCBI lineage: Eukaryota > Metazoa > Arthropoda > Arachnida > Araneae > Linyphiidae > Troglohyphantes > Troglohyphantes excavatus. Next base: position 30,419,684 of record OZ010676.1, read on the forward strand.
TAAACATTTTACAAGCCCTCCTGTGAAATAGTAAAAATGAACATAGTGTCTTTTACTTCGGTGGTACAGAATTATTTTAATAGATATAACTTTTAAAATAATTAAACAAAAATTCAACACAGCGTATATTCATGAATTTAAAATGTTTGTACATTTCTTGAAAAACTGGAGATGAAAAACTGGATGACTATAGCCGTCCTTAAGAGGCTAAAGACGTCCTTATGAGGTTATATTTAGAAGGTTAAAGAAAAATAAAGTATTAAACTTGAGCCATGCTTCAGCGTACCTTGCCTTAAAAGCTACAGTATTCGAAACTTGACCTTTTGTTTTGACCTTTTTTTACTGCGGGTAAAATATTTTAATTTCCAAACTGTATTTTAATCTTTTCAGGGGCTATATTTTTCCATTTTTTTATTTTATAAATATTATATTAAGAAAGTATGTAAACAATATTTCTCAAAATTAAAATTATTGTTTCCTATCAACAGGCAAGAATGAAAAAAAAATATCTATACCAATGTAAAAAACAAACCAAGCAAGCTGCCATTCTGATTGTCAAGGCGTGTATTTGGCGCCTATGATAGTTTATATGCTTCGAGGAGACAGTAATATGACACTTTTTGTCTGAAACCGGAAAATTGTTTGTAAAGAAAATATATCTTCATACACATATGTAATTAACGTCAAAAGATCGTATTTTTCCATATTTATGATCTTCTAAATCATGCATTATTCTACGAATGACAATCCTTGGAGACAAAATACAAGACAATCTATTAAAAATAAAAATAAGTTATTTACTGTAAATTATAGTAGTGTTTTAGTTCTAATTACATGAATTTAATCGAAATCGTATTGTGAAACAAATGCTAAAATCATTTTGTCAATAAAGTGTATGAAAATAAAAAAAATGGTGTGTAACTCTCTCTGGTTTTGTCATCGATTGATGACACACTGATCATTAAAATCCGCTATTATTTCAAAAGATTCGTTCCTTAATTAGGATTCTTTTTGTATTCTTTTTGTTCAATTATCTTTTTACTTCTTTGAGTTATTATTGAAGCTTGAAATCGGATATGTTTCGGTAGTTGCCTTTATTTTTAACGAGATCTTTCAAGAAAAAAATAAGACATATTTTTAAACATACAGAATTCGGTTTCATTGTTATTAGGATGTTTAAATAATTGCGATTAGTGTTTGGTGAAGAAGTTGTTTGGAGGATACGCTTTATTTTAAACAAACTTCATATTGTTGTTCCATTCCATAAAAGAGACAGCGGAATATTTAATATCTGGAAATGAATTTAATTTAATATCAAATCCTTTTGTATTTAATACAAATAATAATATTAACGACATTTCTACACTGTTAAAAATAGGTATTCAAAAATAATTCAAATGTACTCATTTTTGATAACATTCGATGCTTATCATGGCTTCGAATACATTAGCTTCAATTTTGAAAAAAACATGTACTCAAAAATAAGTACAATGCGTAAAAATGAATAAAAAGAGCAGATATTAGCCTACATAGACTACCTTCATAAATCTCTTTCAATAAATATCGACATTTTTTTCAACTAAGACTTACCGGAAATCGAAACCAGGTCCTCAGGGATCGCAACCCAATGTCTTATCCGTTGTACTACCAAGACGACGTGAAGAAGTTATAAACGGAAGAAATTTTTAAAAAGATGTACCAAGAGAAAGGGAAGTAAATTAATTGATTTGTAATAACTCAGTTTCCATTTAAACAATCGACATCAAATAATGTGGAAAACTATCTTCTGAACACCTAGTTTAAGTTTGTCAAGTCGCTTTGTTAATATGGCTTGAACAGAAGCTGTTATTAGCAATATTAAATCACACTGCTCATTTTTGAACAAGTACGGTTACTTCAATTTGAGTTCGTCATCGCTCATTTACAATGCAATTGTCCTCAAAGAAAAATAAGTAGATTCAGTAACTAATTTTTATGTACAATTTTTTTACAATGTATTCAAACTAAAATTCTATCTGAAATGTGTATTAAAATAATTTATCTTGTTTAAGCTTTATTACAACACTAAATAAATTAGATACATTTAATGATTTGAAAGCGGAATAAATTATTTCATTCATACTTATTTGCCACATAGTATTTCTTCTTTAGTACTAATATAGAAAATTCATAGCAAAATATATTTTTCATATAAAACGCTACAAATTATTTTTTGATCAGTCTAAAAATTGGCTTAAAAACAAAAATGTGGGACGGATCAAGCTTAGATAATTTGCCAGACGTGTTTTGAGGAACAAACATTCAACACGTGTTTTGTTCCATTATCGTGATTGGTAGGAAAACTCAAATACGTTTTCTTAAATTCATTGACACCTATACAGATTCCAATTTTTGCAAATTAATTTTAATAGGAAGAAATGCGTTTTGGATGAATAAAATAAGTTAATTCTTTAAGAAACTTGGAGGCAAAATTCAATGAAAAAACTAACTGAAATAAACTAGATTTAATAAATTTGGGACAAAACACGTTTTGAATGTTTAATCCTCATTTTCACAGGGAAGGAGCAAATTTTATTCCAATGAAAAAAATCCTATGGAAGTTTTTGTTATTATAATTAAAATTCCTATTCTGCTGTTTGCAAAATACTTCTTGATAGTATAGCTGCATCGCGAGTTATTGCAGATATTTCTGGATCTAATAACCGTTAAATGATACTTCCTTTAATGTCCCATTAAAGCTGCATAAAAAAAACTCTAAGTTGTCCTAAACTGTTTAAGGTTTTAAGTGTTAAATAAAGTAAATAAAATAAAACGTTATGTATTTTTTAATTCATTCAATTGAGTCAGTTGTAAATAAAGGCATCTAATAGAACATTCCAAATGCATTAAACATTCCAAAGAGTTGCATTTCTATGATATCATCTTACCAGCTAATATGAAAGTAATGCTATAAGTCTACGTATTTCTACAAAATTTATTCATATAACAACAATAGGGTTATAATAGTATCTTTGATAGTAGATATTTCCGAAAAGACATAAAGAGTTAAACTGCTAAACCTGTTTTTGTTACCCTGTAATAAAACTAATACCTCACATATTGTATATTCGAAGTAAAACATAATTCAAAAACTCACATTATTGCCATAATTGAATATAATGCATGTATAACAATATGAGATTTATAACTGAATACAAAATATACTTTTCTCGTAACTAAATTATTGATCTTTTTTAATTATATCAACGATACGCATTAAAAATCCTATATTTCTTATGCTATCCCTTTTCCTGTATTATTGGAAATCCTGCTCCCAAAATTGCATACCTTCGACCAATCTAAATCTTCCTTGGCTAGTTGAAATCGACCGTGGCTAATTAGATCAGCATTTCTAGGGCAGAATTTAATGCTTGACAAGGACCTGTCACTGAAATTATTCTAACACCTCCCTTCCATAGGCTTCCTCAGCTTAAGCCCTAAAAGGTACTGAAAATAACGTTCATTGATTAAATGAACTTTAGTTTTCTAGTACGAAGTGTGCTTTAGAAGCATGTGCTTTGAGGATTAATCGAACGGGTACTAAAGTTGAGATATGATCAATCCCAATTTTTAAGGTGTACACGTACACACTTTAAAATGTTTTTAATTATGAATTTAAAAATCTAGTTTTTTCATGTATGAAAACGCCTTAAAACTCATGATGATTCATTATAAAAAAACATGAATAAAGTCAAATGTTAATTAGAATTTAGTAATCTAATTAGCATGTTTTTTAAATATGATTACGCAAGTTGTAATTAATTTAGAAGCATAATTTTTGTTGGAAATTACTCGTAGTATTTTTATTAATGTTATGAACCTCCAAAAAGTTTATAGCATTTAAAGTTTTATTTTAAATAATGTTTTTAACTCAATAGTCATTAAAAAAACTTTTTTTTCAAATTTTTAATTTTAAAATTTTACTAAAAATTCATTTTTTAACTAACTTTTATGATGGAGGGTCATAACATCATTTATTATCATTTAAATATATTCTTTCCAACTCAATAGAAATATTTCTGTTAAAAATTTATAAGTAGAAAAGAAATACGACATATTTTATCATTAGTATCACACCATTATTATAGTAGAAGTACCAGATGAAAGAACCACATAAAGAAGTACTACGACGTTAGTACCATATAAAACTACTATAAATTTTTCATTATTTGCAATAATAATATTTGCACGCGCTTTTACTATTAATATTCTTATTATTTTTGTCCCATTTTCTTTATCTCAAATTTCTGCCAGAATAATTGGTATTTCACATAATGAAATAGATGTTTTATTTATATATAATAATAAATAAACCATCTATCAATATGCGATATCTATCCATCTATCAATCAATATGAGATCAGTAAACACGTCACTATTCAGAATATTTGCGATTACGTTTTTTGTAAAACGATCTTTTTCTGTCTTTTGCAACTTCCCGTTCAGATAATGTCATACTTGTCAATCATCTGTCTGCACAAACGCTTTTATGGAAACCTTTCTCAAAAGAAAGGAACGAACTGTACAAAAGGGAGGGTTTCAACAGTCTGTCAAATGGGGTCATTTTGATGGATATTTATGTGTATTTGATCCAAAAAATATTACATAACTTAGTAAATGCTTTTTATGAATTGTGAACAGAAATTTGTAACTGCATTTAAGGTTTATAAAAAAAGACTTTGTCAGGTTATTTAAGCATAAAATTGTTGTTATGGGTAATTTTAAAATAAAAAATAATAATTGCAGGAATCCCATTCAAAGTTATCAGATTAAAATTGATATTTTTTTTATTATTACTCTTTAGGGAATTTAGTGGAAGTGAATTTTATTAAAAGTTTTTTTGAATAGATTTTATATGGAAATTTAAAATAGTAAGCTTAAATTTTTTTTAAATTGAATTGATTCTCATTACTACAAATTTTCACATGTTCTATTAAAATAAAACAATGCAAATATAAGCTGCGCATTTCAAAACATTTTGCCAGTCTAATCAATTTAATGTTTTAATGACTTACGCTACTTTTCCATGTACTCTCTTTTAATCATAAAGTTAACCTTCTTTTCGTATTTTCCGAAGTAGATAAATCCTTACAATTTGGGGGAATCTTTCTTTATTTTTCATAACTAATACGATAAAATACTTAAGTACTCTCTTGGGAACAAGCAGCAGAGAATGAATTTCCCGCTATCAGCGAAATGAAGCTTCGTTACACCGAGTTTGAACTCCTAACGAAAACATGTGTTGTAATTATGATCTCGTCTCATAATTTTCTCGCTTTAACAACGGATACCAATGTTATTTCATCGCTAAATAGCAAATATGAATAAGTCATTTACATATTTTACAGAGATTTAGAACCTAAAAATGGAAATTTGGAACCTACATACCATCACATTCGTTACTTCAAAATAAAATACAAGTGTTGTTGATTAGTTAGTGAGAAATTATTATTTATTTTAAGTATGTAGGAACAAGTGCGATATATATATTATTAAGCATTCCACTACTATGAGATTGATAGATACAACCAAACATTCGATATAACCAAAGTAATTAATTAGAGCAACAAAAAATTCCAAAGGCAAATTTCAAGGTGATAAGAAACTATATTTTCTTTATAACCTAAATTAGTTTTCTTTATAATTGAAAAATATTTTTTTTCTTCATTGATAAAGATACCCAATACAATATTTATACTAATATTTTCGCACTATGGTTTTATTAAGGTTTAAACGTCATTTTTATTATTCAAAAAAATTATTGCCAATATCACATATGTTCCGGTTGTGGAGTTTTACAAATTTAAAATTTCAAGAATTGGTAAATCATTGTTAAAATAAAGCCGATCATTACAAAATAAAACTATTTTGAGTATTGCATGCTGTATTTTACATGGATAAAAGTTGTATGCTGTTAATATTGTACTTCATTGAAGATGGAATATTAATAGGATATATATCTTAATGGATATTATGTTTTACACATTAATCGAGAAAGAACGTTTACTGACCTCACCATTTTATACCGTACTATATATGGAGATTGTATAAGGATTTTCTACCTTACGCATAGTGAATGGCATGTGAAGAATTTAATTTTGGAGTATTTAGTTTACCCTGCATTGTATTGTACTTCATTGTAGTATCAGCTTGTTAGGTAGTTTAATTTATCTTTGATAGTTAAATATGCATCGAAAATCGTTTAATTTAATTATCTTACTTTATTATAACATGTAGAAAAGTTAGTAGTTTTAAATCGCTTGACAACTATATTGTAAATTTTAATGCATTAACTTATAATTTACTGTAACAATCAACTGCACGCTATGTTTGTATAATTTTTCCAATAATTTTGTCAACATTTTTATTCTTCCGAAATATGTTCAAAATTGAAGATTATAAACTTATATTTTTGACTATTTCTAATAAATTTCCACAATAAAAAAACAAAGATAGATACTATATTCGTTATAAGCAAAGTAATTAATTAGAGCAACAAAAAAATCCAAAGGCAAATTTCAAGGTGATAAGCCACTATATTTTCTTTATAACCAAAATTAGTTTTCTTTTCGATTGAGGAATAAACTTTTTTCTTCATTGATTAAGATACCCAATACAATATTTATACTAATATTTTCGCAATATGGTTGTCATTTCTATTAATCAAAGAAAATTATCACCAATAACACATATGTTTCGGTTGTGGAGTTTTACAAATTTTTACAAATTTACTTATTTAATTGTTACTAACAATTAAATAAGTATTAATACAAAACTATTTTAACAGAATATATAGATCTTCATAGCAAAATATCCACCTGAAGCTTATATTCTATATTCCTTCCATAATCAGGGTAAAAAAAATAACGACGAACAAAGCAATCCCTTTCATCTTTCTCTACAAGATTGCATGCAGTTTCTCCTGTTACTTTCTGTGGTAAGATGAAAGATATTTTTTCATATCAATAATTCAAAGGAGAAAGAAATCGCTTTTGTCTTTTTTTCGATGTTCTACAGAAAATCAACCTTGACAAATGAGGAGGCATGCATAGGAGCATAGCAATGAATCGAAACACTTTCTAGGTATAAATTGGGTCTTTAATAACATAAAGTAAGGCCTAAAGTGACATTTTGGAAAAAATGTTTAGAATGGGGAGAGAAAGTTTCCATTAAATTTCGTTAAACTTTAAGTAAACGGAGCATGTGGCAAACAAAACTAAACGGATTTATAAATAATATACAAGTTTCAAAATGTTTAACTTTTAAATTATTTAAAATTTAGAAATGGAAGAGAAATCTATTATAAGAATTTTGCTGACGAAGAAGCAAATTATGATAGTCGTGTAGAATTTGCCGAGTAAGATGACAGCTCAGGTGTTGTCCTTATTATCAGAACGTGGGTCAAAGTTGCTAAACAGTGTTCCCGGAATGGTCGCCCAAATTGTCGTTAATTGCTTTTATATAATTACTGCTGGCGAATTGTTGTGTGGGTCTAATGCGACGTATATATATATATATATATATATATATATATATATATATATATATATATATATATATATATATATATATATATATATATATATATATATATATATATATATATATATATATATATATATATATATATATATATATATATATATATATATATATATATATATATATATATATATATATATATATATATATATATATATATATATATATATATATATATATATATATATATATATATATATATATATATATATATATATATATGTGTGTGTGTGTGTGTGTGTGTATAACATCATCCAATAAAAATTAGTAAGTGCAATCTTATTTTTAAGCAAAAAAATTTTTATACATATATTTTGAAAAAATATAATATATAAAGGAATAAATGTAATTAAAATTCTTATAAACATTAAAATTTTAATTTACATTGCGTCGTATTGTTACAAACATATGCATATCCACATTTCCATTTATTTTATGTGTCCTAAAGCACTTATTCTTCCTTTAAAATATATAGGTGATATTAAACTTTAAAAATTTTAAGTGACATGCGCAAAATCAGTTTTTCTGTAAACGTTTTAAAAGCATTACTTAAAATTTGATTTTAAAAATTGTAAATATATATTTATAGTTTATTCAGATTCGCATGGAAATCCTAACTATAGAAATCGTGTATTATCAATACTTATATATAAGAATGAAGTGTCTGTCTGTAGAATCAAACAAAACCCCTCATTTTGAGTTTTCTTCACGAATTAGAATACACTGATTCAGAATATTACATAAATTTTTTTTTGTCTGTCTGTCTGTCTATTTGTCCGGATTTAACTCAAAAGCTACTGCACAGATTTTTATGAAACTTGCACCATTTGAACAATATTTTTTTAGTTTAAAATCTGCACTTTGTTTCATGTGGATATCTGCAACCATTCAAAGGTTATAGAACTTTTTCCATTTTCTCTAACATTACTCCTATGGGAAATTTACATCTCGATCTTCCCTTCATAACATTATTGTTAAAAATCACCTTGGCGACCAAAAATATTTTTCGACTATACTGGGATAAACGATTTATTTTGATTGGCTGATGAGTAAATGTCGCCAAATGAATTAAAAATGTCGCCAAATGAATAAATTTTTTCTCCAAATTAATAAAAATGTTGCCAAATGGGCTATAATAGAGGTCCTATATTAAAAAATATCATCCCAATGGCGAAATTAGTGTCAAAATAACAAAATTAATGTCGTTAACAAAAACCTCGCCAACCGAAGGAGGAATATAAACCAGCTCTTTCGACTGACGCCATGTGTATTCATGTACCGAACAACTTCACTTTATGACAATAGTGCTATTTGTTACAGAGTGGAATATTACTATGGGGCACCCTAAAAGTTTAACTTAAGGTTTTCTATATTTATACCTCCATGTAGCTTATTTTTAAATTTTTACTTCAAAAACATATTATTGGAATTCAAAAATGAATATTTGATAATTAATTTTTATAAGAAATATTGTCAGTAAATATTGACCCATATGAAATTATGTTGAAAGACGGATATATAGACTCCGGTCGCCAATTGGCACAAAAAAAAACCTTTACCAAATTCGATAAATTATTTCGATTTGGAAGAATGCAATATTTTTTCTTTGATATATTATTGCGTCGCCAATATTAAAACTAATGATAGTGAAGTTTACTACATGGAGGGGGGGGGGGGGGTTATTGTCACTAAATGGTTAAATTTTATACAAAAAATACGCAATTTAAAAAAATTTTAGGAATGTTTATTTCACAAAAAGAAACATTTTGCAAAAACATCAGTTTATATAGTACTCGCAATAGCAAGTAAAGTCGTGAACATAAAAATAAATTTAGGTATCTCAAAACTCAAAGTAATTTAATAAATCTGGATTTTGATAAAGTTTATTTTTCACGATGCACAGAGAGTGATATGCGATGGCTATGCTGAAAAGACAAAATCGCGCAGCTGTTAATGCGCAAAGTGACCACGAGCAACGCCGGGCCATATTGCTAGTACTATATATAAGTCACATAATTCCAAAACGTCTCATGGCTACTTTGGAGAACAAGTTCATCACATTTTTAAATAAAAAAAATTTCGTATTACATTTTATTTCTACACCTGGAATTAAGCAAAATATGTTTTTTAATGTGTACAATAATATAGAAATAACAATAGAAATAAAATGTAATACGAAAAAAAAATTATTTAAAACTGTGACAGGCTTGTTCTCCAAAGTGGACAAAAGTGATTGACTCATATGACTCATATGATTGATATTGCTAACATCGATAGTTATCCTACTATCGATGTTATCCAACTAGCGATTACGATGCATCATCGAAATCGCATCTTTTTGGCAAAGGTACTTTCTGATCATAAGCGAACCGTTCGATTTGATATTGATAAACATGAAAACTTTTAAATCAACAAAACCTAAACAGCAAATTTCGAACGAGATATAATGATAAATTAACTAAATTTAATGACTGGTACAACATACCCTGAAAGCCAAGTTGAGTAAGAAATTTGTGAAACAACAATTACGAATGTTTATAACTTTAATAATAAACAAACTTCTCTTGTCCTCTAAAATTTGAAAAGAGTACTACACACTATATTTTGAAGTATCTTCGATAAAATTAACGGTCGAAAATGTCACGTTCTTTCCGATTAAATCTTAACCTTAATAATTAGAAAATAGCTTATGAACACCAAAAAAGTATTAATTAGCTGAAACTGCTTAAGTTCATTGGAACTTCACGAAATTTGAAAGTTAAAGAAATATAATTACAAAGAATTGAGGAAATAAGCAAACTTTAATTACTTATAAGTGGATTTTTAATCAGCACACCCGATAAATTAGTTTAGTTGAGCGCTTTAACTAATACTATCATCTGCTGCATAATGTCCTTCAGTACCTTTTTAACCCACCCGGTAACAAATAGTGAAATGATTAAAAATCTTTTTTTTATACTGCAATCCAATTATTTAACTTAACATTCAAAGACAAAACTTGTTTGAAGAGATTCTTCTCTGATTTGGTAGAAAATTATTATTATATGATTGTTTATTTTAGGAGATATTTCTATTAAAATTCTCAACATTTAATTAAGGGGTTACTATAATCTGAATTAGAAAAGAGTACAAAGAGAGAATTTCTCCTTTTTCAAGTAATGTTTATTGTTTAAAAGTATTTTCTAGAACAGGCATGCACTGTTAAAAATAGGTACTCAAAAATAAGTAAAATGTACTCATTTTTAGTACATTTGATGCTTATCATAGCTCCGAATACAGAAGTTTCATTTATGAAAAATACATGTACTCAAAAATGAGTACAATGAGTAAAAATGAAAAACGAGGAATTGCTTGCCACGTAAGCTGCCTTCATAAATCACCTTCAATAAAAATCAACAATTACAACCATGACTTACCGAGAATTGAACCCATATCCTAAGACACATCAGTCCAGTGCCTTATCCTTTGTACTACCAGGACGACGTGAAGATGTTATAAACATAATTTTTTTTTAAAGGTGTGCAAAGGTAAATGGGAAGCCATATGGGACCATAAATCACCTTCAATAAAAATCAACAATTACAACCATGACTTACCGGGAATTGAACCCATATCCTAAGACACATCAGTCCAGTGCCTTATCCTTTGTACTACCAGGACGACGTGAAGATGTTATAAACATAATTTTTTGTAAAGGTGTGCAAAGGTAAATGGGAAGTAAGATAATTGAGTTGTAATAACTCAGTTTCCATTTAGGCAATCGATATCAAATGATGTTGAAAACCATGTTCCAAACCACTATTTTAAGTTTATCAGGTCGGTTTGTGAAGATGTCTTGAACAGAAGCCGAGATTAGCAATATTAAATCACAATGCTCATTTTTGAGAAAGTACGATTACTTAAAATTCAGTTCGTCATCGATGCAATTGCATCATTTACGATGCAATTGCACTCAAATAAAAACGAGTACGTTCAGGTACTCATTTTTAAGTACTTTGTTTACGATGTGTTCATTGTTTAAAAGTATTTGCTAGAGCAAGCACGTTATGACTATGGGTTGAATAAAGACGTTACAAACAGAACACTATCATATCACCGTCACCTATGGGTGCCTATGCCACTGTAATATTTGTCTATGTCCACTCTGTGGATTTAAATTGCGATATCACTACAATTTAACATTATAATAGTGGTTCGCTAAATGACCATGTATGGCTTCTAAATGACCATTTTTCTATGTTTAAGTTTCAAGTTTTCAATGTTTAATTTTTCTTTGTTATTATTTCTTTGCAAGTGAGACAGAGATAACTTTGAAGACGTCTATGAGATTTTTCGGTCAAAGGTACGTCTCTGCAATATCACACAAAGACCGAGTTAGTATTGTGGATAGAGTAAGAACGTTTTTTAATTTTAAGTGTAACATTTAAATGGATTAACAATAAACTTATATTCAGGACTTTGCCAGAAGTGGCTGATATTTATGAAAAATAATTTTTGAAATCAGTCATTCAAAAATCAAAACATCAGCATATATATTAAATAGTCAGACAGATAGATAAACATAACGATAGGCGAATATGAGCGTTCAAACAGTTTGAATGTAATTTAACAAGAAATTATTAATCATAAAATTTATATTGTTATATTTATATTTATATATTATATTATAAGACTTATGTATAATATTATTAGATTTATATATTATATTATTAGATTTATATATTATATTATTAGATTTATGTATAATATTATTAGATTTATATATTATATTATTAGATTTATACATTATATTATTAGATACACTGTAAAAAAATGGTGCTTAAAAATGAGTACCTGAACTTAATCATTTTTCTTTGAGTACAATTGCATCGTAAATGAGCGATGACGTACAAACTTAAAATAGGTGTTCAGAAGTTGGTTTTCCACATTATTTGATGTCGATTGCTTAAATGGAAACTGAGATATTACAACTCAATTACTTTACTTCCCAATTATTTTATTTCACATTCTATTGGCACACCTTTTTAACCTTTATTCTGTTCAAAACTTCATCTTGTCTTTATATATATTATATTATTATATTTTTATATTATATTATTATATTATATTATTATATTATATTATTATATTATATTATTATATTATATTATTATATTATATTATTATATTATATTATTATATTATATTATTATATTATATTATATTATTATATTATATTATTATATTATATTATTATATTATATTATTATATTATATTATTATATTATATTATTATATTATATTATTATATTATATTATTATATTATATTATTATATTATATTATTATATTATATTATTATATTATATTATTATATTATATTATTATATTATATATTATATTATTATATTTATATATTATATATTATATTATTATATTTATATATTATATATTATATTATTATATTTATATATTATATATTATATTATTATATTTATATATTATATATTATATTATTATATTTATTTATTATATTTATATATTATATTTATATATTATATTTATATATTATATTATTATATTTATATATTATACTATTATATTTATATATTGTTATATTTTCTAAAAGTTTATATTAGTGTTTTACTATTTTTTTTAATTGTAAGCTTTTGAAGAAAAAGGGGAAACAATTCAGAAAGACATTATAGTATATTACTCTGCAGCATATTACGAAATATGCTTTCCAAATTTTTTGTGAACATATATTATCTACAAATAAAAAAAGTATAAAAGTAACCTTTTTGAGGAGAAAGGTATATGATCGAGAAATAGTTTTTCGTTTTCTACAATGCTACATTTCTGAAATGCGTCTCTTTATTCACTCACCAATTCAATAGAAAAATTCGTGATATTGCGTCAATGTCATATTCAATTCAAAATCCGACAAATATATATAACAAAAAATAACGTTGCAACAACTTAACTGTGAATTTCTGGCTGTAAGGGTGGATATTGTTTTTACAAATCTTAAAAACTAGGTCAACTTACTTTTATTGCGCAAATTTAGCGTTTATGTTAGGGAATAAGTTATTGAAATAACTTTACTTTTTACTTAATAACTTTTTTTAACTTCTTTTAATAAAATTAAAAACAGTTAAATAATATTTAACTTGAATATATATATCCGTTTGAGAATTTTTTGATTCTATATTTGGAATTTATCTCATAAATATCTTAGGAAGAAGTTGCAATCACTTTGTCACCCTATGTAAATTGGATGAGTAAGAAGAAGGAAATTTATAATCCTTTAATTTACATCGTAACAAACATCCGTGTATGAATAAAATTCCTATATGAATGTTTGTTGCGTTTTAAAAAAAAATTGCAAATACATCCCTAATAAGGCATTGTATTATACTATCGTTTAGGTTCATAAAACAATATAACACCTTGCAATAATTTATAAAAGCTACCAAAAAAGCAAATTATCATACTAATATAGGAAGGAGAGAAACCATCAATATTTTTATTAAATTAATGTTAACCCAAATAGTTTACAACTAAAACTATTACTATTGAGATGGTACTAGATACATCATATTATAAATTACATTAGACTCCTTCAATTGTTAATATGACCAATTTAATTTTTATTCTCAATATATTTTAGTAAAAACTCATTAAGGTTAAAATATCTTTATGAGAAATTTAAAACTTAGAAATATTTCTTTAAAAAAATAATATATATATATACAGTTACTGATGAACAATTTAGACAATAGTAATTGATTTAGTTTTTCGTTGATTGCTTGTTGAAAATCAAAGACTTATTTAAATTTATTCAGTAAATGATTCACAATAGCTTATAATCTCGTTCCATCTATTGCATGAAATTATCACATCATTCCAATTTATCTAACTAAAATTGCAAATAGTTATGTATTCAACATCTATAATTGAATAGCTATTACTAATTAATAATGTTACTGATTATAACTGCGTAGGATTACAGTAAATTACCTAAATTGGATCCCACACTATTGGCTTTGATGGGCAAGTATCGTATACTACAACTATTCTAGATATGGGAAATTACTAAATCTAGTAAATTACTATAATCGCGATATTATAAATTGTAAATAGCTTTGTTAAGAATTATTGTTAAACTCATAATTTTTTTTATATAATTATTGCGTTACTTTCCATACAGATACTCCGATACCAGTTCACTCTTTAAGATACTCTCTCGATGCCTGTTTAAATAACTATATAGTCATATGTCTACTCTACTTTAATTTTCACGTAGTGACTGGGGCATCACAATGTGATTGATAATGATATGCCTACAATGCTAAAGTAGTATTTACGTGATGCATCAATGACTTGTTTAACAAGTGATTTTCAGAACAAAACCACTCATCACTGTTATTTCATGATTGAATGAACAAATATTCACTCAACGTGTTAGTAATTGATTTTCTGGAACAAAGAATCCTTTGTATTGGCTGATATGCATAGAATACACATCCCTTTTATCCAAGATTACGCGTATTCGATAACAGATACATTACACAAAGAACCAAGTGTCCTGCATATTACAGCATTATATAAGAAAGCGACAGAAAATACGATAAAAATATCATTGACTTTTCATATACCAATCATCATATATATTATTTATGTGGTAAAAATCCCTTTTACGCCCCTTAGACGCAACGAATCTTAACACATGAGGTCTCAAAAGAAAGAGAATTTCGTTGACCAGTGACGAATCGTACTTTCATCTTATAAACATCAACGTTTTTTTTCTCTCCAAAATGCGTTTAAAATAATTCATTTTAACGGGTTTTTTTTAACAAGCCGTTGACAATGATGCCATCTATGAGCAGACCGTTGAACTTTTTTTTAAATCTTTTTGGGGTTTTTTGGGGGGTGGGGGTGGGGTGGGGAGATTATGTGATAATTAACGCATAGGCATGCTAGTGTTCCAATAATTCTGTAAAACTTCTTAAATAATAAATATCTATAATATAATATTAATCATGTTAATTCGTAATATGAGGTATTCAATACAAATATATCCTGAAAAAATTCGCAAATGCTTATATCCTTAAGTGCATTGAATCTCCCGTTAATTTCAATGGCTATTGATTCTGTCATTATAAATTCGATCCTTGTTTGACTTTTAAATTAATTCGATTCTCGTCGGTTGGAGCTCTTTCTCTATGTTTACCTACACATTTAAACATTTATTCCTCGCCTTAGGAAGAAATCCGTAAAAAGTAAAACCGAACTTTAATCTATTTAATTAGATTCCTAAAGGATAGGATATGACTCAAACGATAAACTAATTATAAATAGCAAGAAAGTAATTTATGTTTGCAAAAAAATGACTGTTTTCTTTGGGAAATGAAATGTAAAAATTAATCGATAATATTGTTATTTTTAAGGGGACTTGGTACCCCAAAAATTATTTTCTATAATTTGATTTAAAATTAAATATTTTTGTGATTGGTACATGTAAACTAAGATAAAAACTCGTCTTATAGAACATTGCGTTATAGAATTTTAAAATACGAATACAACGTTAAAATACGCAATAAAAATCCATCAAATCTGAACATGTTTCGGGAGATACGTCTCCCTTCATCAGCAGAGAATGAAAAAATCCAGTAAAATTCAGTAATAAAAAATTAATGTAAACTATTCAGAAAAGAAAATTTAGAAGAAAAAAAATTGAAATTATTTCAAACTTTTTCAAAAATTAAATTTTTGTTAAATTTTTCGAAGATTTAAGGCATTTTTCAAAATGTTTCTTCTCCTTCAGATTTAATTTTTTATCGATTTTTTTTGTAAGCTGTATTGATTTATGTTTAATAACTTTAGGGATCGGATTTTGTATAAGTATTTTACTTTAGGAGAAAAAAAAATTAGTGAAAAAACAGCCATTTTTGTCCAAAAAACTCTAATTCTTAAACATTTTAATTTTTTTAATAAATTGTTTTTAATACTTTTCTTATTTCATCCCAAATTCTATTTAATATACTCTTGTGTACATGTACAAAAAATTTCACGATGATTCATACATATTTGTTGGAGTTTTAGTATTTTAAGTTGGTGTATGTTCACGAAAATAGCTAGCTGAGATTTAATGCTGATGCATTTAAAGATTTCAGTATTGAAAATAATTTATTATAAATGTCCCAATTAACTAAAATATTTTTTCACATAAATAACGTATATACATCCTAGAAATTATGTAAAATTAATGCCAAATAATAATTATTATATTTTGCTGCAACCTTAAATAACAATGTCAGTTTCAGTATTATAAAATTTCAAAAAACGAAATAAAATGATTCACTGCCAAGCAAATTTTCATTCTTGTAATACATTTTTAGCAAACCACCAACTACTGAACATTATGAAACAAAAATTGACAACAGATAATTATATAATTTGCTTTAATGATGAGTGTAATGTAGGAAAAACTGAAAAAAATTTAGTGGATTTATCCATGACACTCACTGTAAAATTAAAGTACCCTGCAGCATAAGTGACTCCTTATTTATTCTTAAATTACTTTTTCCCTTTATGCATTGCAATATTTACAAGTTTGAGTGCAAAATCCTTGATAAAGCGGCGTATTGATAAATAAGAGATTTTGCAGTATTCCACCTTTTCCTCTATTGTCTTTTGCGCAAATCAATCCCCACACAGAGTTCCAGTAAATTAATTTCCCGTCTGATTCTAAAGATTTTGAAGACTTTTTCATAGTATGTATAATTCTTAGTTGTATTCATATACAAAATTTGACAAAAAAAACACTGACTCGCTTTTTGTTTATAAATGTCTCTTTAGGATACCTGAACTAGTTGATGATTTGTACAATTTCGTTGGCTTTTTGCGTTTAGCAGGTAACATATCTTTATAACAATTCTGTAGAAGCAATCTTTTGATACATTGACATTATTTTGCTTAGATGTGCCCCATTTTTACATTCGGTTTATGACTTTCTCTATATAACACATTTGATAAATAGTAAAGAAAAAGTTTATAATATGATTAATATTTATTTAATCTAGAAATTTATTAATTTATTATATTTAATCTAGAAATTTTATTAATGCTAGAAAGTTCAAGCGTTATTTTAAATCAATACATTTTTTTGACATTTTCATCGATTTTGGGGTACCGAGCCCTCTTAAATTGTTAACCAAAAAAACATTTTCAACGACCTTTCTCTTTTTTTGTATTATACATGATTACGTAGTTGAAAGAATAAATTATTTTAATTGAATGTCAAATAATGTTACAATATATAATTTTTTTGGGTATTTTCATTTTAATTAAAAAAAAATATTAAAAAATATTATTGAAATTTAATATTTTTCTATTTTAATAAAGTATTTTATTCGATATTTTTAATACTTTATAATACATAAAAGGTATTTATGAAAATAATATGAATATTGCAAAGGGCATCAAACTGTTGACATTCTCCCGCGTACTTAACATGTTGATCTCTTTCAAAAATAAATACTGACTACGATACTATTTAAATTTTTTTAATAAATTCTAATTCAATAAATGTCCTGATTTCAATACATCTGGTGATTTTTTGATTAACTTAGTTACACACAGAGAAGTCGCCTAATACACAGGTACGGAATCCTCAGTGAATGAGTTTAACTGATGCATTGCTGAATTTCTAACTTGTTACAGGTATAATAAGTGCCTGTATACTTTAATGTATTATACCTTTTTAAAATTCAAATATAAATTATTAGAATTTTGTAATAAAGAATTAACATAGGTAAAAGAAAAATTTTAAATTTCAGTATATTTTCTCAAAAATTGTTCTGTGACATGTTAAAAAAAATAAAAATAAAAAAAATATTCTAATTTTTTTTTCATTTTTTTTCGACTGAGAATATATTTTCAAATTATTGAATAAAATAATCTTATTTTCAGAATACAAAATGTTTTTACAAATACATCTTTAGAGACGTGAAATATTTGCAACCAATTTGACTTTAAAGCCATGACCCGCTTTCGAAAAAATTAATGCAAGTATAATTAAAGAACTCTATTTACTTTCTCAATATCAAAAACTGAAAACTTAATTAACTTACTTAAATTCGGACAGCTAGTCATTTTATTCATTTAATTAGATATTACGCTTTAGCAAAGTTTAGGCAAATTAATAAGTTTGTCGTTAACGGTGATTTGAAATGAGTTTTCTTTTGGAATAAACAGCTGAAAGTTGCTTATCGAAAAGGAGTTAAGTATATAAATATATGATAAATATTTCCAACAAATGAATGACACTCTATTTACAACACATACGTGATTAAATAAATAATAAAATTTTACTCGGTAAATTAGGAATTATAATTATTAATTTTTAAATTAGTTATTGTCATATCCTAATACAAGAAAGGGAAAAGTTTTGCCATTCTATAGGACAAAACTTATAATTAGTTTTTTAAATCATATTTCCGAGGAAAAACAACTGCAAGCAAAACACTAGTTTTTCGATACTTTTCATATTCGTCTACAGAAACAGAAGATAATTGAAAATCATTTTCGCAGTTAAAATAAAATTTGCCTTTTAATTAAATTTCAGCGTTGGAACTCCCTTTTCTGCATGGTGAAAAATTACGATCACAAAATTAATTTTTTTCTCTGTCGTTAACATTGCTGTAAATTAAAATCTAAACTTTTAAAATATCTCCGAAATTTAAGAAAATTAAATTTTTTAACAGTTTACAGTTCTAAAAGACAAAAAAATTTTTACACATATCAATTACAAATAATGTCGACCAACTACAGGCTCTAATCCCAGCAAGGTTGGTACTGTCAATCCATCATCCTCACGATTCCCCAATGCCGATCCAATTGTTTTTTTTAAAACCACCCACCCCTGAAGAATTAACAACATACTCAGGCAAACCATTCCATTTATCAATAACCCTATTAAAAAAATAATGCTTTCTAACATCCCGATTAAGCTGTGACTTGTATAATTTGAATCCATGACCTCTAGTCACATTGGCAATATTAAATTCCAATCCCGCCACATCACCCAATTTGATAAATTTGAATAACTGAATAAGATCCCCTCTAATCCTTCTCTCCTCGAGTGTATACATATTTAGAGTTCTAAGCCTTTCTTCATAATTCATTCCTGAAGTACCCTGAATCATTTTTGTAGCTCTATGTTGAACCCGTTTTAATAAATCAATATCCTATTTGAGTTAAGGTGACCAGAATTGTACTGCATACTCTAGATGTGGCCTAGCCAAACTCCTATATAGTGGTAAAATTACGTCCTTAGATTTAGATGATACATTTCTTTTAATAAATCCCAGCATTCTATTCGCCTTCTTACTGGCTGTCCCACAATGGTGTCCCCATTTAAAATCCCTACTTACTGAAACACCAAGATCACTAACAATGTCACTGGCACTAATCTCAGAACTTTGCAGATAATAAGAAGCCTTTCCATTTTTAAGTCCCATGTGCAAGACCTGATATTTTTTAATATTAAATGACATACCCCAACAAGCAGCCCATTCTGAAATTTTTAGTTAAATCGACCTGCAATTGCTCTACCTGTTCTATGCTATTTACTGTGCCCATGATTTTTAAGTCGTCCGCAAAGATGCTAATTAATACAAAACTGTTACATTTCAACTATTTTTCACGTATTTTCTATTTATAAAACTGACTAAATGTCTGCATTCCAAATTTACAATATACAGTAGAACTCTAATTATCCGTACTACAGTTATCCGGATCAACCAAAGAGCAATTATCCGGATCGTTTTGAGGGAAAAAAATCAGCAAAATCCACATTTTAAAATTTTCTTATCGGTGCATAATATTGTTATTAATAGTCATTTAATTACATTACATATTATGCAAAATTCATTTTTAAATAAGAAATAATCTTTTTTTGTGAATTATCTAATTATCCGGATATGATCTGGTCCCAATTGATCCGGATAATTAGAGTTCTACTGCACAAACAAAATCCAGTCTAAGTAACATGAAATTCTACTACTTAACATATTTGAATTCAACAATATTTTTTTGATCTGGTCCCAAATGATCCGGATAATTAGAGTTCTACTGCACACACAAAATCTAGTATAAGTAATATAAAAATATACTACTTAACATACTTGAAACATTTGAATTTAACAATAATTTTTTCCCAAACTGTGCGCACAGTATACGCGTGGTATAAAACATAGAAAGTATGTTATAGCTATTTTCCTCCTATTGTAGGTTTAGAATGAAGAATCATGCTTTACCAGTTAAATATAAATCATATTTATTTTAACGTCGATTCCAAATTCTATGCAATTTTTTAAATAAACTGAATTGTACTTTGAAATATATATAAGGAATGTTATACAAAATATAATTTCCTTACTATGCTTAACATAACTTCTCTAGTTGTATAGCCATTATCTAGAGTCTAGACAAAGGACTACTTCCACTCTTTTCCGGATTTTGTCACTTACTAGAAATTCTTGCTGTCCCAATTCGTTATTGTTGTTATTCCCATCCCTCTCGTTGACTTAGTTGTTATTGCTATTCCGATTGTGGGTTGTCGTTTTTGTGGTCATCATTCCGAATTTATTTGTTGATTTGTTATTTATTCTGCCATTGTTGCTGTTATCGACCGTCATCATTATTTTATTTTTAGAGAATTTTGTAAATTTAATACAAAAATTTAATACATGTCCTCGTTAAAGCAATCGCAATCAATGTATTAATTATATTTTTATAATGCGATAATAAAAATTATAAATTTTAAATTCGCAAAATGTCAATGCGGCATTACGTGAATTAGTTACTGAGAATCAAGAACTCGAGTCGAGTGCAAAATTCGATATAAATTCGTTTTTAAAACTTTGTTTCATGTTTGCATTTCAATGTATGCTCTATCACAAAGATAATATTCGCAATATGAGGGAATTATTATCTATAAGAGGAGTTTACTTTTATGTATGTTTTCGGTTCTGTAAGGGTTGAGTTGTATAATTATTTAAATTATTCCAAAAGTCTTTCAGCTTGAAGGCCTCCGTGGCCGAGCGGTTAAAGGCGTCAGCTGGGAATACGAAGATTCCTGGTTTAATCCTAGGCGATGGACTTGACAAGAAAAGAAAAAAAAGTAGTGATCTTGTGATCGGAGGGTTGCCAGTTTCGCATCAAAATACTAGAAAAGTCGTTCAGAACATTCGCAAAAATTAACGGCGTGTATACGGCAGGTGCACGATAAATCTGATCGGGGTCCAAAGTCCCGACGACTATTGAAGGTGTTGTCTTCGAGATAGACCCCGTCACCAATAGCCCACTGTTGAAAGAGTAAGAGTGCGAGTCTAGAACGACGTTATTTCAACCAACAAAATATAAAAATACCGTTTTTCTCTCTGCCATATCTTTCTAAAATAAGTAACGGAGCCAACGGCTATAACTTTATCAACTACTTCTTATGTGAACTATACGTCATCTGACCATGGTTCAAAAATACGAGGCATCGTTCCCGGGTCTTTCCTTCGAGATAGGCCCCGAACCGTCGCCAATAGCCCACTGTGCAGCTCTAGTGCTGGTGCACGATAAATCTGATCGGAGTCCAAAGTCCCGACGTCTATTGAAGGCGTTGGGTGCCAGTTCAGGTGTTTCCTCGTCATCTGACCATGGTTCTAAAATAACGAGGTGCATGTATGAATGTGTGTGTGAATGTGTATGGGTTCCAGGGTCTTTCCTTTTTTTTTCCGAGGTAGACCCCGAAAAGTCGCCAATAGCCCAGTGTGTAGCTCTAGTGCGACGTTGATTAACGAAACCAACTTTCAGCTTGAAGATTGGTTATTCGAAAAGTAAAACGAAGCGTTTACAAAAGATTTATATTTTATCCTCTAATTTTGCGAGTAGTCTAACTTTCAAAAGTATAGATTCTAGTAAACGCAAAGGAATGTGTGTTTTATTTTACAGCGAGTAATGCAAGCATTGTTTTGCCAAGAAAACCAAAATTGCACTTCAATCGGTTAGTTACGGTTCTATTGTATTTTTAGACACAATTTCCTTTTTTCTGCTTCCTACATCGGCTAATGAACACCGACGGGAGGACTTAGTATGCCAGAATGTTTTTCACTTAATTATACTACAAATTATGATGTCAACTATGATTGAGTATAATTAATTCGTTCGTAAAAATTCTGTTTTACACGCTTTCCCTGAAAGATTCCTTCCCCAAATTGCGCTTTTCAGTAATGGCAAAATTAAATTAACTAGTATTAGCCAATCGGAATGAATTAAAACCAGAGACGAATGAAGTCTTTTCACAAAAAGCCTGGAAGGGGAAGTACGAAGAAGGGCCATAATTTTTATAAACTCATGATTGTCCTAACACAAACAAATTTGTTTATCTTAATTTCTGATAAATTAAATATTTAAATTAAAACAGACGACACAATTTAAATTGGAATTTTACATACAATAGATGTAATAGATTATGTGTGGTACAATTAATTCTTGAAATATATAACATCAGTAGATTACTTTATTTTATGAAAAGAAAATATTTACTAAATTTTATTTATATAATAAATATTCTCCTAAACTCCATCCCTTTAAACCTTGAAACAAGCAACAATTAAAAAAAAAATTTTTTAAACGGTTATTGACAATTGTTTTTCTTTCTTAAGAATATGTTGAAAAAGTTCTACGTGTTTTATATATATCTTGCTTTATGGTTCTGATACAATTTTAGTCAATAATTTTATAACCTATATTTCAAATGACAGAGTTTATACTATATTTTCCGTCAGCTTCTTTTTAGACCACCAAAAAACGATTATGTAAAATAACCTTAACTATATGTCCAAGTTAACACGACTAAACATATTGATATTTCTAAGCAAGCTGTTTGCCAAAAAAATCGAAAAATCGGAAGAAAAGAGTTTTTTTTGGAACAATTCAAAACAAGAATACACAAAACTGGAAAAATATTTTTAAAAAAAAATATTGAAATTTACAGAATTATTAAACCCAACAAACAAAAGATCTATTTTCTCAAAACCCTTGCTTTAAATTCCTTAGCAACTTCAATAAATCTTGATATATTTCAACTAATTATATGAACTTATTATTAATTCAGTTGTGTAAATATAGTGTTTTAGCATGTCAATGCATATATTATATACTAACATTGGAAATTTAGCTAGATATTAACACTTTTTGCATTGTAAATGTAATCTAATTTTTCATGCAGAGAACACAACTCCATTTAAATGCAAAATATAACTGTATGGAGGTAAATTAAAATGTCTACGGTTAATACCGTAGAAGTCAAAACGAATTTCTGAAGAAAAAAAAACTGAATGATATAAACGCTGAATGATTTTAAGTAAACGGATTATGTTATATAGTTAATTAAATGTAATATTGATTTATGTGAAAGAATTAAAATGTAGAGACATTTAAAAATAGTTTCGTTTATCGAAATTTTTTACTGTTTTATAACTGTAATTTCGGAAGTAACACATTCTTCAACACACCTAAAAATATTTTTAACTATATGTAAATACTTATATATCACACATTCTCTAATGATATATGTGAAGAATGGTTTAAGATAGAGACAGGCATTATTTGACTATTTTTTTAAGAAACGGTTTTAAGCTCATATATTTAAATCACAGTGAATAAAGTTATACTTATTTATCGACTTAAGTCTTCAAAATAACATAAGAGTAACATAAGGCTTTACTTTTAGAATGTGTTTATTTGATATTTTATGATTAAATAATTTATAAAAACTGCACAGAAAGTCTCGTTTAATGAAATAATTTAGGTTTAATAAATTCGGTCAATAGTTTAGTATTAATTTTTTATAAACATTGCACATAATTTAGTAACTCTGGTTTATTTTGTCACTGAATTCAAAAGCAATAATTTTTATTCGCTGATGGTTTTTATATTGTTTTCATTATGTAAATTAATCCTTTCAATCCAATTAATATTTTTTCAACATTCATAACAAAATGTTTAATATTAAAAATTGGATTTCAATTGTAAAAATATTAACATAAGATTTTAATTAACCAAATTACATTTTATTCTCCAAAATATTAATTGCTGTTTTTAACTCGGTGCAAGACAAGTAATGATATAACCAAAAAATATCCCCATTCTTTATTTCTTAAAGTAAATCATGTTTCTACCTTAATGAGACTTATTAGACATATTTTCACACACTTAATAATAATAATAATTTTAATATATTTTCTTCAAAATTTAAATTTTTTCAATTTTTAAACTTTTTTTTTTTAAATCTCTAGAGCATTTTTGATAATTAAAATTTTTCACCAACATCTTTTATCATATCTTTTGAACTAATATACATAAGAATTGACATTAAAATTTTTTATACTATATGTTTTTAATTTTTGTATAAATAACTATTTATAATAACACAAATTTTTATTTTAATAATTAAAAAAACTACTACTTATAGAGCTAATTTGCATGTAAATTTATAATATACAAATATTTTACAATATGCTTAAAAATGTTTTTATTTTCTATTAATAATAAAAAGCGTTAGCGTTTCGAAAAACTTAATATCAAGAAAAACCAAAATCTGAGAATAAACGATTTAAAGTTTCCGTTTCTTTAAAAATATAATACATTATCCAGCATAATATCTCAAATAACTCATTAAAAAACATAGATACCTATTATTAATTTTGCAAGAATATTTAGAAATTTCCAGACTATAAATAAAAAAAATACTATAAATAAGAAAGCAAATAAAAACAAAATTAAAAAAATTAATTTGTTTTAGTACTGTGTCCTATTAAATTCATAATTAAGAAAACTTAAGTTAATGAAAATTACTTAAAACAATTCAAAGCACAAAACAAAAAAAATATTTGCTTAACAATATTAAATCATATTGCATGCACGCACATGTTAGCACCTCAAGTTCTCTTGTTACTTGCTGCATCAATAATATGTATAGAACCCAATTTTATAATGTGTCTTGTTTATCATTTTTCAAAATTAAAATTTTGAAATCATTGTATTCTTTATTAATTTCTGTATTAAAAATCGGTCTGTATACTAAAATGTTTTCAGTAATAATGTCTAAAACCATGTAAAAATGAATTAAAAATTAAATTTAAAGTATAGTTCGACGGAGATTTTACTTTAGAAGTCTTCATTGAATGGTTCTTTTACTAAATCATGTTTTCAGGATTGCTAAATTAAATTTTTTTGTCTTATCCAGAAGAGTTGAAAGCAAATGATAATCTTTTTTACATATTTGAAATAATTGTATTCTTTATTAATTTTTGTATTGAAAATCTGTCTGTATACTAAAATGTTGTCTATAATAGTATCTAAAACTTAGTAAAAACAAATACAAAAATTGAATTTAAAGTATAGTTCGAGGGACATTTTACTTTAGAAGCCTTCAATGAATGGTTCTTTTACTAAATCATGTTTTCAGGATTGTTAAATTAAATAATTTTGTCTTATCCAGAAGAGTTAAAAGCAAAGAAGAACATTTTTTTACGTAGAGTTTTTCAAAAAAGAGTACTTAAAATAAAATTTCATAATTTTTTAACACACAAAATATAAAAATCTTTTAAACTAATAAAAATATAATATAACTTACTAGCAAATTTTATAATTTTGCAAACAATATTCGTGAAATCAAATAAAAATATCAGCACCAACGACAAAAAAATAAATCGCAGTCTCGTGATAAATCTGCCACTCACTAAGAAACACTGCTCTAAATTATAAATACAGAATGGCAATCTCCATAAGAAGCTTAGTAAACAACATTTGATATTTATTGTTTCCTATCCAAAATTCAAAAGGACTAACTAGGAAAGATAAGGACCCTTTTCTTTTCAGCTTCACGGACTTACTTCTCGTAACGATTACCTACTCATCCGTTCGAAGCCACGAGTTTTTCTTCCTGGACGATAGTGCGATCATTCGAAAATCCGTATAATTTGTCCCCGGCTCGGTGTCGCGCAGATGACAGACTGTAATACCCATGAAGAGTCATCCGATCCAATGTAATTTCTTTCTCCTCTCGGGAGCTTCTCGGGAGCATCCCGGGAGCTGGGGAGAGTGGTTGGAAGCCTTCACGCTCCGGAAATCTCCCGGGAAAATGTGACTTTATTTGTGGATTTATTTAGGAAATAAATTGTCATATGAGGGTTTTTTGTGGGAGAAATAGGAGACAATAGAGGGAAATCTGCTTTGAGGGTTTTGGATATAAGGGATGTGACCACTGCACTACGTATAACGATAATATTGCTTTATATAAATATTCTTTGACTTTTGAGGAAAATACGAAACTTAATGGATTGTTGATGTATACGTTAACAACAGTGAAAACCAGAAATCAGTCAACACCTGATTTTCCTAGTTAGAAATCGTTTTATCATATCCCCTTCGTTAATACCAATATTAACTACGCAATACTAGAATTAACTGATAGATGTAGTGAAAACTAGAATTTACGGAATAAATATTACATTCCCATTTTTTACAGTTATTTTTTCTAGTATAAACTATGTATTTAGGCGAAAAGAAAGGAACGTCTGTAACTCTAAATGCCATGACAGCTTGCCTTACGGAAACAAATAAAAAATCACTTTTTATAAATATTTTTTAAATAAAATAACAAACTTTTAATTTGCTTTTTTGTCGTTTTCTATATTTTTGTTTTCGAACAAGGAACTAAATATTTTGTATTATATTTAAGGAACAAAATATACACTTCAATATACCTTCTGTTCTTTCGTCGAAACATCATAAGTTCATTTAGGAGGTATTGAACACATTATCATCAAAAATATCCAAAACATATTTCATTGCTTTACAAAATAGTTCTCCAAACATGTTCTATTTTTATAAATACTCGTTTTTATGTACTTTTTTCTTGCAATCTTTTTATTATAAACCAAACATTTAAGTTTTTCACGAAAACTGAGACAGGGACAGATTTTTATATAAAAAAAAGATCCATCTCTCATTTTTTGAACATTCCTATTTGCAGCGATTAAGAAATCCAACTCGAAAATAAATCAAAAATCCTAAAGAGACCATCAATGCATCCCTTTCTTTTACTGTTCAGTTGATGTTCCATCAAAAGAAATAACCGGATTTCTTTTTTCTCAAAATCGATCGACAACATAAGAAAATAAGAAACTGCTTTTCCACAGCAGCGTAAATGTGAAACGTCAAACTGCTTTGATTCTTGATTGAAAAATGTTAAGACTGCTGTAACATATTAAAAGTAAAAGCATCCAATGCTTCTTGGTTTCAGGAGCATTATTTTACGACAGGAGGCAATTCACCTGAAATCTATCGTGCGTTAATTTTATAGTAAGCTGAGAGACTTTTGGTCGTTCAACTAAGGAAGATTTATCTTCCGAACTTCGGAGAATTCTCATATACCTAAATCAGCCTGTTTCGCCAAGATGAAGAATGCAATAACACGCTATAGAATGTCGCAGTAGTTATATGTGCGAATCGTTCACCTTAAAAATTCTGGTGAAAAATTTGAAACTTCAAAGTTTCTCTCTTTAATTTTAAGATTTTTAATAAAGTATTACGTTTAACTTTGATTTTTTTTTTGTGCGTTAAAAAACATTTTTTTGAATTCTGGAAACATTTTAGGCTTCTGTAGAATGTTTTGATTTATTAAGAGCTGAATACGTATGGATCTGTAAAGTTATTTGCGTTTAAAATGCTGAAAAGACCTATATATATATATATATATATATTATATATATTATATATATATATATATATATATATATATATATATATATATATATATATATATATATATATATATATATATATATATATATATATATATATATATATATATATATATATATATATATATATATATATATATATATATATATATATATATATATATATATATATATATATATATATATATATATATATATATATATATATATATATATATATATATATATATATATATATATATATATATATTAATAAATAATATATGTAAATGGAAACACATTTTATTTATCCAATCCCAAAAATATGTTCTGAAAAAAATTTAACAAAGAACAAAAATTAAACTATTTAACGGAAAATGTTTGATCTTCATTTTGTTTTTATAGTTATCTTTAAAGACGCCAAAAAATAGTTCTGTAATTATTCTTTAATATACAATCTTATTAAAATTATTAATTAATGATTAAGTATTCTCTTTCTTAGTTGCAAGTCTTAACGTTTATTTTATTCTTTCGATAAAATTCTTTCGAATTCAAAGATTATACTTTTTGCTGTTTAATTCTTTAAAGAAATTTTAAAAAAATTTCGATTTTAATTAAAAGAGTAATATATCTTTTTCTTCTTCAAAGTCTTGATTTTTTTTTTAGGCTTATACTACTTTATAAAAATTCAAATTATTTTGTATCAAGAAATTTGAATAATTTATATTTTTAACGTTTTGCATTTTATAATAAAACTAAAGATAAATGCTTTTTCACAACCTTTCTCAAAGGACGTTAAAATTACTCTGAATAAGTCCGTTACTCCTTTACAATTAACAATATTCACTGGCAAGTTGTTCCATTTGTCTATTACCCTATTATAGAAATAGTGTTTTCTCCCTTCCCGATTAAAATGGGATTTGTTTAACCACTTTTTGAAACCATTGTTGAAACATTATAATACATAATTACATTAACATTATAATACATAACCCATATTTTGAGCGAATTTAATAATAAAGTTTTATTTGAGATACCACTAATAAATTTAATTAATTAAATATTTTATTTCAAATCAATCAAATTTATTATTTTGATTATTAATTTATATAATACGTAACAAAATCATCTAAATATTAAGAACATACAGAAAAAGACACGATTTATCATCAACTAAACAATTTACATTTCACTCTTTACTACCAAACCGTAAATTTACAGTTAAGCATCTGTGCAAAAATAAGACAATAAAGAAATGAATTCTCTCTTTTAATATTCCCATTAACAAACTTTTCCTTTTTAAAACAACGAAGTTTTTTTAACGTTTTAGTACTCTGTGAACATTAATCCAGCAGGTAGGCTGCTTTAATGGGAGAACACTGCTTACATAATTATTTACGTCGCTTATTCGTTTACAAGAGCAACCAGGTGATGGATCTTCTTTTAACATTCCCCCAAACTACATATTTATGATTGTGGTTGATTCACTCAGGCTTTCAAACTTAAATTAAACACATGTGAATTATTGAGATTAAACTATTCGGTGAAAGCCTCGGTGAATAAATTACATTTACATCCCTTACAGGGTTGTAATTATTCTGTGGAAAATGATTTTCGACCCAGAAAGTTACGTGATTTGCCTGGCATTTTTCGAGAGTTGAAGCTACTAATTTATTTCACCCCTTGCTTCTAATATCCTAACACTTAGTTAGACACGTCCTTTACTAATAGTCTTGTAATTTAATCCTTGACATCTTTTTCTTGAACTAGACATTAATTAATCTGTAGGGTGCCTTCTCATTAGATAAAGAGATTAAAGAGTACATTAGAAAAAATTTTTTTTCTTTAACTATCTATTAATGACAGTTGATAAAAAATAGTTTTTAATAAGAAAGCAACATACACACGTGATTATAACTTAGAGTATATACAGATTACTAAAACTGGTTTGAAGTACTTCCTTTTTTGTATTCTATGGTAATCTGGATGCACATTAGCTAAATTTGATTTTGGCTTATAATTAAGTTTCATCAAACTTCGTTCAGTGGTTCTCAAGTGATTGAGAAACAAACAAGAAAGCTTGTGTAGCGTAAATCCAA
Organism: Troglohyphantes excavatus; assembly: GCA_963932185.1. NCBI lineage: Eukaryota > Metazoa > Arthropoda > Arachnida > Araneae > Linyphiidae > Troglohyphantes > Troglohyphantes excavatus. The sequence goes on from OZ010676.1 coordinate 30,450,149, forward strand.
AAAACTTTCATTTTGGTTTTAAAAAATACAAGCGATTTTCCATGTATAAAAATTGTAAAAAAATATACTATACCGGGGTAAAAAGTTAAGGTGAATCAGGGTATATACTATAAAGATGCAGCTTCTCTACTGCTGCCAATTAGTTTATAAAATTAATGCGTAACTTATAATATTTAAAATATTAATTTATATTTTAAATAAAGTATTATAAAAAAGTAATATTTATATTTATAAAAAAAATTATATTTAACAGTATTTAAAAAAAGATTTTTTTTCTTTATTTAAATATTTTTCTTTTTAGAAAATAAGTTAAAAACCGTTAGCGGATAAATGTATTTGTAAATTGAGTATAAGGCACTCTTTATGTTTTAAATAACAAAGAGATTGTAATATTATATGTTATTTATAATTAAAATAGTTCAGATTTAGCGAAAATAGAAATTGAGGTTGTATAGCAATTGCCTATACCATTCCTCTTTTTTTTTAATAATTTATTTAAATTTATTTTCGAAGTAAGTTGTTATTTGATCAAAATCTGATTATTTTACTGGGAAAGTCAATAAAAATTGGTATCGCAAAACAATTTTAACAATTATAATTTGAACAAATACAATTTGAGATTTACAATTTGAACTTAACTGGTTCTACAAATGTCTTTAACTTATAACTGTCTTTACAACACAAAACAGAAGTATACAAGTTTAAAAAGTATTTATAAAAAAAAATCTAAGGCATATAATCTAATGCATTTTTTGTAAATGCCTTGGCTTTTATAATGTTTCAAATATCCATATGCATCTATTTGTTTCCTTTGTTAATAAAACGTAGCATATACTACATAACATATAAATGCAATGAATGTTGCACAACAACTAATGCTTGGAGGGATTTTTCATCACTAACAAAGGATACACAAATGCATAAGATCAATATTTTTACTAAAAGGTAAAAGTCGACAGATACTCCTTTTAAAACTAATTTGTCTATTACTTCTGTAACTCTTTTATATCTACTTGCATTGAAAATTTAGTTCATTTTGTACTATCATTTGTTTTATTTTATTTTATTCTCCCATAAACTGAACCAGTGGTGGATCTAAATTAGTACTTATCCGGCAGAAATACACCGTAAGGAAAAGTCTTTTATTTCTATTATGCCATTAAACTAAAACACTTTTTTCTAAAATCTATAATGATGTCCATTTATTTTGATGAGCCATGATCTCTTTCTTTGTATTAGGTATAAATCAAAATAAGCACTCTCTTCAACCCATACATTCTTATGTGTGTCTTTTAGAAGTAGGTAGTTTATGAGATAAAGATTCGTTTCTAATATGAATATTCTCTATTTTCAATGATATTTTAGGGCCAAGTAGATTTAAAGTCGTTTGAACAATTAAACTAGATTTGGTTTCTACACAACAAAGGTTTTTAACAAAAATATTAAAACAGTAATTATAATATCAAATTCAACTAAACATCTTTATCCTTTTGAAGATATCCGTAATAAAGGCTATATTTGCAAATCCGTCAAAAACCGAAAACTGTAACTGATGTAACTAAACGTATTGAAAAAAATATAAAAGTTAATTTTAAAAAAATAATAACATCACGTTATAAAAAAAATAAACAGATAATTTTCTTGCATGACGACTTTTCCAGTTTTATAGAGAAATTTTCTTGCATCAAACTATCACAGGTTTTTTTTATATACTCAAACTCACGACTATTGGACTTGAATTAAATCACCCAAAAATGTAATTTTTCTCTAAAATGTACCCTATTAAACATTTTTTTAAAAAATAACAGATTAAAACTTAAGTTTAACACAATGTGTAATTTAATATTTAACTTCTGAAAAGCAATTTTACCCCCTGCCTTTCCTCCCCCCCCCCCTTGTGAATGTGTATATGTACTTAATCCTTATGCTTATTTATGTGCTTATGTGCTTTATTATAAAAATTATAATAATAAAGTAAAGGAATAAAACATTATTCGGAACAGAAACTAAAACGAATATAAGAAAAATATAAAAGAAATGAAAATAAAATATTCAACACATTTATTAAATATTTTGTGTGGTATATAAGTATATATATTTATTTATTTATTTTGATACTCTTAATTGGGTACAAACTCTTTACCTATTAGGTACTATTTAATTTTAATATTATTATTTTCACCTATTTACAATATAATAATGCAACCTCTCTCCTACAATTAAACGATACTTCATTCCTGATCTAAGCTATTAATTATGAGCCATATCCATAATGCTCAATTCCAGGCGACGGATGAAAGGTTTCCTCAAATCCATTTCTCACCTCCGAGAAATACCTTAACCTATTTGTTCGATAATCTTATAAGGAAACCGCGGAACCAGACTCAAATCGCTGAACGCGTAATAAGTATTGGACCGCAGTAGAATTTCCTGGAAATATAACAACACCAGCTGCAATTTGCTAAGGGTGATCGCTAAATTAAACCAAATTAATTTGTTTTTATATCTATCTCTACAATATAGAATATATTCTGCTTCTTTTTGCACTTTAAATAACAACTCGCATAGTTAGCAATTGCTTAAGCTTTTGCTGAAAAATAAGTAACAAAACGTTTTGAAGTATTACTGTTAAGAACAGGTATTCAAAAATGAGTAAAATGTTCTCATTTTTTATTACATTCGATGCTTATCATGGCTCCGAATACATAAGTTTCAATTTTGAAAAAGACGTACTCAAAAATAAGTACAATGTGTAAACATGAATTAAAAGAGCAGATGCTAGCCTACATAGCCTGCATTCATAAATCCCTTTTAATAAATATCGACAATTACAACTAAGACTTACCGGGAATCGATCCCAGGTCCTCAGGGATCGCATCCCAATGTTGTACAACCAGGGCGACGTGCGTGAAGAAGTTATAAAAAGAAGAAATGTTAAAAAGGTGTGCCAAAAGAATGGGAAGTAAAATAATTTAGTTGTAAAAACTCAGTTTCCATTTAAGCAATCGACATCAAATAATGTGTAAAACCAACTTCTGAACACCAATTTTAAGTTCGTCAGGTCGCTTTGTTAAGATGGCTGGAACAGAATCTGAAATTAACAAACATTGCAATAATTGCTCACTTTTGATAAAGTGAAATTACTTCAATTTGAGTACATAATTTACGCTCAGTACTCATTTACTTGAGTACTTGAGTACTCATTTACGATGCAATTGTACTCAAAGAAAAATAAGTAGGTTCAGGTACTCATTTTTAAGTACAATTTTGTTTTCAGTGTATATTTTTCTTATTCAGTACTTATTTTTCTTTGAGTACAATTGCATCGTAAATGAGCGATGTACTCAAATTTAAGTAATTTCACTTTATCAAAAGTGAGCAATTATTGCATTGATTGTTAATTTCAGATTCTGTTCAAGCCATCTTAACAAAGCGACCTGACAAACTTAAAATTGGTATTCAGAAGTTGGTTTTCCACATTATTTGATGTCGATTGCTTAAATAGAAACTGAGTTTTTACAACTAAATTACTTTACTTCCCATTCTTTTGGCACACCTTTTTAACATTTCTTCTTTTTATAACTTCTTCACGTCTCCCTGGTACATCTATGAAAGGCTATAAATAGTACAAGGGGTTATACCTGTACATATAATGCTATTTAGACATCTTACATCGTTACTCTTTAATAGCCGAAACAGTATTTTTAATGCCTTTTTTCCTGTTTGTATTCATCAATCAAGTGATAAAAACTGATCGACTTTTAATAGAACATCACTAGTGTTTTACTTTTTCAGCTTCACTAATACCTTAGAAGTCAATTTAAAAATCTTCTTTTTTTATCCCGACTACAGGTTCCCCCGGGATAGGAAAAGGAAATTACTTCATACCTTCTAGTCTATATTCCCTATACCTCTGCAGAGCCATAGGCAAATGCTAATAATAAATAAATTGTAAATGTAACTGGATGTCATTTGTCGGATGTAATATCGAGAATAACTTATTTAAAAGAATGTCACTAATGCCAACTAATGTAAAGTGTCAATAACTTTGTGTTTATTTGTTGATATCAAGGATAGGATGATGCGGAGTTAAAGCTCCTACACTTCAATTTAATAATGGCCTAATTCACATATTTCAATTTACATTAAACGGCTTTTATGAGAGAAATTTTAAGTTGTATTTGTATTCTAAAATCATAAAACTAATCTAGTCGTTCGAATATTTCTAAGATGGTCTTTGTTAAAACGCTAGAAAAGAAGCTCTCTGTGAGATTAAACAAATAGCTAACTCAAAATTTAAAAATACCAATATCATTTCAATATTCATTCCCGAATTTTAAATTAATTTACAAAGTATAGCTTTCGAAGAATAAACGTCAGACTTATAGCTTTTGATTCCCATGATAATTAATTTATAAACAAATTTGCTCACTTTAATATCAAACTACTGAAAAATGCATCAGAACACAGTTTTGGAAAGATATTAAGAGACTTTAAAATGTTATGTGAAATTTGTTCTGAAGACAAACTACGTACAGCATGAAAAGAAATATAAACAATATTTAGCCAGTGTCATAAGACATTTCAGAAACTAACCATGCGTTGATCTTAGTGTACTATTTGTAGAGAATTTAAATGGTCACAATTCCTTCCAAGAATAATGTTGAAAATAAGAGTTGCGAGAAATAATAATGTCACTGAAATTTTGATTTTCCCCGATATCGAACCTCAAGATTACAAAATCACATGATTTGAGTTATATTAAATATTTCCTATATTCTTTAAAAAAAAGTTAACAAACAGACATTTTTATTCTTAAAGTATGTATTAAATAATATAATTAAGATATGCTTACAATAAATATATTTAAAACTATATTAACAATATTATGAAAATAAGTAGTAACATTTTTGCACCAACATAACCCATTAAGGGTACCCGGAAAAACAATTTCTTCAAAATTCTTTTATTATTGTAGCTTTAAAATGTACTAAAACTTTTCTTTCTACAATATTTTAAATTTTGTTTTTACGACAATTAGAAGTATTTTTTTAAAAAGATTTTTGTTCAACTAAAAGTGGCATAACTAACAATAAAGATATTTTTATTCATTTTGTAACTCAGCACGATATTTTATAAACTCTTTGTACCTTTTCTCAACAACTGCTACAGTTAAAGCTTTCAAAAATGTACAGCATCATTTCAACATATGCGAGTTTACTTTAAGGCTTGTTTATTGCAATATAACAAGAATTTAATTAGTTATGCAACTTTTAAGAAGAAAAAATGCCTTTTTATATGAGTTTGTCAAATAAATATTTTGTTTTTAAATACTTCAATTGTTCAATCCGAGCTTTAGTGGGTATAAAGAGGTTTCACGAGTACATATATACCAAATTTATATATGCATCTTTTTTAACTTCTGAGAAAAAAAGTACGTTAAGTGGTTTTTAACATAAGAAACATAAGGTTTTATGCGACTTTCCGGTCCCCCTTCAGTGAACAAAATCAGCAAGAATTGAATTTTATCCTATAAAAGATAAGAACTTTTGCTACAATTTATAATTTATTCGTTCAACTATTATTCATGGATAAAGACTCGTTGTAAGTAAAGCTCATTTTAATATACTTCGACGTCGGCAATTTTTGCAAATTCTTACCTTACTGTTTTTGCGTATCCCTAAACAACAAAAATTTCATTTAAAATTCCGATGTTTTTCTCGCAGCTTTTACGTCTTCTCATTTAGAAAAAAAACCGCTTTCGTTATCTAATATTTCTTTTCAAGTCGTTTACTTCTTTTTACATAGAATCAGATTGATGTTGCTCCATGTGTTTCTTTTTTCTAAACATCAGAACCTGTCTCCTTCTACTTAAACTTTCCGACCCAAATGTTTTCACATATCAGGAATACTTCTCGGGGGAGCAAAGTTCTTTGTGAAAGAGGGTTTACTTTTTATAACGTAAAACAATGTTGGGCGTCGAAAATAATTCTTATTTACCTCAGTAATAATTCATTTTCCTTCTTTGTTTATTAATTTTTTTACAGGAAGGTGTACATTCCACAAAAGGGTATTTTTTTTTATTTAATAACATTAAAACTGTCTATGCTTATGTAGGTACAGACTTTGAATGTTTAGATTGCAAAACAACATTTAATTTAAGGACAATCTTCAAAATAACCAATTTGATTTTAACTCGTAAATACTTCAAAATAACCAATTTGATTTTAACTCACAAATACTTCAAAATTACCGATTTGATTTTAATTCATAAATACTTCAAAGTAACCAATTTGATTTTAACTCATAAACACTTCAAAATAGCCAATTTGATTTTAACTCGTAAATATTTCAAAATAACCAATTTGATTTTAACTCGTAAATGCTTCAAAATAACCAATTTGATTATAACTCATAAATACTTCAAAATAACCAATTTGATTTTAACTCATAAATACTTCAAAATTACCAATTTGTTGTTCACTCTTAATTACTTCAAAATAATAAAAGTGAAGACCGGTAAACGCGTAAGTGTTATTTATACTCTGATAGTTGATAACTCATCCGAATGAACAACTGTTTACGCCAGTTACGAATACTTATCGATAAGCATTATATCGTCGACTTAATTCGCAAAACACGTAACTCCAAACTACGGATTCATTAGCTAAAGCTGATTGGCGACGACACTAAGTTCAGTTTTTTTAAAAAACAATTCCACATTTAGAAGTGAATAGCTTGAATTTCGTAATCAAGCATCCTACGCTACAGCTGATGAATCCGAGGTTTGGAGTTAAACGTTTTTTGAATTAAATCGATAATATAACTTTTGTACTTTCATGTTAACGGCAATTGAATAGTTGTTTTCATGATAAGATTTACTTCCAAGAACTGTCTATGAAAAGAAAAAAAAAAGCGCTCGTGTATATGATACTTCAAGTCAAGGTAAATTGACGCTCAATTGACTTTCTTTAATATCAAAGTTATAAAAAAATCCTTTTTCAATGTCTTTTTCTTAAGAATACTATGGTTATTTCACCAAAACCAATGAAATAGCCTTTTTAAACCGCGGTGTTAGTACGTTACGAATAATGAATGTATTTCAGAAATATCCCTGTATTGTTAGTTATATAAATACATAATAGATAATTAACACAATTTTGAGAATAGATTACAAAATGCTGGGATTTATAGAAATTAAATATATTATCTGAAGTTTTTATACTTCATTACAGTGTTTTATATTTATATATTTTAATTTCCTTTAATAATTTTAAACATAAGTTGCCATATATAATAATAGCAATTAATATTTAATCAATTAAATACTTAATCTAGTACATTATTTTTATAGCTATAACTATCATAAATAAATTAATGCACTGCATTAATAGAATATACTCGAGCTACTAGACTTATTCAAGTGTGTAAATCTCTTCTTTCCAAGTGCTCAAAAGAAGAATTATTTTCTCTTAATTGGAGGTCTGGGAATTCTTGTCCCATCATTGCAAAGTGATAGCATCAAATTAAAAGTTAAGAGTAAGTTTTATTTTTACTAAAAGGGGAATATCATTGCTCTTGAACTCGTGAATTTTGAAAAAAAAATACAACATTTAAAATACTCAATATCTTTCAATGTAATTCAAAATTAGTTAGAATTTTTTTTAAAAAAGTTGCAATACGTATATAAGCACAAACACGCACACACAGAGACATACACTTACTAAATGGAATTTAAAAAAATTTAATTCTTTCATATTTCCTTATTAAAAAAATTTATATTTCACCATAAATCGCTTCTATCACGATTAAATAAATTAATATTTTTAATTAATAAGTCAGTCAAAGAATAGTATCAGTCAAAGAATAGATAGTATCAGTCAAATATAGATATCATAAATATAAATTAATCAAAATATAGATATAAATACTATTAAAATTTTTTTCAAAAGCTAGTTGAAAATAGAAAGATAAAATAAATAGAAGGAAATCAGATAAATAAATAAAAGGAAATAGGATAAATAAATAGGAAATAATTAATAAAGGAAGATATATAAAAATTAGCCCTTATTATGATGAAATAAATCATTCTAATTAGAGAATAAAGGACAATTGCATTCTATGTGAAAGGATCTAAGTAAGTTTTTTTACTTAAAAAACAATCAATAAGAAATAAAAAAATAATTACATTGACTTAAAAAGCGAGAGTATTCGGTTTTAATAGTTTGGATAATAGTAGAGAATAAGTAAGAGAATAAGCTCAATTACCAGTATTTCTGAATAGTATGTTGCATTCAATCTATTTTTTTGTAGGAATTTCAAAACTTATTTTTAATAATAATTATAAAAAATTTGCTTGTTATTTGGTTGTAATCTTAGAATAAGTTTTTGTATAATAATCATAGGACATCAAATCAGAGAGTTGTAATATTAAATAGAGAGCGCCTTCAATACCAGACTCTCGTAAGGCCGCAGTGTCAACATTGAAAAGAAATACTCACATCACGTGGTTATAGCGCTGCCACATTTGGCGTTCAGACATCTGCAGGAGTTCCAAATTTGGCGCACTTTCTTCTTTTTTGGTGATAAGGAGTTCTGTCCGTATTCAACTTTTTAACATATATGTACGGATTTACTTATTTTCAAACAATATGCGCTAAATATTTCCTCTTCATTAACGAAACGAAAATATTTTATTTGTGTTCAATATTCGAAGAAGCGAAACTCTTTATATTTCTCAGGTTTTATTGTTCATATTTTCTTATTGAAGTATACAAAATAACAATTGAAAGAACTTCGCTTATGGTAATTTTTTTACATAAAAACGTAATGCAATTATTTCAAAACTACAAAGTAAGAAAAATCTCCTTAATATATCTGTTAAACTCCCTTAAATTGTGCCACTCGTTCCGAAAAAACTATATTTAAATACAAAATTAAACACAAAACCATATTACAATACTTCGATCTCGTTTAGTTCTTAAAGTCGCCAAGGCCTGCCAAGTAATATTGGCGCGTGAATGAATTGGCATTTCCACATATCACGTGGTTTCAATGATGGACACACGGAAATCAGCATTTTTATTCCTCTATTTGTATTATTACTCTATGCATCAAATAACAATGTGTTATAAATCACTATTAAATGGAAGTTTAGTTTAAAAAAACTAAAGCAATTATGATTAACAGAGAACAGTCTTAATAATATAAATTTTATTTCATTATTGTCCAGTTTCTTTTTATAAAATTATATTTTAAATAACACATGAATTATCCCATTTTCTTCTACCAATTTTGAAATTTTCAAGAGAAAGTTTTGTTCAAGGAGAAAAAACAAAATCGTAAGCAATAGTTATTGATAATTGAAGTACAATACAAAAACATCCCTTTTAGTCAATCTCATCTACTTCAAAATCAAAATATTTAAATTCATTTTAATGAATATAACAATTACCGTTTAAACTCACATATTATGAGTTTTTACTTCTGTGTATTATAAACATACCTTAATATATCACCTGACTCTTACATAGAGCGATAAATGATACGACAAAGATACGGTCATTTTGTCTATACAAATTTATAAGTTTTTGAACATCATCACTGCTTTGTAAAATGTGCTATATATTTGAAAATAACGAAATATATATGGGTTTAAATCCGAAGCTATGTAAAGGCACAGTATTGTTAATATAATTTCAGTTATTTCATGAAATATTGATTACACGATAATAAACAAGTAACTTTTGTGAATATTATAATTTATTAACGGAATCCTTTAATAAAATTCTTACTGCATAATACTATTTCGTTACAGTAAAGTTTTATTAATGTGGTAATTATTAAATATTCTTAAAAGCGCTTTATTTTTATGTTATTAGGAGAACGTTTACAAAATAAGAATAAAAGTTAATTTAATTGGATTATTAGAGTTATCAGTTATTACATTATAATGCAAACATTCGAATACTAGAATCCATTCGTTTGGAGTCTAGTATTAGAATGGTTGCATTTACAATAAAACTCCAATTATCTGAACTCCAATTATCTGAACTCCAGTTATTTGGATCAAACAAAACGGATCGCCAACTATTTGGAGCCGGATCGCTTTGAGGAAAAAAAGAAATCAGCAAAATCCACATTTTAAAAGTTTCTTATCAGTGAATTATATTGTTTTTAATAGTTATTAAATCACATTACATACTAAAGCAAAATTCTCCTTTTTACTAAAAAATAACATTATTTCGTGAATTATCCAATTATCCGGATATTCGATTATCCGAATGGAATCTGATCCGAATAATTTTAATTCTACTGTATAATGTAAATGTGGCTTAGAAATTTACGAAGTTTGACAAGAATTTCGAAACTTTCGATAGAAAATTGGTAAAGGTCCAAGTTACAAGAGAAGCTTGATACAGTCTGTTGATCACAAAATAACTTTTAAAGTAAATGAACTGTCTTTAAAGTTGTCGTTTGATCGATTTTTTTTAAACTCTGCAATTTGTAGATAAGCGCTTTCAATGTCTTATTATAACAGCAAAATAGATATTTTTCAATATTTACTACACTACAAATAAATAAGAAATGGCCCGTCGTTGATTCAAATATTCAAAAGTTGAATAATTTAAACTGATAATTTGAATGAATTTCGGACTGCAATTTATGTATATGTATAAGAACATACACGAAACCAAAATTTTAAATACACTACAACAATAAGGCTTCAATTATTTCTTTAAAAAAAATATATATAAATTAAATCGAATATAATTTATCATGGGAAATGTGCCATCAAAAATTTAGGATATAATTTTGCTATTGAATTAAGATTTGGTGAGCGTTTCATCTTTAGAATGCCGTGCAATATTCATTAGCAAATCTTAAAAAGATATTTATTTGTAAAAGTTTGTAATAGGGTTCAGAGCAGGGCTACTAAAGTCGTTCAGAGTATTTCGGTCATGAAAGAGTTGAAGATAAATTATTAAATTTAAATATGTGTTTGTGAGGGATAGAAGGGTTAAAACGAATTTGATTCAAGTGATATATTTTAAACAATGATATTTTTTGGATTTTGTGTTTAATACGGATTTTAGAATGAGCGATCATGAATTCAAATCATACAAATGAAATTTTAATAAATAAGAGTGAAAAAAACATTTTTATAATAAGATAATTAGCATATAAAGAAACTGGCGAATGAATATTTTTATTTGTACTGTAGTAAGCGGTGTTATAAAATCTTTATTGACAGACTAGAGCAACTGTTTGGTCCTAGAGGTTGCTGGTCATCATAATATGTATTTATAGTGACAACAAATAAAATCTTTTGATGAGAAAGCACATTACATTAAAACCCTCTTACAATTTTTTTTTATTAGAAAATACATAAAAAACGTAACAAATAAAAACGTTAAAATTAAACTTCTAATTTTTTTAGTATCCAATATTGTAGTTCTACCTCAAAAAAGTTTGTCTTGTCTTGTTTAGTGTCTAATGTTATGAGCCGAATTCCCCGTAAATCATTCAGACGAAACACTGCAAATTTTTGAAAATTCATCATTTTTATTATTAGGAATGATTATACACATATAGGCATGTGATATAGTGTCTTTATAGTTTTAAAAATCATAGACTGCAATAAAATAATTCATATAATCTATACAAGTAGATTAGTGATTAGAATCCCATACATATCACAATCCGTTAAACATCCAGTAAACGTGAACAAATAGAAAAATATTGCTTTCAGAGAAGATATAAGATCCCTACATTTTCCCCCAAATATAATGACTTCATGCAAGTTGAATGCGACTCAAATACTTCTGTAGAACTCAAATAGCTTTGCCTGCAGCGAAATAAACTAACTTGAAATCCTTTGCAAGAGAACTTATTGGGCGAAGTCTAAGTTCCTTCAGCCACCAGTTACATTCGGAGGGGAATTCCCCAAAGCTTCTCTGCTATACAGCATGCTATTTATTTCACTAATCACATTCTTTGAGTTCCCCGGTGAACTGTTTACCTTTTTCGTTGAATGCAGTTGGCTGTCGCGAGGAGTTCTTTGATGTTACAGCGGTTAATATTTTACGCTGATCTCACTTGTTGCGTTCTCGATAACTGCGTACATTTTCTTCCTATGTTGGAATGCATTAGACTTTATAAATATCATTAATTCTGCGCTAAATTTTACCATACTAATTATGGTAAAACTCCGTAACCTACCTTTCACAATATTTCAACAAGTTTGCGGTATTTCAAACATATGGAGTGCGATAAACAAGAATTATATTATGTTTTCAGCTACTATAAAATTGAAAACTCGTGAAAGTAATTTTTCTTCAAGGATAAAATATGATAAAAGTATTTAAAAATGAGTACCTGGACAGACTCATTTTTCTTTGAGTACAATTGCATCGTAAATGAGCGATAGCGTACTCAAATTAAAGTAATCGTACTTTCTCAAAAATGAGCAGTGTGACTTAATATTGCTAAACTCAGCTTCTGTTCAAGCCATTTTAACAAAGCGACTTGGCAAACTTAAAATAGTTGTTCAGAAGATGGTTTTCCACGCTATTTGATGTCGATTGCTTAAATGCAAACCGAGTTATTACAACTCAATTATCTTACTTCCCATTCTTTCGGCACACTTTTTTGACATTTCTTCTCTTTAAAACTTCTTCACGTCGACTTGGTAGTGCAGTGAAAAAAACACTGGACTGTGGTACCTGAGGAACTGAGTTCGATTCCCGGTAAGACATGGTTGTAATTGTCGATATTTATTGAAAGTGATTTATGAAGGAAGCCTATGTAGGCAAGTAAGTATCTACTCATTTTTGAGTACATGACTTTTTCAAAATTGAAACTTATGTATTCGCAGCCATTACAAGAACCGAATTTAATAAAAAATTAGTACATTTTACTTATTTTCGAGTACGTATTTTTAAAAGTGTACCAATCAAATATTTACTCCCTGTTTATCACAATTTTACTTTCAATTAATCACAAATTTATTATTCGCCATTAATAAATATTTACTCTCCAATAATCCCAAATTTTTTATTCACCATTAATAAATATTTACTCTCCAATAATCACAAATTTATTATTCGCCATTAATAAATATTTACTTTCCAATAATCAAAAATTTATTATTCGCCATTAATAAATATTTACTTTCCAATAATCACAAATTTATTATTCGCCATTAATAAATATTTATTTTCCACGAACCAAAAAATTATCCTTCATCAGTAAAATAGATAAAAAAAAATGCATTTACCATCCGTACACAAAAAAAGTATTCATGGTCAATGGCTCGCCGTTTATTAGAAGTCCACACTCAATCAATCAGAAATCCGGTCTAAGTCAATATTAAGTGCTATTCCCTTCTATATTAATTGCGAGTATCTTTAATACACAATGAATCTCCAATACAATCAGTAACAAAAGTATATCAATTAACTATTTAAACCAACGAAGAAAATTAATAAGCTTTGACTCGTTTTTAAAACACTATTTATTACAACATTTTAAGTTTAGTTGCCGCTTTAAAATACAGTAAACTATATACTATGTACTTTTAAAATAATCAAACATCAATTGTTTGGGGCCTTGATCTAACAATTAAATTACAGATTAATAGATTCTAGATCCTACTTAAACTAACAGAAATGTACTATAATCATTTACAAATCTTTGTACGTACTCACTCATAGGCGATATTGTTTATTAAAATACACAAACATATTAATTTATAGATTCATTAAAATAAAAAGAAACTAGCATGCCCGTGCAATAATTATGAATCTTTTGTAGCCAAAAGAAATCAAAAAGTTTAACGGTCTGCTCATAGATGGTAGCATTATCAACGGCTTGTTTAAAAAACTCTTTAAAATGAATTATCTTAAACGCATTTAAAAAAAAGAAAAACGTTGATATTTATGAGTACGATTCGTCTCTGATGCATGAAATTATCTTTATTTTGATACCTCATGTGTTAATATTCGTTGCGTCTGAGAGGCGTAAAAAGGATATTTACAATAGAAATAATATACATAATTTGTAAATATTTTTTTTCACTTATTATGTATATGAAAATATGGGTTACACAAATATTTCGCACATTACAGTAGTAGAATAAAATTCTACCTTCTTAGTCAGTTAGTCTAGACGAGAATAATAGTGTATTTAATTTTAAGCAAAAATACAAAATATTTAAACTTTATAATTCTAAAAAAAAGTTCACCTTCTTAAAAATAGAAACTAATAAAAATATTTTTATATTTTTATTTAAACAAAAGACCCTGTTTTATTTTACACTAATTATAAACATAAATAATGTAATTAGCAAACTGATAAAAATAACCGACAAATCGTTTATCCAGTATATACTTTAAATTAGGCTTTTTAAGACAACAAAAAACATCTTTAAACCCAAATAATTGTAAATTGTAACTTAAATTTTTTTACTAAATCTTATATCCGCCATAAATAATAATAAAATATTTAAATGAAGTTTAAATGTAATTATAGAAAAAACTATATTATTATTTATTCTTTTATGATTAATTATCTACATGAGATAAATTAATCCTCTGTTTGCAATGTTAGGATTATTTGGCGCGCAATGTACATGCTAAGTTTGAAATGTCTTTTTTGAAGTACAATTGAAATGCCTTTTTTGAAGTACAATTGAAATGCCTTTTTTGAAGTACAATTGAAATGCCTTTTTTGAAGTACAATATTGAAGAGCTTATTTACAAAAGAGAACAATTCTAATGGGAACCCATTGGAAATATTCCCTTTTGAAAATAAGATAAGATTATTGTTTAGTTATGATGAAAATAAAGTAAAGAAGAGAACATTGAACCTTTAAAAATTAATTAATTAATTACTTCTAAAATTAAATTATAGATTAGAAACGATTTAAAACTCTTAAGTAAAACGTATTATTATTTATTGTAACACTAGATGAAAGTAAAAACAATCATATTAACGCATTTATTAGACACAAATATACAATTTGTTAACGGAGAATGTTTAAAAAACCTAAAATGTAGTTAAACTTAAACAAACTACGAATACTCTATTCTTTGCTTTATAGTAAAAAATTATTCAAATACGAAATTAACAATAGGAAACCATCATATAAACTAGCCTTTATATCAGAATAAGCATGTTAAGCAACCTTACGTTCACAATTCTGATTTTCAAAATTGTTCTACCAAACATATTAGTAAATTAGTTTTTTAAAAAAACCTGTAAAACATATTATTTTTCAAATAAACATAAACTTTCATTTAATTCTAATCCAATTAGTTACATTTTATTTGAAATATATATTTATCATAATAGAAGTGTGTTAAAAATTCGACAAGCATTTTATGTTTATTTAAACAAATTATTAATTTTAACACAATTAAACAGAAATCGTCTGAACTGATATAAAAACTTTGCTCAGTATATTTTTTACTTGAATAATGTTTCTGTTAAAAGGAAGTATATTATTCATCTGTTACATAAGTTATGTTCAAGTTCAACCAATATATTATTCTTCTACAAATGGTGAAATACTTACCACCACACATTTACTAGAAATAGACTATCACAATTTCAATAAGCGTTATTCATATATCAAACTGAATAAAATCATAGAAAACATTTTAAATTCATGCAACTTAAAATTAATAATTTTCATATGTTTCCCCTTACATTTTATATATTTTGTAAATACTGCATTTGACTTTATATAGTGTAGTAGATGTGCTTAAACAAGCAAAAACTACTCAATTAAAAGTATTAATTGAGTTACAATATATAAATTTCAATTTAAAGTATCAGTTTTAAATTTATGCAGAAAACACATTTAATTTAATAAAATTACTTCGACAAACAAAATACAAACTTTTTCTACAAATTTGCATTGTGTAAAATACAGCAAAGCTGGTAAGCAAACGGTGATAAATGAAATTTTAATTAATTTATGGATAAGTGCGTTTTTTATATAATAAAATTTAAATGTTCTTATACTGTAACTAAAAACCACTTGGATTTTCTATTATGAAATTTAGCATTGGCTTTATTTGATATAATAATTTAATAAAATACAATTTAAAATAATAAAATACAATTTGAAATTATAAAATTAAAGCTATCTTTAATTTTAATTAAAAACTCTTTCGAATTACAAGTATATTTTAAATATTTCACTAATGCGCTAAATAAATATTTATTTAAAAAGTATTTGGAAGTCGAAAAACAGTTTCAATTCATAAAACGAGTTTTTTGTATTATTATTTTGCTTTTATATAAAAATCATTTTTACATAACATAAATCTTTATTAAAATTATTTTCATTTCAAAATACTTTTCACAAATATTCCACACAAAAAAAAAGAAATTATTTCATAAAATAAACAATAAAATATCGGCATAAAAGAGCGCAAAAAATAAAACCCAAGAGAAATAACTAAACTCACTTCAACAAGACGAACTCGAGCAAAAGCGTGCAAACTTCTTACTACTTTCCAAGCGTGGTTCAGCCAAAGATTGGTACCACACTTCGAGGAATCTCTCGGAAAACTGTGCTCTGGTACAGTTTCGCGGTGCCTTAAAACGGGAGCAGGAGGAGGGATGCTGCGAAGATGGGGATCTCGAGACTTGTCCTGATTGGGTGCAGCTGAGACCTCGCGCAGCCGCTGGATTCAGCTGATGAAATCCACAAGGTAAAATGAGAGTTCTAGTGAGCTCATAAGAAAGACCTGTGGATTGAAATACTTAAAAGTGAGTAAAACACGAAAATAGGGAGTTGAAATGGGTTTATTATTCTTTTGCAAATGATTAAAGAATAAATAAAGTTTTAAGTTTTTTTTAAAGTCATAAAACAACTGTTGAATATTTAAATATATTTTTTTCATTTTATATATTTATATATAATAGTGTTGATTGGAAAATTGGCAATTTGAATTTTTAAATTTAAAAGGATATACAAAATGATTTTGGTGTTATAGTGGTATATTTTTATTTCTGAAATATTCCGCAGTGCGTTTGAAATGTGTACATAATTAAAGTAAATTTAAAATATAAAACTTGGACTCCCTAACATCTTATAAACATTTAAACTGTTTGTATTATTATGAATGTATTAATATAGCAAATATTATACATTAGTTTCAACGCTATTTTACAGTTTTTAATATAAATTATCCAACAATTCTTACACTAAGTCCAGAGTTTACATTGTAATACGTTAAAACTTTTCAATTTTCGTTTCACTATATTTGAATCATTTTTAACATCAGAAAATAAAATAAGCATATAGGAACCAGTGGAGCTTTGACCACGTTTTCAGAAAATTAATGTTTATAATAGAAATTCATATAACAGTACATAAACTGTTTTATTTTAATATTTTATCATTTTTATATAAAAATAAAATAACATGCACCTTACAAGTATTGACTCATATACGTTTCTAAAGCTCTTTGAACTTAACAACACAATTGAAGACTTGGGTGGAGGAACCAGACAGCTCCAATTTTCAAAATTGTTCAGGAAGGACAGAACAAACTTTAAAAATACATAACATTAAGAAAAATTAGAGACGAAAGTTATAGAAAGGCAGGTTACATTTTCATCAGTTTTTGACGGAAGGCGTGGTTATGATACGTCATTGGTTGTCTGAATAACTCATTGGTTGTCTGTTTCCAGTGTTGCCGGCACTTAGTTTTAGATGGTATTGCAAAGAAGTAAACTGGTGTTCTTATACTTTTATGTAAGGGAGCGTTTTATGAAATCCTTTTATATTTTTTAAAATATTTTTTTGTAAAATAGGTATGGCAGCGACCATACCTGTTATTCTGGTTCCGGCATCAACGCAGTTTTCAGTTGGTTTATTTTAGTAAAGTACGGTTGTCTTTTTGAGGAATATTATTATTATTTTTTTAATTTATTCTGGTTGACTATACATTTTTCCGTTGTCCCAGACTTTTTTAAGATTAAAAGAAGTGGTCCACTATGATTAACCTAAATTTTTAAGGCCAAGTCATTTTTGCATGTCAGAAAAATTATTGTTTTGTGCTTAAGATTCTTTCCAACACATTATTAGTGCAAATAAATATTCGCAATATTAAAAAAGTATATTATAAAACAAAATTCCTTACAATTACACCAAAAAGAAATCCTTAATGCAGAATACTTCTTAAAATATGTTTTGCAGGTTTCAAGCAATACAATCGAAACGAGATGATTTTTTCAATAGTGAACACATAAAACTTTCAGGACAATTTATGATCAAACTTCATAAAAATCGTTAGAATTATTTCAAGAATTATAGAACACTTTCAGTAAAAGTGTTCAATATTGAAATTTGTTTACGAGTTTTTACTTGCAAGTGCTTTTAACCAATTCATTTTGAAGATTCAAGAACTACAAACAGGACATATATATATAATGCAATATACATAATTATCTAAAGTGATAAATGGGAAGGTCCACGTACAAAAAATCACGCAAAAATTAAACACTTACAATTTATCTTTATAGAAACAAAGCTTTTTTCATATAAATACAACCAAATAAAGATTTTTGGAGAAGAGAAAAAAAAATTTAACCTTGAGAGCTGAGTATTTTTTAAAAACTTATTTAGATAAAGATAAAATTAGTATCTATAAAAATGTTGTACAAATAAGTTTAGAATACATGTAATCTAAAGTCAAAATCCACGAAAACAAATATATCATCGTGCCAATACTACAACTAGATAAGTCCATAGCAAGGTTAAGGTATTACATATAAATTTCCAGTTGTAGTATTTACCCGTAGAAATATCGTGGGGGGGGGGGGGGGGTCTTCAACTAGAAACTTATATGCAATACCTTAACCTTCCAATGGAATTATTTAGTTGTAACATTAACCCGACGATATTTTGTTTAAATTAAAAAGAAAAGAGTATATGTATGAAGGGATGCATCCGAAAGTTTAAATTAAGAAAACAAAATTTGAGTGTGACTATATCAGACCACTGTCAGAAGTGTTTTACATGAAACATCATTTCCGCAGATTTTAGAAATAGGAATTGGTGTCCAACAAAGATAATAAGGAAGATAAATATGTTATTCATATTGACGCCAAAGACACCTTCAATGATTTGCTTTATTTCAAGATTTGATACAAAAAATGCTTCTCCTAATTTCCTATAAAACGGGTCCAAATTTATGTCAAAATGCTATAAAAGCAAAATAAATTGGTTATTTCATAACGTTAAAAGTTTTATTTTACTAGGTTTAACAGTCTCCGTTTAAGAATTAATCAAAATTTATTTATAGAAAATGAAGCACAGATAAATGCAACTATTTAAGAATCAGATACTTTTCATTTGAAATTCCTTTGCACGTGATGTGATAGTACTTAACTTTCTCAAATTATATACTTCTGAATATTAATATTTTTATTTTTACTTACCTTTTGTTGAAAATTATCATAACAGCAAATGATGATTTATCAAACACATAATATTTAATCATGAAAATTAAAAAGGATAAAAGGTCATACAATAAAAATATTTTTAAAGAAAACTGGCAATAGTAAAAGTTACTACTATTATAATGTCTATTAGTTGACTAGCCTCACGTTGCGAGGGGCCGTGTAGCTTATAAATCTCTGAATGTACAAAATGTTATCTAATTTCTCACAATGGACATGACCATATATTAAAAACAACTGTAAATCTTAACAGCTGCAAAATCATAATAGGATTAAACTACACCACAAATATATAAAAACGCTATGTTTGAAATCTATAGTTTACTGAAATTTTCGATACTAATTTGATAACATATTCAAATAATTTGCAAAGAGGAAGTAAAATAATTTTCTGAGGAAATTTATGATTTTTTTTTCATGTCTTAGTTGAAGCTTTTATTTTATTCAAATAATTTTAAATTAATTAAAAATATATGTCAAAATAGATTTTTTAAATTACGCCTTTTTGTCAATTTTAAAAAGAAGTTTATAGTCTCCCAGGTATTCCAGAGGCCTCCGTGGCCGAGCGGTTAAGGCGTTCAGCTACTAATCTGAGGATTGGTGGTTCGAACCCATCCGATGGACTTGACAAAGAAAAGTAAAAAAGTAGTGATCTTGTGATCGGAGGGTTGCTAGCTTCGCTACAAAAATACTAAAAAAGTCGTCCAGAACATCCGCAAAAATTAACGGCGTGTATACGGGGCTGGTGCACGATAAATCTGATCGGGGTCAAAAGTCCCGACGTCTATTGTAGGCGTTTCTGTGCCAGTTCAGGTGTTTCCTCGTCATCTGACCATGGCTCTAAAATAACGAGGTGCCTGTATGAATGTGTATGTGTTCCCGGGTCTTTCCTTCAAGATAGACCCCGAACCGTCGCCAATAGCCCACTGTGCAACTCTAGTGCGACGTTAATTAACCAAACCAAACCCAGGTATTCCAACCATATATGATCTATCACATCTGATTAAAATATTTTGTCGCCACTATTACTTATATGCTTAAAGTAGGTAAATGTAAAAAGTCTGCTGATTAAAATTTAAACAGACAGTTTGTAAACGATAGTATTTGTGAAATTTAGATCAGTGACAATTACTCCTAAAGCCTTATAAAGGTCACCTGTCTCGAAAGGACAAAGAGTAGACATTGGCCGTCTGCCCAGAATCTAATCCCAGACAAATATTTTAGTTGTCAGATGTGCTAACTACTTAAAAATCTTTTATTCAATTTCAAAGAAGATATATATCTTAATGTATATATCAATCTACTATGTGATAAGCATTTAACTAATAGTAGGAAAAATATGTGTGTATTATGCAATGAAAACGTGATATATACTTAACATTATATATACTTATAAGTAAATAGTATTGTCTGACGCAAAAAAAAGATCATCCAAGTTTATAAATAAATTTTCTGGCACGTCAATACATATATATAAATAGAGATTTTTTTTTGTGGTTTTGAAAAAAATCATAAAATTAAAGGGTTTTTGATTCACTTGGGACATATTTATTCAGAAACTACACTTAATATTTTTATATGTCTGTCTGCTTGTCCGGTTTATCAAAAAAGTCGCATTTTTATATTCCTTCATTAAAAATTCTTTCCTCTGACTCTTTACATAGAGGAAGGCTCTTGGTTAGAGTATTTTTATATGTAGAGAGAACAGTTTGTTTGCTGATTAGATGAGTCCAAGTTATTTAGAATAGAAGGTGAGACGGAATGAAATACTGACATCAATGCAGTACAATTTATGTTAGGGGTCGTCTCTTATTACGCCACGCTCCGACGTAACTCCTATCCGTTTCTGACGGAATAAGCAGTTTTCTTTCCATTTCCTCTCTGCCCTTCTTGCGTGGTTGGGAACTTTGAAACAATCGCAAATTAAACAGATAATATATATTTCTTTCGTTACTTACTTTTGTTTCTATTTTCTTAGATTGTCATTTGAAAACAAATTTTTTATGGAATAGCACTTTTAACAGAAGTCGAAATTAACATTTTAAAGCAGGTGCAGCAGTGTACCCAAGTTTTAAACTTAGATGCACTGAATATTATTTGGTTGCAAAAAGAATTCAAGGAGCAGAAAGTGAAATTTACCGGTTATTTTGATGCATATTATTTTGACAAATGCATTTAATGTCATTCATTCAAATTAATTTAAAGAATATTTTTGCTATTCAATTAAATCAAATAATGTTTTTAAATAAAAATCAATTCTTGAACGGATAATTAGAGATTCCAGATGTAAAAAAAAAAAATCTTAATTTTCCGAAATAATCCTGGCAATTTTATATCAACAGCTGTTTTTAAAAATTAAATATATTTAATTACCCTAATAAATAATTAGCACTTTAAATTTCAATTAAATATAAATTAATTAAATATAAATTAATTAAAAATAAATATTAATCAAGCTTTTAAAATGAACAATTTAACTTTTAAAATTGATTTTAAAAAAAAGCTATATATGTTTAACTCCCCCATTTCTCTCTGATAACAGTGTTCGCTCTAGAAATGAAAAGGGGCTGGATGCAATTTTAAAAAAAAATTTACTTTTTTTACAAAGATCACTTTAATGTTTAATGATAATGCAAAATCAATTTTTGCTAAAATCGGTAATCAAGTCGTCAAAATTGTCGTTTTTTTTTTTTTTTTTTTTTCCCGAAAAACTTACTAGCTTTTACGTAGTCAAATAACTGTAGAACCGAATTAAATATAAAGAAAATACTTTCAAAATGATAAAATTCGTTTTAAATATTCGGAAAATCTTAAATTTTCCACCTTTAAAATCGGAAAAACCTTCGTGCTGAAATACGGATTTTCTTTCAAACCGGCCACTCTTTTTAGCTGATTATAACCAAATAATATACGCAAATAAAACTGAAAAAAGGCATGTAACGCTACTGAAACGGTAACAAATCTGCAAAAAAATATTTTCAAGCTTTAAAATTGCAATCGCGGCTTCAAATTGTTGATTTTTCAAAAACTTTACAGAAAAGTTACGAGGCACTACAAAAACATTAAGTGCACTGTGCACCCGCTAATTTCGAACTCTGAATTTTCACAATATTTTTTTCTGGAAACCACATATTCTGATAAAAAAAATTAAAGTCTCATTATTACGAGCATTACCGAAAATTACTGAAATTGTAGGCTTAGTGGCAGGGTTTAATGAAAAACCAAAAGCTAATCAAATCGCGATGCGTGGCGTAATAAGTGGCGGCTCCTAACAAGAATACGTCATCCTAGTCCTTATTTTTCCAATTTCGTCCCATCTCCAAATCGATTCGTTTTGGATTGTGTGATTAAGGCCGGTTTACACGCTACGATAAATCGTAACGATGTGATTGACAAATTTATTGTTCCAATAAATCGAAAAAGTGAGTATTGTGTACACGCTACGATAAATCGTAACGAATTCTTGTCAAATATTCGTTGTCGACCACTTAGTAAATAACTAGCATCTCAATGTAGCTTCTCCTGTGCGAGGAAAAGCATCTTGGCGCGATAATTGTTTGGCGGTGAGAGGATAAATTGCCAAATGTTGCAACCTTGTATTGCATTTATTCCCTTCCCCGGGAGATTCAAGCTTATACTATTAAGCTTATATTATTTATGGTTGTTTTAAATTGATGTTTTTTTTTTATTGATATTCAACTGTTTGGCGTAGATGTGTGGGGGGAGGGGGAATTTTCTGCTTATTAATGAGGAAAGAGTGGACGCTCGAAATAAAGTGTAGTATTTATTAAAAAAAATAGTCTTACAGAACATTAAAAATTTGAACTAATAAACAAAGTATAATATCTTTAATATTTTGTAATTAAGTATTCTGTAGGAAAAAAATTAAGAATAAGAAACAGAAAAAAAGCAAGTAATTTATGGAAGATAAATAAATGCAGCAAAGTAAATTTACTTTTATATTAATTAAAGTTCTAACAAAGTGAAAGTTGTAAGTTTTTTTATAATAATAATATAAGGTTAATTTGAAATACATAACGAATGTTTATAAAGAAATTAAGAATTTGTATTTTTTATTCATAAGCATTTATTTTCATAATTAATAACTCTCATTTTCTGTAATTATAAGCAAACTAAATTTAATAATATTAGGCAACGCGTGAATATACGAGGGCCCCACGCATTACAAAGGTCACGGGGTGAATAAATGGCTAACCTGGTTGACGCGGCTCACCTATGGTATGTCCCACGATGGTATAATATAATTTCTTAGATATTCATAAAAGCATTTTTATAATTACAATATTAAAATTGTGAAGGTCTCGGGGTGAATAAATGGCCAACCTGGTTTATGATAAGTCCCACGACGTTATAATATAATTTCTTAGATATTCGTAAAATCATTTTTATAATTACAATAATATTAAAATTGCGAATTACAATCAAATAAATAAATAAATAAAAATATATATATATCAATAAATCGAATGCATGTTCTTTATAATTACAATAATATTAAAATTGCGAATTACAATCAAATAAATAAATAAATAAATAAAAAAATATATATCAATAAATCGAATGCATGTTCTTAAATCGTGAAGTTACCATGGTCGCAATTTATCGCGCCAACATGCTTTCCCTCGCACAGGAGAAGCTACATTGAGATTTAAGAACATGCATTCGATTTATTGATATAATTTTTTTTATTTATTTATTTATTTGATTGTAATTCGCAATTTTAATATTATTGTAATTATAAAAATGATTTTACGAATATCTAAGAAATTATATTATAACGTCGTGGGACTTACCATAAACCAGGTTGGCCATTTATTCACCCCGAGACCTTCACAATTTTAATATTGTAATTATAAAAATGCTTTTATGAATATCTAAGAAATTATATTATACCATCGTGGAACATACCATAGGTGAGCCGCGTCAACCAGGTTAGCCATTTATTCACCTCGTGACCTTTGTAACGCATGGCCGCCAAACAATTATCGCGCCAAGATGCTTTTCCTCGCACAGGAGGAGCTACATTGAGATGCTAGTTATTTAATAAGCGGTCTATAGTGGTCGACAACGAATATTTGACAAGAAATCGTTACGATTTATCGTAGCGTGTAAACAATACTAACTTTTTCGATTTATTGTAACAATAAATTTGTCAATCACATCGTTACGATTTATCGTAGCGTGTAAACCGGCCTTTAGTCTTGCCCGAGTCATGCAGGGTTACGGGAAGTGTGGTTTTACGAACTGTTTTTTTTTTGTTTCTTTTAACTTGGATAACAGAAAAAATTTAAGAACATTACAACCTAAATATTGCCGATGACAATAATTTGAAATAATATGGTTCTATTGCATGTTTCATCTAATAGTAGCAATGCATCTAAAAATAGTTTTATGTAGTTTATTTAATATATAGTTGCGCACAAGTAATTTTGGTTTGGCAAATGCAAAATATTCTGCTTAATAAAAATGTATATCCCTTAAACCAAAGATATAATAACACAGTTTGTTATTAATGATTATTATCGATAGTTTTCCCTATTTTTCGGTTTCACTTCCGTTGAGGAATCTTTATGATATAACAATTTATTTGAACATTTGTATATTCTACTATATTTTGTTTTTAATCCTAGCAATACATAAAACTAAACTTAAATGATATAGGCTTAAACAGTATTTAAAAAAAAAATAGTTTGAATTCAGATTATCTTGATTGTTTGGTTACAATAAATTACAGCATTAAAAACTGTAAGTCAAAAAAGCACAGGAAGAATTAATCATTTTACCTTAAAACTTTTAATTTAACTACTTAACACTTGAACGCAGGGAACCAATTCATTGGTTTTTGATAACAAATTATATTTGAAACATTGCGCATAATTTAACTGATTATTGTAACTGACATTTTTTTAATAAACCATATAGGTTTAAATATTATTTTTAAAAAAATAGTTTGAATTAAGATTGTCTCGATTGTTTGGTTACAGTAAACTACTACTTTAAGAACGGTAAGTCAAAAAAGCACAAGAAGGATCACTCATTTTACATTAAAAGTTTTAATTTAACTACTTAACATTCAAATGTCATGGAACCAATTCAATGTTTTTTGATGAAACATTGCACATAATTTAACTGATTATTAAAACTGATATTTTTTTTATTAAAAACTATATAGGTTTAAATAGAATTAAAAACAAATAGTTTTAATTAAAATTGTCTCGATTGTTCGGTTACAGTAAATTACTACTTTAAGAACGGTATGTTAAAAAAAAATCGCAGGAAGGATAAATCTTTTTACCTTAAACATTTTAATTTAACTACTTAACATTCAAATGTCAGGGAACCAATTCAATGTTTTTTTATGATTTTGATGAAACATTGCACAAAATTTAGACGTAACCCAAACTTAAACGCATAAAATTTCGTTATCCACTTTCCGCTAAATTTTAATTAATTACCTCAAACCTAATTTCGAACACCGTACTAACGTACTTAGTGTACGTTAGTAACTAATAAATAAAATAGAAATTTTTCGTTTTGAAAGGATTTTTTTTAATTAAATAATTCAACAGATAAATTCTATTAGGGTGAAGTGGGGTTAAGTACCATTTTAGCACTCATTGGAAGTTTGGTCATGAAGGTTTGTTACTTTTTTTGTTCTTGCTACCTAGAATATCAAAATTTTGTATTCTTATCAAGTTTAATGTTTATTTTTTAACCGTACACCTTATTTTGGAATTTAGGTCATTTTTGCACGTGGGAAAGTTTAACCTCCAACCACGGTAGTGAGGGCAAGTGCAATCCTGACTTTAGTTGGCTTGAAAACAAGGATGTCATCAGTGCCGTCACACAAAAAATACTTTGGGGGGTTGAAACAAGAAATTTCCCAACTGAACGATTCGAAATTCCCAACTTAACGATTCGAAATTTCCAACTCAACAATGCTGAAAATTCCCAGTTCCAACTTATCGACATTTTTCATCACTTTTTTTTATGTATTTTTAAGTAATATTAAACAGTTCTCTCACAAGCATTGATTTGTTGCACCCATATTCCAATGCAGTGTCCGTTTTGAGGTCTACTTTAAATGCAATCTTACTAGTTGGGCAATTTCTAATCTTCCCTAGCTTTCATCTGCTAATAATATTAATTTTCTCCAGGCATAAATTTTCCCAACTCGGGTATTTTTAAAAGTTGAAATTCCCAACTTTCAGGGTTTCCAGATATTTTTTTTTTTGGGGGGGGGGCAAACCCCCCTGGTGCGACGGGCCTGGATGTCATTCCTGTTGATGCTGATGACATTATCACAATAATCCTTGAAACAGCTATTGGCAGGCGAGGAGATTTAACATTTCCAGTCGCGTTCTCCTCGTACAACTTTCAGTAAGTCTAAAAAAGGTCTGACTGACGTAAATAGTGTTTATTACCCTAGGTATAAGTTTTTTTTAATTTTTTATTTAGAATTGTGGTTAGTTAAATAATTTAATAAGAAAGAAAAATCAAACTTTTTAAGAAAAATTTTAATATTTAAATTTCACGAAAAGTGTTTCCAAGACTGGGAAATAACAAAATTGTCTCTAAAATCTATAAAAAATTAAATAAAGTTTGAAATACATGTGTCAACCATGTGCAACTAAATTATAATAAAATTCTTTAAAAAAACTGCTAAATAATTTTGTTCATTTTTTCAATCGCCCCGCTGTTACTCACGAAAATGTTGTTTGAGATTAAAATACAAAAACAAAAACTGGCAGAATCAGAACAATTCAAGGTATAACAAACTATAAAATAATTATTATCAAGTGCAATCAGTGGACATTGAAAAAAAATTGTAGAAAATCAATGGTAGATGATAAAAAAAAAATCTAACTCGAAGTTCTTGTAGCTAAATACCCAGAAATGGTGTGTGCTAAGTTTTGTTTCTCTATTCCTTATAGTTATCTCACAGTAACAGTTTAAAATAAATAAATCCCGTTGTACTTGCCCCACTTCACCCTATATCGAACTTTTGGAAATACTGTCTCCTAATTTAAAACCACTGACAGATTATATTGACAATACTTGAGCTATCACCCTATTTTACAAACTTCTACACCAACACCAACGTGAGAGCAAATAACTACGAAATATTAAGGTGCAACAAACTTCACTATAATATAAGAGAAATACCTAATAGGTAAAAAAACATTTTTATTACTCTTCTATGTTTTGGTTTTGCTTTTTCATCTAAATAGCTCGCTAGTATTAATTTCTTTGAAAGAGATAAAAGGGGAATTAAAGGGGGACTTAAAAATAATTCTTTTTGTATTACTCGCACCATAACTATATGGCTAAAATATGAGTAATTTAATATATCTGCATTAATTAATAAAAATAAATTAATAATAAAATGCAATACTGTATAAAACTTGCAAAAAAACTTTAGTATCTAAGCTCCCACACTGTTAAAAATAGGTATTTTAAAATAAATAAAATGTACTCAAGTTTGATTACATTTGATGCTTGCTTATCATAGCTCCAAATACGTAAGTTTCAGTTTTGAAACAGTCATGTACTCAAAAATGAGTAAAATTAATAAAAATAACAGTTGCTTGGCTACATAGGCCATCATAAATCACTTTTAATAAATTTCAATAATTACAACCAGGACTTACCAAAATCGAACCCAATCCGTCTACCTGACGTCGTCCGCGAAGAAGTCCAGGACCTTATGCGTTGTACTATTAGAGCGACGAGAAGAAGTTATAAACAGAAGAAATATTAAAAAGGCGTGGCAAAAGAATGGAAAGTAAGAAATTTAAGTTGTAATAACTCAGTTTCTATTTAAGCAATCGACATCAAATAATGCGGAAAACCATCTTCTGATCAAATGTTTTAAGTTTGCCAGGTCGCTTTGTTAAGATGGCTTGAACAGAAGCTGAAATTAGCAATATTAAACCATACTGCTCATTTTTGCGAAAGTACGATTACTTAAATTTGAGTACGTCATCGCTCATCTACGTTACAATTGTACTCAAAGAAAAACGAGTACGTCCATGTACTCATTTTAAGCACATTTTTTTTACAGTGCAATATATTAACAAAAAGTTTTATTTGCAAGTTCCGAATATAACTCATGGATCAGCCCTAGTTCGAGTCGATAAATATATACCAAGTTCACTTTGGACGATATTACAGGATCTATATTTAAATTAGTCACACTCTTTTGTTTTGGACAATTAAAATTATAGGCTAATGAGCACAAGTAACCAAAAAGTCCACATTCTCACACACACGTCTAGCACTTTATTCGCAAAACTAATTACGAATATACTAAAGTATTTGAAAGTTCAATATATTTCCTAATCAATGAAATTATTTATTAGAATGTATCAATATTTTTATTTAACTGTAGTGCGAAACTGACACTGAGTTTTTTTTTTTCAACAACTTTGGAACATGGAATTTAATGAACACATGTCAAATTTAATGAATACGCAGAAAAGAATGGCTACCATACAAAATTTAATATATTGTTAAGAAGAGTACTAATAAAGCAGTTAAATCTTACTTAACTTACAAATTAGTTAAAAATCTCACTTGTTTATCTATAGTATAAAAATAACCTAGATTAAAAATATCCTAAACTTCAGTTATATATGTGTTATTATTTTTAGTTATTAATGTTTGTGAACTATATATATACACTATCGCGATTAACCAGAGGGTTTGTCGACTATTTCAGTAAAGGGCCATTCCACGGTATTTGTCCCCTCCGCAACTTTTTGTTATTATTTTATAATTCTCGCCATGGCTGCAAACCCAATTTTCTTAGTGGGGTTAGTTAGATTTCAGTTTAGTTAGTTTTTAAGGAATCGGGTTTATTTTATGTTAATTAATATATTATAAAATAATTATAAAATGTTTAAGAGGGGCAAATGCAATGGAATAGCACTAAAGCTTATTTTAACTCTATAATAGCGAGCAGTATCGCTCTTTAGTGATTAAATCAGGGCCCGATTACCGAATACCGTGAAGCCCAGGCTTACACTTTACATTTTTGAGGGGCCCCCAAATTACACATTTTATATAAATAATTAATACCAATATAACATAGTTTGCTACTAAATTTACCTTACAAAATTGCATTACGAACTTTAGAAAAAAAAATGTTCCTTGTGTCAAATTTTGTTTGAATATTGGAAAAAAATCAAAACATACAGAATATTAGGAATAACTCATTAATATATTTTATTATATTATTTATAATGTTTTTCATTTTAAGGTCATTCAGGGACAAGGATTTAGTATATGTAAAAGCTTGATTTGATGTTCCAGGGTTTATTTGAGAGCAATGGGGCCCCCATATAAAAGACGGCGTCCCTTGATTCAATGTCTTAATCGGGTCCTGGATTAAATAATAATTTTAAAAAATTAGTCTCGAGACTTCAAATTGAGATGGCATTGGTTGGTTTGTTCTCTCCACCGACTGTTTAAAAGTTAATAATTGGTATTTTGTTGTCCAAAAGTTTAAATTTATGTTTTTTAAATAAATACTACCCAAAAAAGCTTAATAATAACCCTTTATCAATCAAAATCCAAACATGAGTAAATGTACACCGTATTGGCATTTCGATACAAATATTATGTATTAGGAAAATATTAATTAAAAATATATATATTAAAAACAAAATAAAATTTTAATATAAAAATACATTTATAAGTTTATTAATTTATACCACGCTTCATGTGAAAAAACAAAGTGCATCTTCTACCAGTTAAAAACAGTATACCAATGATCCCTGTCTCCTCCTAAAGTTACATTTTCTGAAAATCGTTTTTTTTTTATCAATATTGTGGTTCCATCGTACACTTTTATTAATTTTGCGATTATTTTTTCAAATTAAATTGTTTTAAATAAAACACACGAACATCCAGAAGCAACATATAAAAATACTCAAATATATTAAAACTGTTACTTAAAATATTTTTCAAAAAGTCAGACTGTGTGCAATATTTCAATATTAAATTTCTGTTAACTATAATTAAATGTTTAATTAAAAAGTTTGTTATTGACAATTCTATTTTGTCATAATGTCAGAGAAGCCTAATGTTATTTCTAATAGAGTAAATCCCTGTTCCCTAGCTCTGCTGTGTCTCCTCCAAAACAAAATTCTGGTTAGGTATCTGAATATAGAATGTGAATTATTTATGACTATACAAAATATTAATAATAAAAAAATTATTTTATGAATACAAATAATTTTTTTGAAAGTATTTCCATTGTATAACTTATAAGTCAAATTGTTTTACTTTACTAATTGCAAATGCTACATTCTTTAGGACAATGACTTTTTTAAATACAATCCTTACTTCAGACCATTATTATTTATCTAATTACCTATAATTAAATCAACCTCATGTGGTGACTACAGTTTTAAACATTATTATTTTTAAATTAAAAGTATTAAGTGCTTTGTTTCTATTCATTTCATTTTTGCATAAACTTTATTATACAAGTTAACTAAGTTGCACTCCATTACGATCCATTGCAATCCATGCAGAAAATATCTCACAAATTACAGTATTTTGTACACAAGTGCATTTATATTTTAACTTTAAAATAATTAACTTTATACCTGCCATGTCCAATATTGGATTTATACTAAAAATATATAACCACTAATACTCAATTAATCATAAAAATTAATTTGATATGCTATTTGACAAAATAAATTAAGACTTCCATGCGACACTCCACACACAAAGGATAAAGAAACTCCCATAGCCCAATACATATACAAATATTGACGACCAACAACAGGCTCAAGGTCCAACAAGGTTGGTCCAACTGGAATCACCTAACTATTCCCCAATGAATATCGAACTTCTTAAAATCATTTACTCCTGCACAATTAACAATATTCATTGGCAGGTTGTTTTATTTGTCTATTACCCTATTATAGAAATAGTGCCCCCCCCCCCCCTTCCCGATTAAAATCTGACTTGTTTAATTTAAACCTTCAACCTCTCGTTTTATCATTCATATTAAAATCTAAACCCTGCACATCTGTTTAATAAATTTGAACAATTGAATTAAATCTCCTCTAACCTTTCTCTCTTCCAGAGTATACATATTCAAATTTCTTAACATATCTTCATAATCAATGCCTGAAAAACTTTGGGCCATTTTAGTAGCCCTGTGCCGAGATTTCTCAAACAAATCAAAGTTTTTTTGTTTGTTTTTTATATATTGTGAGGTGACTAAAACTTACAGCATACTCAAGATGAGGCCAATAGCAAAATTATATACTCAGATTTTAATGAAACAATTTTCCTGATGTACCCCTATTACCTTTCTTGCTAGCCACTGTACATTGACACATTTTAAAATCATCATTTACCTCTATCACTATTTTGGATTTTTGTCCCTTGTAAAACATAGGCAGCCTCTCTATTTTTGATACCCATGTGCAAAACTTTACTTTAAAAGACATACCCTATTTAACAGTCCATTCTGATATTTTTGTTAAATCACCTTGCAATTGCTCTATTTGTTCCTCAGAAAATTCAGTCCCCATGAATTTTAAATCCATTACATACAGGTCAAATACACAGTATTATACTCCCTCTCTGGTATAGTTATTTAAAAATGTTTATTGGGAATATAATCTCTATTTCAATCAGAATCTCATCTACAAAGTGCTGCAAAAGATGTTTTTAAAAAAATATCAGACGGAAAGTTTTTCTTAAATTATAGTTTCATATTTTGTGTGATGTCATAATCATAGGATGCCCTTAAATTACTGCAAATACAAATGTATATAATAAAAGATCATTTCATTTAAGAAAAACTTATTTGAGAATTAAAACATTGTTTATTTTTTTTAACAAAATCCAACTACATTTAAAATTGCTCAGCAGATTGCGACAAACATAATACATATGACAAAATAAAGCTTTAAGAATAATTTGTGTTAATTACATATTATACAATAATGTAAGAAACTTTAACTTTAAATTTTTTCTGTGCAAGTTTATACATATTTAATACAAATTCTGGAAAATATATGGGTTTTTACAATTAAAAATTATCTTAATTAGCAATTATTTACAGATAAAGAGAATAACTGAAAAAGGGCCCCAAGACATAACATTCTCAAGATCAAGTAACATATTATTTATTTTTTAATATTGAGGAATTGTTACTTTTATTTCATTGACTTTCAAAATCTGGAGTGGATGATGTTAAATACATAACTGCTTGTTTTGTGCCATATTTACAATGTTTAATAGCTATTTTGTTAAGCCTTTAGAACATGACTGGTGCCCTTTTTGTAATTATGCTCATCAAATAAAATAATTTGTTTGTATTGTTTATCCTTACTTTCGTTACTTAAAACCAGGCGGTTGCATATCACAGTTCATCATCTCAAACAAATATTCATACATAATAAAAATATCATACTTCTTTCATAATCTTGTTCAAATATTTACAGCCATTGAAATGGACCTCAAAACAATTTTGTCTTACATCTAATCTATCTGTATAGTTTAAATGTTTTTACAAAGACAAAATAACATTTCTAATTTTCGCACCAATTAGATATCAAGACTACAATAAAATACAAAAATATATTTTTGTAACATCGAAAATTTCTCGCTCATTCACGCTCTACAGTAATCTTTTATAGGAAGTAAACAAAACAAATTTTGTTTGCTTAATACTATTGTATATTAAAAAATATTATAATTAATATAGTTAGCAAATTTAATTTCTAATTTAGTAGATATGATATTTCTCAAATCAGTATCTTTCAGTTCATATAAGTATTTATAATCAACATATGACAAACCCACTGTTTTATTTTGATCGGTATAAAGAACATCTTTCCTCAGAACAAAAAATAAAACAAATACCAAACGTTATATTTTGACACTGATAAAATAAATATATACTTAATATAATAGCAACTTAAGAAAAACTCTCCAAAGCACACAATATAACACTTTTCATACTTATACACAAGGATATCAATATTTTGGGTAAAATAAAAAAGTTAATTATTTTAAACATGTATTATTTAACAGGAAAAAACTACATCACAATAATATTTATACTTTAATAACACATAGACTTTTAAAACAGTGTTATATCAGAATACATATCACATTTATACTACTATACTTATACAACTGTCTTCTAGTAGGTAATAAATCTCCAATAAAAATCATTATAAAAATATTTATATTTTAAGTCTACAAAAAAAAGACAATCTAATATGTGTAAATTAAAAATTGCAACAAAGTAATAAAGTTTCAGTTGTAAAATGCTTCTGCTTCTAAATTAAGGAAAAGTTAAACATTATTCACTATATATCTGTGCAAAAAGAAAATTTGCAACTAAAGGTCTTGAAGCCTTTATTTAATGTTATTTAATAAAAGTTTATTATAGATGTAGTAAATAAATATTTACGAAAAAATTTATCAAGTGAAATATTTTTAAACTTTACTTACACAGCAGGAATATTAGGTACCACTATAATTTATTTCACTCTACATTTAAATAGTTTAATCCTTGAAAATGATAAGTCTCTATTTTCTAGAAATTAAAATATCATTAGATAAGTTTAAAATTTTATGAGAGAACCAAAAAAAGTTGAGCCATAAAAAAAATCTGGAATTTTAATATATAAAACATATGTAAAATATAAATTAATGCAATCAAGCACAAATATTTTATTGTACTGTTGACTATTTTCACAAGCAAAAACATATATAACAGTTAATGCCTAGTAGACAAATTCAGAAAGATATTTTGCATAAGAATATTTCTCAAACGTACTATTATATTTCAATAATCCTATTAAAAGATTTTAAAAAGTTTTTCAACAGTTCTGATAGAGTAAGATAGAAGCTCTAAATCAGAACACACCAAAAGATATGTCACATGTTGCCAAACAACCATGGAGAACTAATTAAAAAAATATTTTTGCAGAATTTTATGTTCTAATTTGGTTTAACTAAAACTATAACATAATTTTTGTAAATGATGTTATATCTAAATGACAATTTGGAAAAGATCATTTATAAAAAGGAATTTGAAGAAGTACAGTTGCAAATATATCATAAACCTAGTTTGTGTAAATTTAAAACAAAATTGTGTTTATAAAAATTCAACTTTTATATTGAAATAAAGTTGAATTTTAAATGTAGTGCTTTAAACACCTAAAAGTAAAATAACATTTCTAGTTAATTTAAGGAGACACAGTAACACCTGAACTTTTTTAATTAAAGTTTTTATGTATATGATTTAAATTTATATAAGAAAACAATATTTCCCACAAAAATACCATAACTGAATGTTTTGTTTTCAAAATTTAAACTTTTGATCATTTGAACTGTAATACATGAGAATTGGCATTAATATTTTGTGTACTACATATCTGAGTTTTATATAAATATTGAATCCTAATTTTTTTTCTTCTTAGAATTAAAAAAAAATTATATTAATTTAAAAAAAAACACTACTCATAGAGCAAATTTGCATGCTACTTTATAATATACATATATTTCACAATATGCTTAAAAAAATATCCATTTTTTTATAATTTTTTTTTAAAAAAAAAAGCTTTAGTGTTTTGAAAAACTTAATATCAAGGAAAACCAAACACTGAAAAAATTTGAAGTTTTTGTTCCCTGAAAAATTCTCCTGTCGCCAAAAATAAAATTTCCAAATAACTCATTAAAAAACATACCATTCCAAAATTTTACAAGCATATTTAAGAGATTTCAAATTATAATTTAAGCAAATAAAAAAATATTGAGAATTTTATTTTTTTGTGTACTGTGTCGCCTTAAAAAGCTTGCAATTGAACAATGTAAAACATTCTGCTTTGGGACATTTAAGCTCATCATTATTTTCGGTTTCATCCAGTTACTTTTTCATAGAAATTTATTAAAAAACGTATATTTAAAAACACAAACTGGCTAGCATCCACAAGTGAGAATAATATGTTGATTTTATTATACTTAAAATTATTTTTTGTTTTAATTCCTCAGGTTTTTCCTCCTCTTTAAAATTAAATTAGGACATTACATAACTTTTTCAATAAATTGTCTTTCCATTCACTTTCAGTCTTCATATTTATAGAAAATAAATATTAGTGCATATTTTTTTTAAAGAATAACAACACATATCAGAACTATTACAAACATGTTTTTAAAAGCTACTATATCTTCTAGAGTAGAATAATGTGTTTTTATTAAAACACATATTATTTTGATAAAAATCAAACTCTAATTAGTATGAATATTTTCTGCATACTTAATTCTTTACTATTTTAATATTTGGTAATGAGTATAGTTTTTAAATAGTGCAATTTGTTTTAAATAAATTTCACAAGTTTATATAAATGTATTTTAGATAGGAAAGCATTTTCAACAGTTTATATAACTGATAAAAATCTAATGCTATCAACATTAATCACTTTACAGCAAAAACACAAGACATAATTTATAAAATGTATATGATCTTGAGTGTAAACATGTTGAAATTGTGAAAGGAAATAAGAGATACAAGTTGAAATTGGGAGTGTGCTCAGATGTAATATTCCTTATACGAACTAACACACCTTATATTAAAAATTACTATTTAAAATTTCGAATACTTTTCAGTAAATATAAATAAGATTGAAGAATTTAAAATACAAAAAAATAGACATGATAGTCATTGAAATGAATTATTGCACATTAACTTTATTTGAGGAAATTATTTTAGTATAAAGAAAAACATTGTCGAGAGTTAAAAAAAATTATTATAAATTAGACAATGTTAATGCAGATATATTAAGATTATTTTCATAATCTAAATAAAAATACTTGATAAAACTTGTTAAGTACTTAACTTTATAAAATGAAGCAATGATAACTCATGGAATGTTTTAAATAAGCACACTAGTTACATATTACAAATTCCTTTGGTAGAAAGAAGTGCAATTTCTCGAGAAAACATTAGAGTCATCGAAAAACAAATTTTAATTTATATTTCCGAAAACACTAATGAAAATAATAGCATCACTATCATATTGAAAATATTAAAGGTAGCCAAGATAAGTCCATTGAATTTTAAAGCAACAAATAAAAACAGGAATGACATTGAATTATATCATCAATAGGTACCTTTTATAATTT
Source organism: Troglohyphantes excavatus (assembly GCA_963932185.1). NCBI lineage: Eukaryota > Metazoa > Arthropoda > Arachnida > Araneae > Linyphiidae > Troglohyphantes > Troglohyphantes excavatus. Next base: position 30,486,821 of record OZ010676.1, read on the forward strand.
CCGAAACCGATCACATATGTAAACATTTTACAATCACAATTATGCAATTCACTTAGGAAACATAACTACAAAAATAAAAAAAAATGTTAAAAACTTTGAAAGTTAAAGCTTATTCCAATGTAGCATAGGTTAATATGTAAAAGCAGTGCAAATAAGCATAACTTCTTGCATATATTCCTATTTAAAATCACAAATTGTTACATTAAACAAGAAATATTTAATGATGAACTGAGTCATCATGCAGAAAGTAAATTCCTTGGCACCCTGAGTTATACATTTCAACGAATTCTAAAAATCTCACAAAACAATAAAATATTTGAAAGACTTAATAGTTTCAAAGGTAAAAAGAGATTTACATCATAGAATTTCTTTGGCTATAAATTTAATCTACTTTAGCAGACAAAATACACATATAATTAGACAATCCTACAATAGTGTATACTTTTAAGTAACAAACTTCAAAACTTTGTGCAAAAATTAAACACGACAAATTTTTAAAAACAAAATCCACATAAACTAAATATATAAATAGGAACTAAAATAAACTGTTGACAATGCACAGTAGTAACTAAAATAACACAAGATCATTTTGTTGTTATCGAAGACTAGTTAAATTTTTTCATGCCTTCATCATTCTAATAGTATACAAAACAAAAGCAGGCATTTATATTTTAATAACAATAACATATGTATAAACCTCTTTAATATGACATTTTTATACATAAAATTACAATTATTATAAAGTATTAACACTAAATACCACAAACCTAACTACATTTTATACTTATGGTAAGTTAGGTAAGAATATAAGCACATGTTTACCATTTTGCAGTAACATTAAAAATAAAACTTAATAATAAAATTATCACATATCAGTAAATCACTAGGATAATTTTTTGAAAGAAATTCACACTTTTATAATATTTCAAGTTTTAAATCATACAAATAAAAAAAACTTTTATGGGAAAACATTAATGAATGCAATTTAGTAAAATTTTAACACCTTGATAATTAAGGTATTATGTGTGCAAATTATGCTAAATAACCATACAATTACAATATGAAAAATTATTATGCTAGTCATCTTTAATTATACTTAAAAGCAAAAGTCATGCATTAAAGTGAAATTAAAAATTTCTGTCCCCTATTTATTTTTATGTTATCTATTACAGATAGATGTTAACTGACAACAATTTGCATGCCATTATCGTGTGCATTATTTATTAATTACTGCAGCAATTCTAACAAATAGGTACAGCATGCAACACTTATAAAGTGAAACGACATATTTTCTCTTATTTAAACATACATATCAATTAGCTTGAACGTTAACGAATAATCAGTAAATGATCAAGAAAATTAACTTTGTGTCAAATCCTTATACATCACTAATAACATACTTTGAGCACAACCTTCCAATTGAAACAAGACTTGGAAAAACACTTATAAATAGTAAAAAAATACATATAATTTTTACACTCAAATCATTTATGTTTTACTTTCATCGTTCAAAGGCGAAATGTTTTGAGGATCGGACCATTAATGGAAATTTAAGTTGTTTTAACTGAAAGGTTTAATTTTACATGCCTAATAAAAATACCTAAAATCTTTATTTTGGTGGATATAGTTTATAAATATCCCTCAATACACAAAATTCAAAATATAATGTAAGCAAGTATTTTAATAAAGTTAGAAATTACATGCAAAATTGTTGGCAAATCTAGAAGAATGGCTAACAGAAATATACTGTTCTGAGAATTACAAGTTAAATTATAAGGTTACAAGTTCAGAATATTGCTTATTAGTGTATAAGCACCCTGTTTCAGAGTGGTTGTACTTTATTCCTCTTATGAAAGTGGATCAAGTATCTTTGTTCTCTTTTTTATATATATACATGACTGTATAACTATTAAACTTTATATTACTTTAAAAAGTATAATAATTCTATTTTTTAATAATGGCATACTAATCCAACAAATAGTGAATTTAAGTCGTATTAATCTAAGCAAATTGAGCATATAGCTATTATTTTAGCTAATGATGAATAAATTCACACTTCTTCTAGTGACAGAAATTTAGTTGAACTTGAATTTATATTAAACTTTTGATTTGTGTGTGCCTTGTATAATCAGGCACAAGCTCAGTCTCTCATAACAAAATTATCAGAAATTACATGTTATGAGTATTTTAAAACTATTTTTTAAAACAGCATTTATAAGTAATGTGTAGCACTTATTTATTTTTTTTCGAAAAAAGTATTTACAACATTTAAAATAAAAGAATTTAATTTGTATATTTATAAAAATATTTTTCAACAATAATAGATAACTTGCATAAAAGAAAGATAAAAAAACAAAAAGTTTTCCAAGCTATTTAAACTAATCTCAATACACTTATTTCTACTTATTTTTTGCATGTAATTTGCAAGTGTAAAGTTCTAATTTATGCAATTAAATTGACTAGATTACATCTTTACTGAATATAAACATCATATAAATTACAAATTATAAAAATTATATTTTTGAAGAGTATAATGTTCATTATGCTTTATAGTAGTTGTAACTATAGAATTGCAAGAACTTAATATTAAAAGAAGTTTGAAGATAAGTGATATAATGATATGTAGTTGAGAAATTACATACAATAATGGTGCCTTTATAAATTAAAATATGTTTACTACCCCAGCAATATATAAAATGAAAATTTTAAAAACATAATCAAAAGCAATACATTAATAAAAACAAAAATTTAAGGAAGACTTAAAATTTTTGTTTATAAATAACTATTGCTAAATTTTTGTACAAAAAAGAGATATTGGCTCTTGGTCATATAACAAATGTAAGTATAGAAAAACAAAAACCCCAACATTTAATGAAAAGAAAACTGAACTTGAAAGGATTATCCCTAATAGTGTGTACTAGCATACATGAAGTTCAAATACAAAATAGAGAAAATTGTGATATACACTCATCCATTAAAATATTAGACTATAATAATCTGTAGTTGGACCTTTTATAGTAATATCTGTTCCTAATCAACAACATCACAACCTGTAAAGTCTATAGAAAACTGGGGAACTTTTAAAAACTTATATATATAGATTTATGAAAATAGCACAAAATAATAATTGTCCTTCTCTAGACAATCTAAGTACTTAAAATATGTTTTCTAAGTATATAATTTACATTTTGGAGTATTTAGACTGAAAAGACTTGTTTTAATACAGATTGGAAGGCACTCTAGTTTCACATTATAAGTAATCAAAACTAAATTAATTTTAATTTACAACTTTCTAATAACAGCTTTAGCATAACTCAATCTTTATGAATAATAAATATTAAATAGTGGATAAGTTCTAACAAATATATATGTGCTTATTTCATGTACACAGTCTTATAATTAAAAACACTAAGTAAAATATTACTAAAACAATTTTGCAGTAAAAACCTTTCATTTACAATTCATTACCATTATTGCAGTGTAGATGCAATAATTACAAAGGTTAGGGTTAGCTTCTCTATTATAAAAAAATAAAGCAAAATTCCTGCATTTTTTTCAATGCATTTTAATGTATTATGTGGTTATTTGTCATTTTCGAATTTATTGGAAATTCAATACATGCAGGATTAAATTTGCTATAAAAATACATCATAATAATTCATGACCAAAGTTCTTGTATTACATATTTAGTTGCAATTTTTTTTTAACTGAAATATTTTTAATGCACAACTTGAGAGGTGAAATTAGGGGAATTAAATGCTTATTATTCTAAAATGAAACATGAATTTAACTAATAATTTATATTAAAGCACATTTTTTTTTAATATTATACCAGAATATTAATATTGTAAAAAATCTTAGAGGAGAAAGAGTTTTGCAGTGGTGTTTGAATAACCACCAATATAAAATGTGAATTCATTTTATAGTTATTTATAACAAATTTGAAACTTATAACTAAATTAATGGTAGGTACATTTGACTTTACTGACCCTATTATTTAAATTTTATCTACTTCTTAAATATTAACATAACTAACAATTAAAAAACACAATGCAAATGCATTAAAATGTCAAACATTATATAGTTTCATTCTCAAAATAAAATCATACATTATTCAAAGAGAGTTTAAGACTGGCAAATTGTCCTGAAAATACATCTTATAGAAATAAAACAGTCAATTAATAAATTATGAATAAGCATGTTTAGAAATCAGGACAATTGCATTTGTCACATTTTTCTGTATATCAACAATATATTGCTTATATATCATAGTAATTTTAAAGACAGGAACATTTCAAAGCCTGCTTTAAAATAAAGGTCTAGAAAAATCAGAATGGCTTAAGCTACTTTATTTTGTTATGTAAAATAACTTTTAATTAAAACAATATTAATAAGTTATCTACTACAAGGAGACTTGAAGAACGATAGAAGCAAAAATGTTGGATTAAGAAATTAACTAATGACAAATATGTAGAAATTATTTCATCTGTTATAGATGCTTAATTATAAACACAACAATGTAACATATAATTAAATGCATTGACATATAAACAACTTAATTTCCCTTTGATATGTAGACTAATCAATTCAAGTATTAGTCATAATATACATTAAAATGCTAGGAAATTAATCTTTTTGGCAATAAAATTAAATTTACTGGTTATTTCTATGAGATAGCTTAAAATATAAGCTAAAAAGGGTTAACTTTTTCAATTAAATACACCAGCATATTTACCTTCAAGCTTTGAACAATCTGATATCTATAAATCTAAATATATTATTTTTTAAAAAATTAAGTCTTGATATTTAATTTATTAGTAAAGAACAGTAATAATTATTAAACTTCTAATATATGCTAATATAAACTAAAAGATTGGACTTCTTAATTATTATGTAACTTTACACAACATTATACAATCTATTAGTAATAGCGGTAATCGTTAAAAATAGAGACTTTAAGTATTTTTTCGCCAACAAAATATTTTTATAAATCAGTCAAGTCCCATTTACAAGCTAATTAAAATTAATTTTAATACAAGTTTTTTTATCCATTCTTGTCATTCAATTTCCCCCAAAGTTAAATTTCAACAAAAAACTTTATTAAAAAATGTTAATGGAAATACGTTAATAGCAGCCATTAAAACAAAGATAAAAAATATCTAATAGAAAATTTATATTTAAGTACATAAGTGTTAGCTTGTAATAATAATCATTTATATTTTTTAATAAAAGAACTAGATAAAAAACTTGTTTAACTGATTTCCAGATTATTAGCTAAGAGGTTATTGACATATTGTGTAGCTTAGTAGCAGACAATAAAATATATAAATTCATAAAAAAGAAAAAGAAAAAAATCGTAAAATAACCATAAATGCATTTGAAATATAAAATGAGAAATTTTTTAAATGTTCAAACTACCTACAGAAAAAAATAGACATGGAAGTACAAGTATTTTTTACTGCAAAATGAGTAAGAGTTTCATCGAAATAATTTTCATAAACTTTGCATTCTCTAATGACACTACATAAAAACAAATCTAAGCTATATATATTTAAAGGATATATAGGACCATATATACATACTAGTATACACATACTACAAGGTTAAAATATAGTTAGATATCAATCACAGTAAACAGCATAGTATTTTTACATATTTTTAGAAGACATAATGCATACAACAGTGGGAACAAATATCAAATGATTAGTCATCATACTCTGAAGTAACTTTCAGACCTCCATTTTCATCTCCTGTAGCAACATGTTTCAGAACATTGTTGACAAAATCAGCAGAGCAACCAGCTACTTTAGTAACAGCTAATAAAAAGTTAAAATTGATTAAAGTACTTGATTAGTTAATATTAAAACATTGCATAAATTGTCGTAAATTAAAAACTATTAAACAAGAAGACTAAATCCCCTTAACAAAAAAAAGGTTAGGTTGGGTGGGGGAGCTTATAACAGAATGAATTATAAAGGACACTGGGTATTATTTGTTTTTAACCTTTGCCAATATATACAAGATATGTGATGAGAATGAGTGCTTTCTCCTAATTTTTTTTAACTATATTGGTTGTTAAGTACAGTAATAGCCTGCTTATCCGGCATTCAATTAATTGGAAATTTTGAGAATGAGATTTGGTAAGGGAAAAAAATATATTATTTTTAAAAGCTAAAAAGAAGATTTGTCGTCGAATGTGTATTTTCTTCCGAAACAAGTTTCTATTTTGAGAATTGGAAGAACAAATATTAAATAAGCAAAAATCCACATTTCAAAACTTGCAAGGTGAAGTTTTTATTGTTAATTATATAAAAACACACAATATAAACAGAACAAAGTACTGTTAATGCCGAATTCAAACCCACACCCTCATTAAATGAGTCAACTAATTTAAATGAGAAAATAACTACATTCACATCTATACAAGTTTTTTGAAAATAATTTTAAAAATGCAATCTCACTTTTTTTTATTTGCAATGTTTCTACAGCAGCTACAATCGAGTGTGGTTTGCTCTGTTTAGAATGCAATACTCTTCCTCTAATAAGTTTCTTTACTTCCTTTGTAAGCGTCAGTAAATGTCCTGTAAAGAAAAGATGAGTGCAAAGTTTATTGCTTGCAGTCAATGCAATTTTGTTTTAAACTAAACTATAAACTTGGAATTATTATAAAGATTAACTCTAAATGTAATTTAAAAAAGAAATTTACTATCAAATAGAAGATATATTTTTTAATTCTTCCTAGTACAATAAATTTATGTAGGCTGCAGTCTTACAAACTTATGTAGAATAGGCAAAACAACTTCTCATAAAGTAAAAATTAATTTTTAGCACACAATAGTTCAATATTGTTTTCAGAGCAATTACATTTTTATAATTTATATGGGCTTTAAAAACCTTAAAACCTTTTAAAAAATAATTGCACAACAAAATCGATTTCTATTGACTAGTAAACAAATTGAATATAACAAAAATTCAATTTACCAACACCATTTTAAAGTCAAGATGCAAATTTGTAAAAAAAAAAAAAAAATTAAAGATTTTTATTTCTGTTGGTGCTTTTTTAAGTAAATATATCGTTTGTAATTATATTTTATTGCCATTTTAAAAATAACTTTTTATTAAAAAAGACGCAGTTTGAAAAATATTTTAATATTTTATTTGTAATAATATTTGCATGATTTTGTTCAAAGAGTTAGAAAACTTATTGACACATTATTATTTTTTGTTCTTGCAACTTGCAATCATTAACAAGCTAAGCTATTATCACAATACTTTTTTGTTTGCATTCTGTGCCATAAAGAGAAGCAAACAAACTTTGTTGTTTAATTATATACCTTCCAAACAAAGTTGTGCAAATGAAGTTGCCATTATAGCTATGAATAGTAGTAGCACAACCTGTGTATGCTTCGAGCATTCGGAAATGAGTGATACTATCAGCGAACAAACTGCATCAAATAGTTTAGATATTGGATTGTATCAAAGATAACAGCAACATGGATCAAGTAAATAAAACAGCCTACATTCTGGGGAGTAGTTATATGTTTTCCCAACTGAAAGAAAGATAAATTTACTATTGCAGTGTAAAAATAAATCAATACTATTATTTCGGCAGATCAGATACAGCTATTTCAGGAATGGAACACTACAACAAAAACTTTTTGGAATAGTCATTGTTTGTTGTCAATATTAGTGACACTTCCAATCACTATTGCAACTGCAGGGAGGTCATTTTCCAACTTGAAGAGTGTAAAAACTGCTTTTAGGAATTCTACAAAGGAAGAAAGACTAACAGGATTAGTGTTGTTAAGCATAACTGTGACATTCCTGTTTGCTCAAAAAAGTTATTGGAAACTTTTCTGAAAGGTTACATTACATCTTGTTTTGATAGGTATTATGTAAGTTAGTTGTTAAATATATTTCATTAAAAAGTATTCAGGACAAAGACATAATGAGCTTGAGTCTCTTCTTCATTCCAAAAAAATTACGAAGAAAAAAAAATGTCTGTGTTATCATATAACAACACAAATTAAACCTTCAGCCTTAACCCCCATTAAAAAATTACCATGGCTATGGTCTTACCTAAATGAATATTAAAAAAAAAAATAGGGCAATCAGTTAAAAGTTAGAGGGGGCAAAGAAGCCATGGGTTCCCTACTCAAATACAAAGTTGTGTTTAATTCACATTGAGATCAAACATTTTTAATAGAGGTTTAATAAAAAGATTTAAATGATAGACATTTTATAGACTTTCTAACATCCTTCATTAACTTAAAGAGTGTCTAAGGATCTTTTGGGCAAAAATAAGGAATTCCTTAAGGGCCCTTATAAACACTAAACGGAAATAAAGAGTTCTTGATGACTTCTAAGGACCATATGAATCATGATAAAACAGTACATTGAAAGCTTGCAAAAATGTGAGATACACCATCCATCGTTAGTTAAAGTACTTTTTTTGCATATGAGGGGTGAGAAGCTATGGGGTACAAGCGACAATTTCCTCATTTTGTGAAAACACAGATTAAAGCTAAAACAGACGATTCTTGAAGTATGTGATTCTTACGCCGCTAGACCTCAGCCCATAAAAGGCATTTACTTTGATCCCTTTGCCACCAACATTTCGTATGTATTAACAATTCATAACCGCACTTAACCCTTTTTTTTTTTAAGTCACTTGTACCCATTGACTTCTTCCCCCTCATATATATTGAAATTAGACAGTCTTGGAAGATCTCTAAATGTTTTTAATTCCTAAAAAGTTATAAGGGATCTTACATTTATACAAAGAAAGCCAGACAAGTTTAAATATTTTATTTGTCTTGGCACACCCTAATGCTCACTGCGGTTTACTTATTAGTTATACTTTTTTTAAATGGGTTTATTTTAGTTGTTAAATAATTTCTTATAAAACAATTTATTCATACTTTGTTCTTCTTGTAATCCAAACAATTTGAGCTTGTTTGCTTCATGTTGGGCTTTTTTCTTCAATCTGCATGCACTAAAATTTTAAGTAGATTTCATTTTAGTTTCAAATATTTAAATAATGTAGAGCATAATATTTATTTTAAAAACATCTAACATTTGCTTAAAAAATGATAGTTTTGGAAATACATATTTATTTATTTTAATTAATTTTGACAAGGGACATTGAAAAAGTTTTTAAAAAATCTTCACATTTAGTTTGGAGTTGTCTTGTGAACATAACTATGGCTTGACTTTTGATTGAATTTTATTCCAAATGTAAATTCTAAGAGTTTTGACAGCAACAGCAAAGCAGTACAAGCTTTTTTGCTAATAGGCAAAGGGCAAGTCCAATTGGATAAATTCTCAATGATTCTAGGCATTCCAACAAGAGAATGGACCCTAAGACTTTTGCCAATCACCTGGACACATTGACCAAAAAGTACAGGATGTGAAAGAGGTTTTACAAACATCGAGGACAGTGGTACAAAAATAATGAATCGTATTGATTCATTATTTTTGTATCGCTAATAATATTGTTTGTGTTTCATATGATGGAGCGTGTGGCAGTAGCGAGGGCATGCATCTTTGTGTAGAATAGGGATTGTAATAACTATCCAGACAAAACAAAAATTTAATATTTGGCAAAAATTAATAACCTTAAACGGCATTTTAATTAAGGACTTATCAAAATTCAGTAGTTTTTAAGGTTTTTTTTTACGAACAATGCAAACCATAGTCAATCAATGCAACTGCTCTATTTTAAAAGCAAATTTCTTATAAAAAGACACAAGCGATAGTTACAAAAATTATATTCTTACCGAGAAGCTAACTTGTTCTTTTCCTTTCTGGATTTTGTTCGAGCATTTACTGGCAACTCATTAACAGGTACTAAACCCTCTATGAGGTGGTTTAGTTTTTCTAACTCTCTTCCAATATTATGCAGCTTTTTGGGATTAGGTGTCAGATCATTTCCATCTCCCCGTCTTGCTTTTCCTGAATGCTTTACGCCATCAATTGGGCAATCCGTACTAAAGATTGGATCTCCAACTCCTTTTACATCATGTACATCTTGAGAATTTCCAGTCAATTTTAACTTTGGACCTTTTGGGCCTTTAGACTGCATATTATATTGCCAGAAATACCTTGACCTCTTCTTTTCTTGACTTCCCTTATTGGCAGAAGCATGCTTCGATGAAAATAATTTCATTTCATCTTCTGAGTAATCATCTGACAAGTAAACAAATTTTACAATTCAAATGAATGAATACATAAACAAAAGTAAGCAAGGTGATAATTAACAAAATATAAGTATACCATAACTTTTTTATGGGAAAAATTAGATATGTGAAAAGAAAACATCCTTATATATAATATAAATTGAAGTTTTACTAGTAAAGTTAGTATTCATAATTAACAAACTTTTCAGAATTTATTCTTTATGATCATACAATAGCAAATTTATGAAATGTGAACCTTACCGATAAAAGAAACAATAATACAACAACAAATTAATACGAACACACTTAAGGCGAATTATTGACTAGAGAACATCGTATAGTCCTCCAAAATGTCAGTTGCAACAAATTATGTAAAAGCAAATATCTTTGCATACCGATTGTTGAAAAAATTAATCATAAAACTGGGTTGACAAAATAAAAATTCTGAAAATGCAAAAGGCTAGGAAAATTCTCTTCAACAATTAAAAAAGAAATTGTTGAGTTTAGGAAGAATTGTCTAAGTAACAAAGAGAAACAAACATGTATTACTGATTTGTTCACTCACAAGCCATGGACAATTTTAATCATTATATTAAAAAAACTTTATATATAATAAATATATGTATCCAATTTTTTCTCGGATTGATTTATTTAATAAAAAGTAAAATATTTTACCTGTTTTTAATCTGTTTGACAACAAGATACACACATTTGAACTTTTGTTGAATAATTTTTCAGATATTTTTTTCTGATTTGTTGATTGATACGAACTATCGATAAGATGAACAAATCTTAAAGTTTCTGTCGAATGTGTCTTATTGAGGTTTAATTGCATATTAAAATATTAACTGCATGAAAAATTAAGCAAAAATATATATTCCTATTTTATTTAAAAAGTGAGCCCAAGGGGGACCATTTCAATTCTTTCGCTGTTAATTAGATCATATCTCATAAAGTAAAAATCCTAAAAATATGATATTAAGTAAGTTTAAGAAATGTTTGGGAGATAAGGCAAATATATTTTTATTTCAATACGATTATTACTTAAGAAATTATTTAATATAAAGGCATTTTCATTCAAATGTTGCTAACAAATAATTTTGTCCATTGAGTATTTTCCTTTAATTTTTAGAGGAGCTCCAATAATTTTATGGGATGTAGGAATAGGTTTGAACAGAAAAACCAAGTAATCATTTTTTTTTAAATTCAAATTAGCTTTGAATTTATAATTTTTTTTAAACTTCAACCACATGCTTCACTTATTTGAAGTTTTTCACCTTCATTTTTGCAACGTGATTTCTATATACCATTTAAACATTTCAAACCCATTTATACCATAACCTATTTCATACCATTTAAAAATACACATTTTCTTATTAAAAAAATATATATTAATGTTCGTTAAAACTTCATTTTTCCAATATCGTAAACATTATATTTCTATCTTCATAATTAAATTATACATTTTTAATTAAGCTAGGTATTAAAAACAGCAAAGGAGGGTGTTTTTTCCCCCGGATATTTGGTAAAATTTTAATTGTCAACTCTTTTGTTCATTCTGCCGCTGGCATCTCAAAAAGTAAATTTAATTAAGTCAGGTTTGTTAAGAAATTTTTTAGGAATAAGTTGGATATATTTTTGTTTCAATATGATCAGTATTTTAGACATTAATGTTAAAGTCATAATTTTGTAAAATTTTGAAAACAATTGATTTATTTTCGTATACTCCCCCTGCAATTTTTATAGCATAACTGTAATTGTTTTTGACAGGCTAGTCTAAATTATTATTTATAAATGATGCAAAGCAGTTTTTAACATTCAAATTAGTTTTGTAGTTATAACTTTTTAAAAAATTGATGAAGTACTTAAAATATTTACAATTTTACCATATTTTTCAAAAGTAAAAAATTAAAATTGCTCTAATTTAAAAATAAAATTAATGTTTTTCATTTAAAAAAATAGAGTAATGTTTGCTAAATGCTCCTCTTTTGGATGGTATTAAGATTAAATTTGTATCTTTGAAAATTAAATTAGAAGCAACTATTTTTGTGAATGCTCATTTTATTTGTTGAGATTTTTGTAAGTGTGTGGTCGAAAAGGAATTAATGGCTGCAACAGTAAATAAACATTATGGGTGCTATAATTTTATATATATCTTCATTGGTGTATTACTTTTAGTGTCAATAATATTGCATGATTTAGTTTTAAGTAAAATTCAGCAATTAGAAGTAAAAGTTGGCATTTAATCTTGGAAATGTTTTGTTGTCAGTTCTTAAAGTTTTCATAATTTGCTGTTATCACAGACAGAATTAGTTTTTCTATGCAGATTTATGATTTAGTGTCAATTTAATGATAGATTTTTATCATGGATTTGAGAATGAATTTAATTATGTTGCTGCAGTTTAAGCATCATGTTGAAGCAAAATGAAAGAAAGAGTCTATGAAGATTGAATCTTAGTTTAGAAGATAGCTTTGATTTTAAATATTTCAACTTTTACAGTTTCCAGTATTGATTTAGCTAAAAAATTATTGTTGCTAGGATAGACTGTCATTGTGTTCTATTCTACAGCAATCGAAGGGAGCATTGGTTAGAGTGGCAACTTGCAGCCAGCAAAGCAAGAATAGGATTGCACGGCAATCCTCCGGGGTTTGGTGGAGCGTCAGCAGAGCCCCCAAGTATCCATAAAAATAAACAATTTAAAATACTTTTTTTTATCATGTCAAATATTAACTTTTTAATTCAGAATTATTATTATTTATATCTTCTGGTTGAATGGAAAATGAATGAAATGAGCAATATTTCCATAAAATATTCTAATTTAGAAAATCCCAAATGAAATAACTTGTGAAAAGTTACAAAGTAAATGTAAGCACCCACTCACACCCAGTGCATACAGAACACACATGTGAAAATATATACTATAAGAGTTTTAAATTGATTACCTGCATCACTGGAATATTCAGCATCCATTTCTGAATCATCGTCAGAGTCAGAATTATCATTATGTGATGAACCAGGCTGGTCATGCTGAAGTTCAGGATATTTTTCAACAGACAATTCTCGAAGTAAAGTTTCTTTTTTAACTTTGCAATCACTGCTCTGTTGCTGTTTAAGATTTCTTTTTGCTTTCTTTGGATCATCAGCTGAAGTAGGTACAGTTTGAAGCTTATCATGAAGACTAGGTTGTGGTTTGCTTTTGATAATAGTATCTTTGGAATTTTGACAACTTATCTGCTTTTCGTTAGAAAGTTCATCTTTGAGTAAAAAAGATTGTTCTTTTATTAGCTCTGAACTTTCAGTGTAAGAAACAATATTCTTAGAATTATCTGCATTATTAAATGCAGAAATATTAAAATCTTGGTTCAAATCAGAAATTGACAGCTGCTTATTCAATGCCTTGTTTCCATTCGGTACAAAACCATCAAAACAATCAAAGGAATCAAATAGTGATTCATCATTCGCATTCAGTTCAGCTAAAGTTGGGCTTTGAACAAGTTCATCTTTATCCACTTGAAAGACCTCATCAATTTTCATAGTGTCTAAATCAAGTGGACAAGTGCCCCAAAATGAAAGGGGACTATTAACTTCGAAATATGGATCAGAAGTTGCAGGAAACATTTCAGATATTGGTTGCGACCATTCATCTAGCTTGTTTACAGCTTTAGCTTTTGAATATTTATCAAGATTAGAACTATTAAATTCTTTGGGGAAAATACCTTGCAGCATATATGGATAGTTTTCTTCAACTGTAGTATCAGAACTACATAATGACTTTTCATTCAATAAAGCTGTGGAATCAATCATAAACCATGGATTATATAAAGCATCTTGAAGTTTTGCACCCGAGTCCTGGGAACCAGGAAAAGTAGGAGAGGCTAAATAAAATTAAAATATGTAAAATATTAATGTCCCAGCCATAAATGAATCTTAATTATACATTAGTTTACAAGTACATTTCAATGAATAATTATTTTTTTTTAACTTATATAAAGACAAAATATAAAAAAAAAATTAGTTGACATTGTATTTAATTACAGCACCAATAGCTCACACAGTGTTGTGTTTTTTTTAAAGCTGGGGCATTAGGTGGCAGCTAAACATTTTATATAACAAAGTGGAAACTATTGTTGCCATTTTGTAGAATTTGCAAAAGTATTAAAATTTCAATGTAAATTTATAATGGAAATTAATATTATCACCTTTTAACTTCTCCTGTTCTACCATGATGGATGCATGGAACAGGGTACAAGACTCCTGTTCCGTTATTGTTTGTTGTTGTTGGTCCACAGCTGATCTTTATTCCTATAATATAAAGAATCAGGATTATCTTAGAGAATATTAGATGAACTAATGGCAGTCAAGTTTTATTAAATTCAATTATGTAAACATTGATGTGGTTCCCACTTTGTTGTAAATGTTTTTTGATAAAACAATTAGTATTTTAGACGTTATTTAATGTTAAAGTCATAATTTTGTAAAATTTTTAAAACAATTGATCTATTTTCGTATACTCCTCATACAATTTTTATAGCATAACTGTAATTTTTGTCATAAAAATTTCATTATTGTCTATAAGTGATGAGGAGCATTTTTGAAAATTCAAATTAGTTTTGTAGTTATAAATTATTTAAAACTGATGAAATGCTTAAAATATTCGTAATTTTGGCATGCTTTTCAAAAGTGAAAAATTAAAACTGTTCTAACTAATTTTGAAAATTATATTTTTTCATTAAAAAATGTAGTAATATTTGCAAAATCCTCCAGTTTTGCTTGGTATCAAGATAAAATTTCTATCTTGAAAATTTAATTAGTTGTAGCTATTTATGTGAAGTACATTGTAAATATTTTCGGGGTGGTAAACAGTTAAAATTGAAGGGAATGGCAGCCCCAGAATATAAACGTTATGGTTACCATAATTTGACATATCTTAATTCGCGGATTACTTTTAGCTCCAATACTATTGCATGATTTAGTTTTTAGTAAAATTTGACGATTAGAAGTAAAAGATTAGCGATTTATTTGGCCTTTAGTTTTGCAAATGTTTTTTGGTTTTTATAATTTGCTGTTATTCAGACATATTTAATTTTTTCTATGCAGACTTATGATTTATTGTCAATTTAGTGATAGATTTTATTCATGCCATGATGGCTGAGCATTAGCCTAAGGCGGTTTAAGTCCCAAGCAGCCACTTGGGGCGCCGGACTCAGGAGGGGGCCGTAGTTGAGTAAAAAAGGGAAAATATAAATATTAGTTGCAAATTTTTTGTTAACATTGAAAAAATTTTACCTTAATGAAACCAATAACAGGGCTGCCATTGAGTTGTACCTTTGAAAATAGTAGCTTTAGTATCCTCAGACATCAAAAATAGTAGCCTAAATAGTCTCCTCAATTATGCATATATTTAGCAAAGATGACTAAAAGCAGTAAATTGCGACAAACGTTAAACAAATTGCGACAAAGGCATTTTATTAAATGCAATTAATATTACAAATTGATATTATTTTTATTATTGTCACCGTTTTTAGACAATTCTGAATTTGTACTTTATACTCATTTTCTTAAATAGACTGCATAAATTAAAAATGTATCCTATATTCACTAGATATGAACAAATTCCATTTTTAAACTGTACAACAATAGTACTGTTTTGTAAAAGTGCATTTTTGAACCAATATTTGCTTTTTTTAAAAATTAATGAATATAAAAATACCCGAAGTACATATGCCAACTTTTAAAGAAACTAATAGAATATGACTGAAGGCAATGGTTATAAAAATACTGCATTCACAAAAATTGTCAGCATATTGCCAGATTTTTTTTTGCTAAGCTTGTTATTAATAAATATCAGTTACCGCATTCACAAAAATTGTCAGCATATTGCCAGATTTTTTTTTGCTAAGCTTGTTATTAATAAATATCAGTTTATAACAAATAGCTTCCTAAACCAAACAATAGTTTAATAAAAAGCGGAAAATAAAGACAATTTTCAAAAAATTTGAAAAGGAAAAAAAAAACCTTCAAAATTGAAACAAATCACTTTTATAATTGCAATCTTTTAACCAAATTTAGTAGTAATGATAAGTTGTTTATATCCCGAAACTTGCTAATTGCATTCATATTAAAAATAGGAGTAAAATTCTCAACCAAAACAAATACACCCAAAACTTTTGTCTACGTAATCACAAATCTAAAAATACAAATCTTTCCTTAAACTCTGAATAATTTATTAAGTTTTATAAAGATATCTACTTAATTCCATCAAAGTTTACACAAGTAGTTCTGAGAACAATTGAGGGTTGCATCAAATACTTCTAATTATGAAACTTTTTGTTGAACCAATGCATGATTCGATATCTATGCTAACTTTAATACATAGGCCCCACAACAACAAAACACATATATATTGAGCTTAATGACTTCAAGCAACATTCATGCCAAATTTGAAGAAAATTAAACAACACCTTTGGTCATAAATGAGTAACAAGCAAATTTACAAACAGACGAAATGCTGAGGTGTCAATTTAAAACAGGGACCTAACATTCTGAAAAGCAAAGAAATTTCCAACTCCAAAATGCCCATTATTTTGCCAAAGCTTGTATAGGATATTAGATTCTGATAATCAGATATAAAGTTCTTTGAAGGTTTAACTAATTTTACCAGCTAACTTATGCAAAATCCCTAGAAATTTCAAATTTTCATTTTTGAAAATCAAAGAAATTAAGACGCTAAAATGTCGATTTTCGACCTAATTAAGAATTGATTTGCTGTGAATAAGGTTATTAGCTGACTAAATAAACTTAAAAGGCATAAATGCTTTAAATGAGACTATTTAAAGGCAGTTGAAAGTATTTAACGAAAATGAGTTCTTAATTAAGAATTATTGAATTTATATATCATATATATTTTTTCAATATATACTTAACAAAAATATGTGGATTTTTTTTCCAGTGAAATGTGGTTTGTACACTAACCAAATCAGTGTTGCAATTTTGCATATGTTGTGCATGGAATCAATTAAGAAGGATGCTACTGATATTACTTTACTTTTTCCACACAAACATTACATTTATTGAAGAATGATAATTTAATGGAAAACCAACGCTACTACTTATTTTAAGCATGTTGCATTCAAACAAAAGAAAAATAATGTATAAAATATATAAACATTAAAAAACCAAAAATTAATGCTAAAACGAATTGCAAGTTACAAAAAAAAAGCTCTTTTCAAAACACTAACCTAACCTTGCTAGTTATTTTAAGCATGTTAATATAAATCATTAAAAATTACACACTAAAAAGTTAGTTTAATAAGAAATTTGAAAATTTCCAAAAAGTTAAATAAAAGCCATGTTTTTTTAAGTGGAATGGTTGTGAGAAAGGAAAATTTCAAATAAAAATAATTAATATAATAAAAATATATAAACGTTTAAACAAAATATAATTCAATTGGAATTTGAATACCAACCAAACGAAAAAAAATGAGTTTCTTTTTTAAAAAAAAATCAATTTTTATAACTGAAAATAACAAGTCCTAAATTTTAAATTCGTGAATTAAACTATAATTTCGAAAAATATAATGCAATTTTGTTAAGTAGTGTAAAACAAATCATGATAAAACAGGAAGTAATAAAATATATGAATTAATATATCTGATGCAAAAGGATGGAGTCTTTAAACGGAGATCTCAGCAGATCGCGTTTAGCGAATTTCCGCAATTTTAAGGTTTCCATGCATTAAAAAAACATATCAAAAGAGCGTTAATTGAAAGTTGCATTCGATACATGCGCCGAAATTATAATTATAATCATCTCAACTTCCGAGAGATATCTTTCCCGTTTGATGAAGATCGCAAATATTTCTAGATGTGAAAGATGCTAAATTTTTGTGAAATCATCTGAATTTTTTTAGATTGAACATCGTTTTTTGAAAAAACAATAAACAAACTGAAGCAGGCCGCGTATATACTGAATATCTACAATTCCAGAGTATTCATGAGCGAAAAAATTCTTAAAACGCCATTATGCAACGAAAGATATTGAACCATCAAATTTCGACATAAATGTGGTTTTGTAGCAATTTGGCGCAGGATACCAATTTTGGCTTAGGATTCCCATCCTTGATATTTTTTACACCAATTTTGATTACAACGATTTTGCAAATAACGATATTTTTATTTTAAATTGCGATACACCGGCACCGGTAAACGTAATCGCTGCGATACAGCTCGAAAATCCACTCCTCCCCAGCTATTTTATGCAATTATTTTAACTAACATGCATATAGGCTACACATTTAACTGATAATTTTCGGAATATACGCAAGTATTTGGTAATTTTTTAGAAAATTAAAAAAAAAACTGATACGTTTATTAAATTGATAGTAATAAAAAAAAAAGGAAAACAGCGGAACATCGGAAGATTTTCATTCCTGAAGTGTATCTAAATGTCCTTTGCTTCGCGCAGTGAATTCTAGAAGTAACACACACAACCTAAACGCAAATTGCTCTGTAAAAGGTAAAGAAAGCAATGTCTATTGGTGATAAACATGCTTGGCAAGTATTATTTACTTGTAAACACATCCTGCAGCGTTTAATGGTGTTGATTCATCGACTGTTTGTCTTTTAGAATCGACAAATAGCAGTACATTGGCGCCGTATGCAACAGCCAATCAGATTACGTGATACTTCAAAATGAGTTAAACGGTGCGTGATTCTGTGAAATATTACTTGAAAATCAGTGTTGTTAAAAAAAGTTATCAAAAAATAGTCGCCAAAAGCTAAAAAAAGTAGAGGGTTTTGATGAAAATAGTCGCTTTTGGCACTATTTCGACAAAAATAGTCACCATAGTCGCCGAATCTTAAAAAAAGTCGCTTTAGTCGCCTGTGGCAGCCCTGCAATAAAAGATTAATTCACCGCAAAATATGAATTTGGTGGCAATTATTGAACGATAAAGTTTTTATTTTGAGAACCCTAAAATTTTATTTTCTTCATGTTGTTAGAAATTGCTTTGCTACTTTATGCACTGCGTTTGACTGTTGTTGTTGTTGATGTGTCGTGTTGATTTCGTTACGGATGTGTATCTTAGTAGCAAAATATATTTGGAAGTTGAATCTAGAAGGCAAACATTCCATCATTGATTGATGTATGAATGCCAGATTGCTGGCAAAGACGTGTTGCTACATGAAATGCAGAAAAAGGCATGGATCATGCCCATGGAAGGATGTTTCTGATGACTTTTGCTGGATGAGGGGTGAAGGCGAGCACCATTGCAAGGTAACCGTGAGAAAGGACTCTAGTTTGACGATATTTTTATTGGTTAATTGCATAATAGTTTTCACTTTCATCAATGGCTCAAAGGAGTGCCACTAAGAACCACAATCGACTGCTCAAAGTGGTACCAGCAATGATCCTTAGTAATCGGAGGCCGAGCACCAATATTGCCTGGTTCCATAAATCGAGATTACAAGTCTGCAACATTAGCGCACGGTATGTGCTTCCCATTAAGACCTTTGATTTTGTCATATTTTTTTATTACCATATATACTCGCGTAAAAGCTGATAAATTTAATTCAAAATTTTCATCAAAAAAAGGGGGGGGGGGGGGGTCGGCTTATACGCGGGTCAGTAAAATTTAAAATATAATTTGCCTAAAATGGGAAAAGGAGAGCAGTTGAAATTAAGCAGGTTCTTTAGAACCGCCGCTGTCACATTTACCCGATCCGAGACCGAGAATGTGCGTCACTTGCTGACTAAAGACAGTTCTGCGCATCGCGGTGTAATCGTAACGCAAAATTGCACTAATCACATAAATAATCATTTTAACTAAATAAAAAGTATATATTTTGATAAATATTTAATTAGTTTGTAGAATCTATGAAACTAGTATATGCTACTTTAATAGGATTTTCGATGGAAGAAGTTGACATTGTGCGTAGCGAATGACACCACTTTAAAGTCAATGTCTTTCTTACTCGATTGCAATAATTAAACAAAATTTATTTCCCCAATACAGATTTTATTCCTTGATATTATCATGTAAAGATATTAATAGTTGTCTTATTAGAATTTTGGATGGAATTGACTGTAAAGCTGTAAAATCGGGACTTTGCTAATCTGCAAATTCAAGCTCTACCTTCAAGTCATTTATTTCGCAATTAAAAACTAAATATTTTAATAAGAAGTATATATTCATCCATAATATACTACTAGTATTTCTTTCCGAGATGGATAAAAAAAATTATCCGTATTTAATAGTGACAGTAGTCAACGATATTGAAAGAAAATAGTTAACATTTTAAGTTTTAAATCTTTACAAAACGAGCTTAAGAATTAGAAATTGCACATTTTGGTATTTAAGTATGTAGTTTAAAATATTCTATTATGATAATAAGGGAGATTTAATTAAAGAAGTTCAATAGAGGTTTGAAAGACACAAGAACATCGTTCAGTGCTATTTACACACGATGAATTGTCACGAATTTCAAAGAAGGCAGTTTCTCTATCCACTTTCTTTTTAAATTTTATTTTTCGGCTTAATTATTTACTTTCAGAATTAAAATTTCACTCTTTTTTCGATGATTTGCCGATTTTAATCAGAATTTTTCATGTACGAAAATACAACTCGGCTTACATGCGAATTTTCAATATTGAACAAAAAATCGTCCTGAAATTAAGGGGTCAGCTTGTACGAGGATCGGCTTATACGCGAGTATATACGGTAATTGCATGAGTGTCAAATCTGAAACGTTGCCAGATGCCAATAGCCCATTGTGCAGCTCTAATGTAACCAGCCAGCCTTGTCGAATCACAATGTTTGTCAATAGTCTATTGTGCAACGCTACTGTGACATTATTAACCAACCATTTTTCTATTTTCACTTGCCAACAAATAAAAAACACAATGTTTTTACTTTGGCGACAATTTTTCAGAATCGCGCCAAACAGCACCGTACACTAGGAATTTACCCCCTTCGCAGTTTCGCCTATATATGCAGTCTGACCTCAACAAATAGAGGGTTACACTGGAAATATCAAATTTGCACACATGTCCCGGGCCAACAAGAGTACGAGTAAATATTACCATCTTTGTTCAACTTATCGCAGCTAGGCGAATGCATTAAAAGTAGGCCTAAATAAGTCCACAACCAAGCCAATATTTAACATTTAATACACAATTAATGATCTATGATTGATAAATTTAATTTTTTTCCCAATTCAAAAAACCTGTTTCAGGTTCCTTTGAACAAAAATCTAACTATACCACTGCTTTTATAAGAAATAGATTCCAGCATAAGATTAATCATGAATACTAACAGACAACAAACTTCTAAGACTATTTAGCATTTAAACGCAGCACTCCAACTTCAAAAATCGCAGCGTTAATTCCTCAACCAAAAATTTAATTCCAAGATCAAATTCTGTTAAAAGTAATAGTACAAGATATAAATTTCTTCAAAAATTTACAATAAAAACAATTGTTCACTTAATTAAATTCAATGTGCTACGATATCAATTCATCTGCAACTGCTAACCCAACTTAAGTAATATTTTATGTGTGTGTGCAACTAAGCAGTACATAAAAAAAATGGAAGCAAATAATTACATATTTAGAAAGCAAAATTAAAATACATTTAATGTTTTTTAGTCAGCACCATTGTCACTAAGCTTTTCACAGCTTCAAAATGAACAAGAAAATAAAATTTCCTCTCGCATTTCTTCTTATTTTTTGTTAATGAAAATTGAAAGGTTTACTGCAGGAAGCCCTACTAAATATCGTTTTGATATAAAAACAAAAAAAATTGCATATTTAAGTACTACCTACTCAGGATGGTAGATATATAAGAAAATTATTAATGAAATCTGTCATCAATCTCTAATTTTTTTTAACTCATTGATATAAAATAAGAAAAATTGTCGATGTCAGTCTAAATAAAAAGTATAAATTTATATTCGATATAAAGTTTTTATTTGAATAAAAAATATATAAACAATAAAAAAATTAAGATCAATTCATGATCTACAATAATTTTAATTTTTATACAAGTGCATAACGGATTTTTAAACTTTTAAGACACTGCTTTCTAAAAGAATTACCAACATAATAAGATGCAAGTCAGCATACATTTTGTTCTAAATGACAGCACGAAAAAATGCAAAGGATTCGTGACATATGTCTGAAGTGACGTTTCAGTAACATATTAACGATGATTATTAGAATCTACTTTGTCATGCACATTAAAAAATTAGGAAGAACGTTAAAGTTGATTAGAAAACTGATGTTGATCGTATAAAAGTCAAATTATTTATAACATTCGAATTTGCGAAAAATAACTTCCAAGATATACGAAATGCGGCAAATATGTATTAAAAAAACTAAAAATGTCAACAAACCTTCATAAACAAACGTTGTATTTCCACTGACGTACAACTGTCACACTGCTCAACCGTTAAGAAACGTTTAAAATTTAAATTTTAAAAGTTGAGATGTACAAGTATTAGCATGCAATATTTCACAGCACAACACGGTACAGAACGCTTTGTTTTGATTCTTACAAAACAATCACGTGACTTCTAGTCAATCATTAGCGTATTGACCAATAACAAACATATCCTAGGATGAGCACCGCCTTTGCAGTCTCTAGGTAGAGGAGAATTGCGCAATCGTACAGTACGAGTGTGATCGTTTAATTGATTTTACTCACCTTTTTTATGTTGATGATAATAATTCTGTTTTGTTTGATAAAATTAAGGAACACCCCAACTTGAAACCAGATATTTTATACAATCAATTACTATGATATGTAAGCTTAAGATTTTTGCCTTTAAAAACATTTTTTATATATTTCTTATTAGAAAAAAAACAAGGTCACCTTTCAAAAGCAATGACTGCCATCTGTTGAGGGAAACGGAAAATGGTATTGTAATGACATCTGGTGACCGAAAACTGAAGTAGTGAACAAAAGAATAGGTTGTTCTTGGGTAACGCTTTATCCCGAAGAACGTAAGGACAATATTCATCCTTTACATCTTATTTGCATAATATGAGGTGCGAGTATTTTTTGTATTTTCTTACTCTTCATTACTTTTGTTTTAATCAGGAATATTTCTGAAGATTGGCAGTGTTCATGAGAAAGTGGGTAAAGTTTGCATCAATTTAAAGTTTGTGAAAAATTTTCAAAAAATTATGAATTTGATGTGTTGTGACGTCAGGCCTAAATGTTACATTTGGATGTACATTCGATGTGGTCTGATTAGATATTTAGGCCTAACGAATTAAAATACAAATGATCCAGTTTTGTAATTACGAATGCTACAAACTTGTGTTTGGTGTTTCTCGTAAAGTTTATAATTTAAATATGATATTTATTGGAATAAAAATATCGAAAAAAGGTCTTGTAATCGTAAACATTTATCTCATAAACATTGTCAATAAAAATATTGTAGGCTTAGTTTACTTTTCGCAATAAGGCAAAATACCGGTCGCGGTTCTTGGGTGAAGTTGCTGTCCGAGTGAAGTTCGGACGGAGGAAAGTGCGATCAAGTGTGTTGACTGGACCTGCGTGTCCACTTCGTATACAAACACACGTGGATTGCACGTGTAGTTTCGGAATCAAAAAGCAGATCGGCGCTTAAGTAAATACGGTTTAGTTTACTTTCAAGAATTGCTTTTTTTTACACTACTAATCAACGAATATAAAATACATTTAACATTCTTTTTATTTTTAAATATATATTACAACTTAAACCTTACAAATGTAAACTTGACCGTTACAAAATGTTAACAGACCGGGTTTTTTTCTGCTTTTTATTATGTTGAACAAATGTCTTAAATTTACGATTTGAAATCAGCATCCTATTTTTTCAAAAAATATATTAATGTAAGCATTTTTTTTACAAATATTTAATATTTGTATAAACTTATATTTTTGTTTAATTTTGAATTTTTTTTTCCGTAGATGCGTTAGAAAGCACGATGGAAATTTGATTTTGAAACTTCTCTGACCTGAAAGGTACGCTTTTCAGTAAAATTGTTTTAAACTTAGAAATGAATTTTATAATTTTAACATACTAACACATAATTACTTGAATATTAATAATGTATTTGAGTTAATCTGAAAAGAAAGTATTTAAAATTTTTCCAGATTAAACTTTTGTGGGTTAATTTCAATTAAGTGCATTTTTTTTTCTACCACAATTCATTTACTTAAGATAAAATACAAAATGGGAAAATTGGAATAATCTCTTTTTACATCAAATAAAAAAATCCTTTTCAGGAATTAAAAGAAATTTAGTGTTTATAAAATATCCTACTGTGTGTGTGTTCATGCTTCCAATTTAGAAACAGGTATTGTGTAAATGATATTTAAAAATAGTTTTTAATTTATGTGTGACTACAGTAGTTTAAAAGTGTTATGTTTCACTAAAATAAATGCATATGTTAAGAATTATTCGTTATTTTATTAAAAAAAATTAGAAACTTTATTATCTTTTGACATCTTAGTCATTTTCCTGTAAAGAAATATCTATAATATATTTGCGTAACTAACAATATTGTTTTGTTATATATCTTACAGCAGTAATTAGTAAATATAGCAGAATAGTAATAGTATAGTAGCAGTAAATATATCTATTAAAATATTTATATTTTGGTAAAAGCATATTTAAAGAAAACATTATTTTGTTCTATTGTGTATCCACCTCTTAGCTTCCAAATGAAATAGGTTGTAAATTTCAAATTAACACAGTTTATTTATTTGTGACACAAATTAGAAAACCCAAAAAATAATTTATACACTGGCTCCTACAAAAACTTAAAAAAATTGTAGAAAAAGTGCTGTAACCTGTAATTAAATTCAATTATAAAGTCTGATATTTTTCATATTATAATCTCCATGCAATTCTGGATAAAACTTAATTTAAAAAAAATATTGATTCATTTCCTTTTTATAAAAATAAAAATGCAAGGCAGCAAAGAAAGAACGTCTCAAAAGTGATCGTACATCGAAACATTTTCGGATATATTCATTATTAAAATTATTGTCCGTCTAAAATGTTTTGCATTGTGATGACATTTAAAAAATTATTTGGTTTTAATCTTTGTATGCTTACTTTGTAATATTCTATTTAGTATTTAATAATGTCTCGTAGCCATAAGTAAAAGTTAAGAAAGTCTAGTAAAAAATTAAATATAATAAAGCTGTAAAAATAAATTTGAAAAAAAATGAAGAAACTTTAGCCCTTTGCACTCGAGAACTCTTTGCGTTTTCCGTTATTTCTACGGAACAGTTATTCATCCTAGAATTTGTTATACTTATAGAAAAAAGAAACCTAATCTGTTTTGGATCTGCAAAAGAACGAGTTGAATAAAATATCGATGTTTTTTAAACACAAGATCATGTTGTTCTCGTTTATTTTAAAGAACAAGGAACCAAAAGAACGAGTCGTTATTTAATGCCTGAGCGGCGCCAATGGAGTGCAAAGGGTTAATTTCCAAAGCAATACTTCTTGTTGAATTGTATGCAAGGAAACCTGAATTTCTTCATTTTATAAATATATATATATTTATATATGTTAGAAAATGTATACTAGAACATTAGAAACAAGGGCGGATCCAGAGATTATTGTTAGGGGGGGTAATACAGTATATTGTTATCATGAACACCAAATTTGACCCCCTTAGTTTGAAACTATATTGACTTTTGAAAATATATCTTAGATGTTAGGGGGGGGGGGGTAATTACCCCTTTATCCCCCACCTGGATCCGCGCTTGATTAGAAAAACATTTTTTTTTCTGCTACTAAGGTAAGAGGAAAATAAGTTACCTAAAAAAAATCAGTTGCTCAACCAACAAACCCTTCTCATAAAAAGTTTCCGAGTGCCTATATAATCTAGATTAAATAGCTGTACTGCCCAAAGAATTTTTTTTGTAAGTTCAAAAAATTAAAATGGTATGGGGGTGCATGTTAACTTCAAATTTTAACAATTTAAAATTATCAGCCAAAAATTTGAGTACTGGAAACAACCTTTTTTTTATCAAGATAACGATCCCTCAATGTCCGCCTCTGATATCCCAATAATTGTCCACAAGTTCTGAAAACACCACCTCAGTTGTACCTAAGGATGTTAAAGGATATCCTACTAAGTACTAATTTACGGAAATATTATAATATTTATTAATATGTAGAGATTTTTTTTAAAGTATACAAAGACTTTTGTGAGAACTTTTTTGTTATGTTTTGATTGATTTTCCAAAAAAAATGTTTGGCGATTTTTTAAAAATATTGTGTGTAGTTTTATTAAAAACAAATCATAGATAATTAAAAAATTGCCATTTTGAAATTTTTCTTAATGGATAGAGCAGTATTAAAATGAGATTCGT
Organism: Troglohyphantes excavatus; assembly: GCA_963932185.1. Classification (NCBI taxonomy): domain Eukaryota; kingdom Metazoa; phylum Arthropoda; class Arachnida; order Araneae; family Linyphiidae; genus Troglohyphantes; species Troglohyphantes excavatus. Next base: position 30,513,378 of record OZ010676.1, read on the forward strand.
AAGTGTACAAACACTTTTGGGAGCCACTGTAGATACTTATGCTACTGTAATCATATTTTAAATTCAACGCTTTATGTTTTCGAAAGAAAAAAAATATTTTAATAGTCACTTTGAATTGTAAAAATTAGGAACAAAATAAACTCTAACATTAAAAATCTCACTTTGTTGTATATTTACATACATTTATTTAAAGGTAAAAATTGATTATTTATTTTTTAAATATTTGCTCTTAAAAGTATATTATGACTATAAACACTTCATGGTATATACAGAATAGATTCCATGTTCTGTCCTTAGTTTTTTTCATAACTTCCAAGTTTTTGTGATATTGCCCTGTCATGGAAGGAACATTTTGCATTATAGACACCAGTAGTGTCACATCTATAGATGCGGCAGCACTGTAGGCCATAATTTATGAAATCTGAGTGCAAAACAGTTCAGGAACTGACACAAATTAACTATTTGTTTTAGCTCTAGTGAGAATTTGTTGATTTTCTATTTGAAGTAGATTTTCTAAAATGCATGGGGGGGGGGGGGGATTCTAAGAGCTGTATTGTTTACAGTCCCAACACGACTTAAACAAACTCCCTAGAATGACATAGCAATAGAATTTTAGTTATTTAGAGATGAGATGTGTTCTCCATTTTGATCTGTAATGGGTTAAATGTAAATTAAATTCTGCAAATAGTTTGAGGAAAAATCCATGTTCAAATTCAATAAAACCTCCTGAAAAACGCATTTTCAACTTTGTTTTATATTCATTCGTAAAAAGAAATATATTTAAAAGATAAATAAATTCATTGTGTCCAAAAATTGGCCGCATTTTGCCTTTGCAATAATTTTCCTTTCAAAATAAATTTCTTTCAATATTAGAGGAAAAGAAAAATGTTTGTTTTTTTATCACTCAGGAAAAAGGTTGCCATGGGCTGCAATTGGAACATTCGGCTTTTTCCACCACCAGTATGATTAAAAAAATAATAATATAATCAACCTGCCCTAATAACTTTTGGGGAAGAAATTTACTCAAAAGATGAGCTGTTATTTTATGCAACTACATGGTTTGGGTTGAAAATTAATTTTGCATGACATGAATTAACATGACAGAAATTTTAATACTATAGCAAAAAAGAAAGAAAGTAGGGTAAGTAAAAAGACCTAGTTTTGCATAGATATATTAAATATTTTTTCAAATTTATTAGTAGCAAAATATATCAAAGTTTATACTCGTAATTTTTTTTACTATTGATATCATTCATATTAAAAAATTATGATAATGATAAAAGTGAGTTTCCAAATGTTTCAGCTAATTCTTTGCTTATTCTTAATCTTATTAAGTTTTTACTGGTTCTTATGACTTACTTGTAAGAAGGTTTTTATTAAATTAAAAAAAAACATTAATATTCTAGTGCCTCCAACTATTTATTTTGCATCTGCAAGTTTTGATTACTCATGTCTGAAGAGAAAAGAATAGAAGGGACTGGCGAGTTCAAGCTACATCATGGCTTTGTAAAGTAGACTTGAGACGTGAAGTATTATATCAGTTTTTGATGCTGCATGTAAGAACTTTGTTATAAAATAACAGTACTACATAAAAATATAAATCCATGCATGTGTTAATTTAATCATGTAACTTTTCTGTATAGAAAAAAAAATCATGTAAAAATTTATAAATGGGATACTTTCATTGCATGAATGTTTACTAGTAGTATACCCATAGTATTTAAAGGGTTATCCTACCTCTCATTTTTTATATAAAAATTGGTGTTTTATAAAGCCATCTAGTCTGCATCATTTTTTTTTAAATTACATTAATTCAATATTAATATTTAATGCTTTGTTTACAATTTAATACATGCCATAAATTGTATGTTACTCAATTTTTTTCATCAGTGTTGTATTCCTCTAAATATATAAAGGAACGCTGATGAAATATATAAGTGAAAAATGTCCAATATTTTACTGTTTATTTATACTATAAATTATATTTATGCCATAATGTGACACTGCCTCAGTACAGAGGTGGATCCACAGTTGAGATATAATTGAGGAGGCATAATAAAAAAAAATTATAAAATCAAATTACTATCTATTAGAATTAAACTACTTAAAATGAATTGAAATGGTTAAAATTAATCGAAATTATGAAAATTAAATTTATTATGCATTAATTAAAAGTATTATTTAATTTATATATTTAATTAGATATAATAGGTCTTGAACTAAAAAGTTATTTTTATTTATCACATTAGATTTTTTCATGTGAACTAAAAAAAAACAAATCATAAAACGAGTCTTAAAAAAGTAATACAATTTAATATTATAATAGTTACAGGGACTGGTTATATTAATTTTATAATAAAAAATTACAGTATAAAATTTATTGCTGTGTTTATATGTATTTTAAAAATTGCATTTTCAAATTTTGAACTCAAATACGTAAACTTTTCATACGAGGGAAGAAAAAAAAATTAACAAAAATAATCGAAGAATTATGTTCCCCAAATTCAACTACATGAATATATATATATTTCATATTTCTATATAATATATTGAAGTGAATAAAAATGGAGGGTGTGAAATATCATTCAATCAAAATTCTCACTTCTAAATATCACTGCAACATATATTTAAAATGACAATATAAAAAATATATGGTATAAAATATATTTTTAACTTAAAAAAATATTTATGTTTTTTTTGCAACAATTTCCCTAATAAATTTATTGTAATCAGAGGTGGACTGAGATTTAAAAACGTCCCAGAAAATTTTAAATACCAGCCACCCATAACAATATTTATTGCTGCGCTTATATTCCATTGGATTCTGCCACTGCCTGAGCATCACATGCATTGTCTGACCTTATATGCAGTCTGTAATTCCAATTTCCTTATCTATGAATTTTGTTATTTATTTATGAGTATAATAAAAATGCTAAAGAAAATATATTTAAGTATTTTTTAATGATTTATGTGTAGTATCACATTTCCTACATACAATAACGCAAACTACAAAGACATTTTGTACTTTCAAAAACACAAACTAGTGGTGCCTTGGCATACAATCATTTCAAATGTTGCTTTCGCTACACAGTAGTTGCAGGTGTTGTCCTTTCAATTATAATGATATAGCCATTTCTCTTAGAGTTGACAGAACAGCTCATGTGTGCTTTGTGTATAGTGCTCAGAGGTGTGATAACCTTTGGACAACCTGGACATGTCTACACCTATACTAGGACCCTTTTGAATTGTCTATAAAAAAAATTTATTAACATTTCAAATTACAGTGAAAAACATTTTTAAACTATGTCTAATTTGAATATTTCTGGAGAGTAAGTTCTGATTTAGCACATCATAAGATATTTTTATATTCCCTTTTTCTACTACATTGACTTTCACCCAATGAAAATGAAGTATGCATCTCTCTAAACTCAACATTTTCTTAACATGCTTAACTTTTGGAAAGCAGTTTAGTATGTCTAGAATGTTTTTAATGTTATTGTTGTTTTGTATTACACTTTAAAAATATACTGTAGTTTATATTGAATTTTTATCTTCTTAAGAATGGAATGCCAGTATGTTGCAACTCAAAGAGGTGGAATTGCTCTTCTTTATGAAGGGCACCGTTACAACAAAGTACGGGATGGAAAAGAAGGAACAGTTTACTGGAGATGTGCTAGAGACAGGCAATGTCCTGGCAGAGCTGTAACTGTTTATAGTCGTATTAAAAAAGCCAATAATAAACACAACCACCCTCCTGATGCTTGGCGCAATAAAGTAGACCAAGTGGTTTCAGATTTAAAACTTCGTTCTCAAGAAGAAATAACTCCACTTCCTACTTTGTTTACTGAGACTTTAAAATATTTAGCAGTGAATCCACAGATGGCTGCTCTTGCTACAATGGTACCTTCTTTGTCTGCTATTAAAGCGGTGGAACGCACACAAAACAGAGGAATGCCTGCTCTAGTTCCATTTAGAGAACTGAGCCCTGATGAAGACTGGTTACTATCTAATAGTGAGTAAAATTATATAATTTTAAGTGTACGGTTAAACCAAAGTGGTCGGAATATTAAAGCTGAATATTGTTTTACTTTTTATTTATGAAATTATTTTTATTATTTGCTCTTAGAGCACCCAAATTTGCTTTTATGTGTATTCTTTTTTAGTATTAAGCCTATATTTTGCTTTGATTTTTGTTGTTGTTGCATAGTATAGTGTCTTGAGCTTATTGGTTAATAGAGAGCATGCAGCTTGCTTGTTATTTCTTTTTGTGATTGTTGCTGAATTGTAGGAAATTTTCACCATGAGAAGTGGTTGCTTTGCATGCGTGTTTCCTTAGACTACTCTGCTGAAGGCTGGAACTGCAGGATAGTGAAATACAGTTCTATAAAGTAAGTTATTAGTATGTATGTAATTGCTATGTACAGTAAAATATTTTTAAAAGTTAGATTAGGATTTAGCATTTAAATAAGGGTACAACCAAGAACGCAATTTGTTTTTATATTTTTTGTTTAAAAATGTTTCGTAATTTTTATTTTGCCACAACTGGAATACTGCAATAAACACTTAAATTGATCAAATAATTATAAGAAATTCAAAAATATTTTTAAATAAAATGTAGTTGTTAGGGGAATAACAGTGAAGTGCCTTTACTATTTTCTTATGAAGCTGCAGAATTAAAACCTTAATTTTGAAAAAGGAATAAGTGCAAAAACCTTATTTTTAGAAAAATAAAAAAAAATGTCAGTCCGTGTTTACTTGGATAATGCTTGACCACTTTTAATATTGTATGACAAATAAAAAAAGTGCTAACTGTTAATAACTAAAATTAACAAAAAGTTTATTGCCAAGATTTTTCATCTTGCAAGTTAGTACATATAAACATTTTACAGAATAAAATATGTTGTACACACACAGAACAGTAAAGATAATACTGTGAATACATAAATAGTAGAATAGTAAGGTTTATAGGTTTAATCAGATATGGCTTTTAATCTCTGACTTCTGTACAACAAAAATACAAGTAAAAGAAATTGCTTATTCAAAAAGAGAAATAACGTTAACAAAATATTTGTGGATTAAAATAAATTTGTTGATTAAAAATATGTTTTTTATCTTTTCAATTTTCAGTAAAACAAAGGTAGAAAGCTTAATGTATATTATAAAGTGGCTAAAATTTATAAAAGTTATTTAATTTATAGAAATCGAAATTTATATTATTTCACAAGAACATAAAGGTATCTTATCCATTAACTTAGCTCTGCTATTATTGATATCTGATATTTTTTATACATTTCATCTTTTTAATTTGCATTTTCGTTAACATCAGAATTTTGGTTACATAAGCACCTTGCATGTGTAAAGTCCTCAAACATCTACATAAGGATAACTTAAAGAAAGATATGTATTTAAAAATAAATAAATAGAGAGCAAAGTATTTAATAAGTCTTCCCTATATGATTCCATTGTACTTTGCAATATTGATTTTTCATTTAAAAACGTTTTAGAACTTTATTTTATTTAAATATATTTATAACTAAAATTCAAAATTATTAACGAAAAAGTCTGTTTAAGAAATAAGAACCACAATTTGTAATAAGTACATAATATTGTAAAAGTAATTTTAATTTCAAAATTACATTAATTTTATTAAAAGAAAAAGTTAATAATGATATCACATTTATTGTAAACTTTAAATTAAAATGCAGTAGTTTTAAGGCATGGTTTCCATTGGTCCTTTAAACTCTTTAAAACCTTTTTATTTTTGATTATCATTTACAATGATCCTTAAAACTGCAATTGTTATAAATTGCAATAATAAGAATCTTATTTTGTTGTTCATCTTGTGGTTAAAAATTATGCACAACACCTTTCATGATGAAAATAGATCCTGGCCTACTTATCCATTAATGTTCAGAAAATGGGCTTTATGAGTTACGAACATGTACCTAATCTTGATTTTTTTTTTTCTTCTTCTAAAATTAATATTTAATATTTTTCAGTAGTTGTGATTATTCATGATAAATTTTTGGGGGTATCCATAGTAAGTCTTAATTTTTTAGTTGTGAATAGTTGAAACCTTGTAGACACTTACATATTGAAATATATTGTCAAATATGCAAATTCAACTATTCATTAACCTACCTTTTTTTCTTCTGTATTAATATAGGTGCTTCAACATCAGAGCCCTTAGACATGGCTATGAAAAATACTGGTGTTTTATTAAAAAGAATGCGAGCTCTGTTAAAAAATACTAATTATGTCACTGATCCATTACAAGCTTATATCATTCCATGTACTGATGCACACCAGGTATTTCTATTTTGATTTTTTTTAAGTACAGTCTTGTCTTTTTAAGACGAACACCTTAAAGTGAATAACGGAATCTTCCAGAAACTTTTTTAATTCTTATTCTAATCTATTAACATTAATTTCTTAATCTTCTGACAGTTAAAAAAATATTTTTGCATCCTTGTATCGCCAGTTTTTCCAGTAATATACACCATTTTTAAATTAATAAAAATACTTTATTTTTCAAACTTTTTTATTGGGGTGTAAATTAAAAGCCATTTCTTTAAGAATAAAGAAGTTTTTCATATATTTTTTAATTTATTAAAATAATTTTAAACTCTCTAACGAAGAAAGTTTTACAATTTGGTGACTTCTCAGAAAGTTAAGATGAGCCCTCAGGAAAAGAAGCATCTAATTGTTATTGATAAATTCAACTTATTTTTCAATTCACTAAAACAAACTGTTTTTTTTATACTTGTTCTCTCTTCTTGCCCTGCTTTTCTTATTCTGTCAGAAGAGTGCATGTACATTTAAGTAATACTTATATTTTAATAAGAGATATAAAAGGAGAATTGGATTACAAAGAAACTTAATATCAATGGGACAATGCTGTCATCTGTAGCTATGACAATTGTATGCTGTTTCTTCATATTTCAGTTTTAATTAAATGAGGGAGAATTATAAAAATAGCAAAATAAAACATAGTGTTGCCCTATGCAAATTACTTTTCTCTTGGTAGTTTAAATTTTGTAATTGGCATATGCCAATGCCTTATTGCACAGATGTGTTAAGCGAATTTTTCACGAATTTGAGATTAAAAGCTCATTAGAATCCTCAAATTGTAATTTTGTGGTAGAGAAAAACATTCTTTGAATTGACAGAAACCTTTGATAATTGTTGATTTCCATTCCGACACTACAAACTTTCAAACGGCTGTCCTAAAAAAAATTAAGGAATTATCACCACATTTCTGCACTAAGCTATTAATGTGTTGTTCATTTAGAAATAAGATCTGAAGTCTTTAAAAATGTGAGTTTCTTTATTAAATTTTAAAAAATATATTGTAAAAATTAGTAGTTATAAACAGCTTATTTTGAAGTACGATGCATTAGAGAATTAAACTTGTAAATAAATGTTGCTGATCTTTATAAATTCGTCTTAAAAAGGTTTGACTGTAATTTACAACTTTAATTTAAAACTCTTTACAATGTAGTTTTGCCCTATACAAAGTTGTTGTTTATTCTTTCATATAAGGTAAATGCATCAATTACCAATCACGTACCCATTACCAACCACTTGGGAAAGTTATTTAATACTAACAGCATATTATTATGTTTTTAAAAGTCCCTTCAAACAATGTTACTCAAAGGCTTTTATTAAGGTACATTTCAAAGTCTAATGTGTGTTCAGTATTCACACTTTTGTCACTTTTAGATAATTGGCCTGAACTAGTCGTTAATTGGTACATTCACCCAATATTCTTAAGGTTGAAATTATATAAATGTATATTTCACACATTTATGGGCTGGCATATTTTTAGAGAGGCAGAGGACAGAGCCCCCTAGTATAATATACATGCATTGAAAATATAAAGTAAACTATTTTGCAAAGAAAACAATTTTAACATTTTCCTAAACCCTCAGAAGGTTAAATTCTAAGGAATGTTGAGTGATTGAACTACATTTATGAAGAACCTTTCTAAAATAATTTTCTTTTGTTTTTCTATAACTGTTGTATTTTGTAATAGATTATTCTATTTTTGCCAGCTTCAAACCTAAACATGTTTTATCTTATCAATAACTGTGATACATTTTCATAGAGTGAATATCTTGCTCCATGTGACAGACGTCGAGCTTTTATCTCAGGATTTACTGGTACCACTGGTATGATATTTTTTTTATTTCATAAACATTTACAGTTTTATATTGCAAACTATTAATCTTTTTGTGTGTTGCTATTATTTAAATTTAAAGAACATAAATAAGATTTCTTTTAATATATACAAAGCTAAGATTGCTAAACAAGACAAAATAAAGTCTATTTTGAAGTTATGTTAAATATATGTTTTTTAAGACCTTTTTTTAATAACCTGTCTGAAAGTTACATATTCAGACATCGATGAGTTGATAATGGAGTTCATTTTTTGAAGACATACAAAATATTTTTTTTTTACCATCACAGTATAGAGGTTTTTTTTTTTCAATAAACAATAACTTTAAACATTTAATTAACAATATATTGGCACAGGGATAATTTTAAAAATTGATTATTTGTTATTAAAAATCATTATTTAAATAAACTTTTTAAATATTCAATTTTTGTATGTATTTTTTTCGATTTTTAGATATTAATGTCTAATTTTTACCTTTAGACATTAAAAAGTATTGCTCTGAAGTGTTAAGTGCATCTTTTGTGAGTTTAAAGTTGAGAGCTCATTTGTATAATACTTTATGGTACCTAATTGTGGTTAAGTTCAAAACCATTATTTTAGTTTGGCAGAAACTCCTAATGTTTCTTATTTTTAATTCCTTATAATGAATGATACTCCAGACTTTTAAATGGCTGTCCTAAAAATTAGGGGATTAGATGGGTCTTAACTATAGAAATAAATGTATATAATTTTAAATTTGTAAACTATTAACTTGTCATAACAGAAATTATTACTTTCAGTTAACCATATCATGACTGCATTATATCTTAAGTATTCTTTCATTTTATGTCCTCAAGCCTATTGATAAAAGTTGCAGGTAAATTTAAAGGTTTAAATTAAGTACTAGCAGAGTTATTTAATGCTTCCAAATAATATTGCAAAATAATCAATGGTGTTGATATTACTAATGTTTTAAATGCTAATTATGTGTCCCTTTCAAATGTGTTAAAAATATATATATTATTTCATAAAATAAAGTATTGTTTTTCTACAAATTTTGCTGTTAGAAATATAGCTGAATAAATATATTAATAATGATATATTTTTCATTTAACCTAGTTATTCCTTTTGTGTTTGTTATTTACAAATATGAAGTGGTTTTAACATATCTTGTTTATTTCAGGCACTGCTGTGATAACAGAAAACCATGCCAGTTTGTGGACTGAAAGGAGGTATTTCCAGCAAGCTGACAAGCAACTTGACAACAACTGGACTTTACTAAAAGAAGGTTAGGGTGATCAAACTTACAAGTTATTCTTTATAAAATAGATTCTTAATTTTAAAAATCCCACTCTGGTCCTCTTAATGTATCCATAAATAATTAAATATGAATATTACCGCATTAGTTAGATTTAAATGTTAATTGATATTGGTAATACAAGTATCATTTTACATATCAAAATTCATTTTCACTCTATGCACTTGATTTCAAATTATTGTTAATATTCTGTTATTTGCCTTGATACTTCTCTATTTAAATTTATTCATTGATAAATATAAGCTTAGTTTAGTTAGATCAGTTTGCTAACAAGCCCTGTTTTCATTAAACAAAGACTAGACAGATTGTGTATGTCTGGATTTTAATTATAATTTGTAAATAATTAAGGTACAATGATAAGATTATTTTAAGATTGAAGTGAAGTAAAAAAATCCCTTTCACATGAAAGTGTCGCAAAAACACAAAGTATGAGCCCACAATCATCTACTTTTGCTATTGTGCTACAGATTAAAATAATTTTGGAAATTTTTAAATTCTAATAATTGATAACTAACAACTTTCATTTTGTGTGCCATTCCTTTTGCAGATTTATGTGTTAAAAAATATATTTAATCAATGTAGTTATCATTACATAAGCATAAATAGTGTTGCAGAATTTATAGAGTATTTAATTTAATCTTTTTTTTTTTCATTATTGTGATGGTTATTAAGTAATTAAAAGTTGCCTTGCAACCTTATTTTTTATTAAAATAAAATATAGTTACAAGATTATTTTTTTTGTAGGTTTGCCTGGTACTCCAGCTATTCACGAGTGGCTGTCTAGAGTAAGTAATTGATATATAATAATTGATATAAAAAGTAATTGATAAAGATTAAGTACAAAAGAGGTTTTTACAAAGAGGTTCCAAATAAACAAAAAATTATAGTTTCAGATATTACATAGGGCTTCCCATTTACATTTAGTACCTAAGGCCCCTGTTTATTATGCACTTGTTTTTAACTCGATCTGTCTGATATTGTTGTGGCTTCAATTTTTTTAAACTTAACACTAGAACGACGAAGTGGGTCAATTTGACCCAAATCCAATTTCGTTTCCGTTTTTCTCAAAAACTTACAAGCAAAATTATATGAAATTTCTTGACTTTTCCTAAAATCATGCATATAACAACCTAGGAAAATATTATTCGGCAGGCAGTTATTATAGTTGGTGTTTTTAACACTTATACCTAGAACGACTAAATGGGTCATTTTGACCCAAACACCCTTCTCCTATACAGAAAGCAGATAAAAACGATTTATGGAACTAAAACACATTGCACCCATGTCGTGAGCATTCGGCTTGACTGATCCAGGGGGTGAGTGACCTTGACCTAGATATTTAATTGTCACTGTTCGAACAATATTGGATTTTGCCTCGTTCAAACTGGTTTTATAAGAGAAAAAGCGCAGATGACATTTATTTTCCTGACGGAGACAGGACTTCATCTGAATAAGTACAAATAGGATAAAACCTGAGTAAAATGTCTCGGAAACTTACTGTTAGCGAAGCATTAGAATTCTTTCAACAGTTGTCGGAAAATTAATCCGAAAACTGTTGAAATGAAGAGTTTGCTTCTAGTGATGAAGAATTTGTGGCTTCAAATACTGAAAGTATATCTATCTTCAGATAATGATGGCAATTTATCTGATTCTTGCGAATTACAAGTTGCATGTAGTAGCAATGAAAACGTTTCTAGTGCAAACAACCACGACATCAAGGTTTCATACATAACAGTTGATGTGCAACTGTTTCCTACAAAATCCAGATGTCGATTTACACAGTACATGGCAAACAAACCAGATAAATTTGAAATTAAGTTCTGGCTTGCAGCTGATGTTGATACTAAATACATAATAAATAGCTTTCCATATTTAGGTAAAGATGAGCATCGTCTTGTAAATCTAGTACTCGCCAAACACGTCGTTTTACGTTTACTGAAACCTTTTGAAAACAAAGGAAGAAACGTCACCACTGGTAACTTTTTTACAACACTGAAACTATCGGAAATACTAAAAGCAAAGAACACCAGTTTGATAGGTACTGTAAGGAAAAACCAAAATTTTTTTACTGAAATAGTGAAAAAAAAATGAACACATAAGAAACATTGTTACTGAAACATAATGATAGTACAACTACTAAGACAGTTTACCAAAGGACAAAGAATAAGAATGTCATGTTACTCAGCTCATTTCACCCCACAGTTGATGTTGACGATAATGGGCCAAAAATCATCCCATTGACAATATCGTTTTACAATTCTACCAAATTCAGTGTAGATGTTGCTGATCAAATGCACGAAAATACTTGGTGAAGGCAGCATCGAGAAGGTGGCCCCAGTGCCTGTCTTCTACAATGTTCTAGACCTTTCTTAAATAAATTCCTAGATTTTGTATAAAAGAGTTATCTGTAAAAATCTTTCGAGGTGAAAATTTCTCCAACAACTTATTGAAAAGCTTTGCCACCCTTTATATTGAGTCTACTCGTAAAAGGAATAATTTAGATTTACAGAAACAAGTGAAACTACCGGAGTACCATCAGTAGCACGCAACAGAGTTCGATGTCAAGTTTCTAGGTGTGTAAACAAAACAGTTGACATTTGTTCCGATATGTGGCAAGTTCACAAATTACGTAAAAAAAAAGTTGCCGCAACTTTTGTGTAGTAATGTATGAACATTTTACTGGTAATAATTTTTAAGTAATGGATAAAAAATGTACATACCAATGACAAAATACCTCAAAAAAGTTCAAATTGAATATATTATAAACAGTTTTTAAACATAATTTTTTGTTTATTTTTAAGGTTTATAATTTAAATATTCTATTTTGTACTCTTAATATTACTGTCAATGATATAATTGTAATTACCGAAAAAAAAGTTATATTTTTAAAACTTAAACATGGATTTTTGTACCCTGGGTCAATTTGACCTATCCCGTCGTTCTAGGTATATCGAAACTGCCGTCGTTCTAGTGTTAATTAAACCTTTTCCACTTAACAAAGCTATGTAATCCCAATGATAATACAATATGTATTCATAAAAGTGAGTAATTATTATATAATAATAATATTTTTTATTTAATATTGAATAATTGGATTGTACCAAGAAATGATTGCTTCTAACCACATGTGTTAAAAGGATGCACAAATTTAAATAACGAAATAAATATTAAACCATATAAAAATTCTGTCAGCAAAAACTGTTAGTCTTTTAATATCTCAATTCAATGTGGCAAAGGATGAAAAGGTTTGCCTAATAATAACTATAACTCTTTACTAAACATCTGTTTTTAAAATAGAATTGTATTCACAAATTAAATAACTTAGTCTGAAGGCCTTATTGTTGAATGTTTTATATAAATAGGAAAATACAAATATTGTTTGTCATAGTCCTAACTTTAATTGGATCAATTGTAATAAATAATTGTATAGGTTTCTTTTTTTTATATTGTTCATGTTATACCCCTTTAGGTGCTTCCAGTTGGTAGCAAAGTTGGAATAGACCCTTTGTTAATTTCGTATGGTAAGAAATACTGTTCTTAATATTTTTAAGTAATATTTATTCTTTTTGTGTCTATGTCTTTGAGATAAGTTGTGTTATCTATAGAGTAATAAGATACTATGAACAATTAGGCCAATTGAAAACTCACATTGAGGGCTCCATACTAGTATTGACCTAGTCATCTGTATCATTAACAAAATGCTAGTATTAACAATACGACATGAACAATGCTAGATATTTATTTAAAATTTTATGTAGTAGTAGCATTCCTGCTAATTTCCTTGTAAGTTTTTTCAATATTTTAAGAAGTATGAAATCAAACAACTTATTTTTCTTTATACTGCTATGTGCAAAAATAAATCAGTATTACTAAGATTGTGTTACAAAAAGTGTATAGATTGCCATAAGTAGGATAAATATTTTTTGTGGGAAACTTTTTAATATTTTTTGGCAGAAAGTGTGCAGATCTTAAACCTTTGTCTAATTGTAGCAACGAAGTGTTACATTGTAATGCACTTAAGTTTTTAGATCTGTAAAAATCATTTGAATGAACTAATTTGTTAGTGCATTTTTTTTGGTGTTTTGATGTATTAAAAATATTTCTTAATTTTGTCCTGATTATAGTAATTTTTTTTTTGTGGTTTCAGAGGATTGGATTGAGTTGTCTTCCAAGTTAGAAATGTCTGGACATTCCGTGCATGCAGTTTCTCAAAATCTAGTTGATTTAATATGGGATGATAGACCTTCTCCTCCTATCAACATCATTGAACCAATGTCTTTAGTATATACAGGTATATATCTCCTTATAAAAATATTAAAATAAACACATTTCTGTAACTGTAACTAATCAATGTAAAATAAAATTCAAGGTTCTGAATATTCAAAATATTGGATTGTTTCACATTTAAATTTTCTATCTATATATTTTTATGACAAATTATTTAGCCGAATCGCTTTTTGTTTAAAAATCTAAATAATAAGACTACAAATTTTGGCATGAACCATACATTTTGACTAATGGCATAGTGTGTATGCTTTGCAGACAGGAGTGTTCATTTTAGTTTCATATTAATTCAAACAATCAGAAAAAATTGTTTATCACAATTCACAAATCCCATTCTTATTGTGAACAGCTTCCATTTTTATTCTAGTTTAGTTCTAAATTGAAATATTATGAAATGAAATAATCAACTTCTTCAAACTTTTTTGCTAGAATTGCCAAAAATGCTAAATCTTTTTGGTTGACACATCATTGCAGGTGATGTTTAGAAATGAAAGAAATTTTGGCTCTATATAGTTTTTTTTTTTTAAATTATCCAAGATCTAAGTGACTTTCTAAAGAAAAAAATTATCATATAGCAACTGAAATTATAATTTTTTATTTTCCGTTGATTTACTAAATTTCAATATAATGAAGTATATTCATTAACTATCAATTATAATTTTTAAATGTGCAACATTGAAAACAACAAATAATATACATTTTGTTTTCAGGGAGATCATGGCAGGAAAAAGTTGTTGATGTACGATTAATAATGAAACAAAAAGGAGCTACTGCATTAATTGTTACTGCTCTTGATGAAGTAGCATGTAAGCAATGTTTGTAATATGTATTCATATTATACTTTAAAATTTGTTTTTTAATGTATTATATGCTTGTGTGTATTTAAAAACCCAACATTGAGAACCAAAAGATGAAAATCTGTTTTTCGGCTTTCTTTTCGAAAAAAGCTTTATTAATTTCATATAATTCTCTTATGTTTGTTTAAATTATTTTAAAAATAACTTTATACACACGCGTATAAACTAAGGAATATAAGTCAAAAAAATTATTTAAATTTTGGATCAGCGAATACATAATTTATAAATATTAGGATAGGTTGTCTAAAATGAGAAAAGAGGATCATGGCATATAGGTGTTTTCAAGCTAAATTGTACCAATTATATTTCCAGATTTGAGCTCCTCAGTTATTTTGATTGAATAACATAATCAATAAAAATATACCAATTCTCAATAATAATAAATATTTCTAAATAAAAAATTATTTACATTTTGAAATACAGATCTTTGTCTTATAGTATTTGTGAAAATAGTATAAATCACTTAAATATAATTTTTGATAAAATTTTAAGTAGTTTACAAACATTGTAAACTACTTAATATTAATAATTTAGTATCGAATGACACCATTAGTTATACAAAGTTCTGAAAAAATCAATTTTTTATATTCCACAGTTCGTCTAAATGTAGTTTCTAGAGTTCCTAGAAAAAATGATTACTAAAGTAATCATTTTGTTTGTGTGTTAATTATTTGTGAATAATAAAACAATAATTGAAACATAATTGCACTTTGAAAATTAAGTAGTTTTTTATATGTTTGAAAATCTTTAATTATGTAAATATTTTTCATTTCTGGAAATAACTTTAAAAAATAATTAAAATTACATTTTGATTTATCTAATAACTCAGATACATAAATCAAATTGTTTTCAATTTTTAATTATTTGCATTAAATTATTTATAATGTTTCATGCAATGTTTAAAGACATGAAATCAACAATATATATATTTTTGTTTCAAAATGCTCTAAATTTGGCCTCTTAGTATTTTGGTAGATATGAAAATATATACATTAAATACTAATTTTTCGTAAATTTAATTACATAAATCATCAATATTGTTAATTGCTGTTGTAACTTTTTATTGATTTAGTTGAAATTATAATAAAAACATTCAAATTATATTATTCTTAAGCATAATCAACTTTTATCTTGCAAAAAAAAAGTTTAAACAAACACTAAATAAAAAGTGGATAAACTATTTAAAGTTAATTCTTCACTTTAATATTGTAATTTCAAGTATAATTTTTAAATGGTTTTGAAATTTTAAAATAATTTTCAAAAGAAATTAAAATTATATCATCATTAACCATGCAGGCATGTTGCCTGAAGTTCTTATTAGCACCCCCCCCCCCAGCCCTTTTTTTAACCTTCTTCATAATGTCTAGCTTAAAGTTAAAATACAACATGACTTTTTACATTATAAGGCCCAACTATCCTTTCTGTAACCCTTACAAAAATATCCCCTTTGAACCTTTAGAGTTCTGACGTTTTGACAAATCTTTTATTTTTAAAAAATGTGCTATATTTCTCGTATTTATATTGATTTTAAACTGGTTTGCTATGTAATATTTAAAAAAAAGTATGCAAGGTGCACAATCATACTGAAAAGTATTTTTTTCAGGGCTCTTTAACTTACGAGGTAGTGACTTTGATTACAGTCCTTTGTTCCTGGCATTTGGTGTTGTAACTTTAGAAACAGTTTAGTAAGTATTTCATTTCTTGACATACATTCTCTTTATGTAGGAAATATTAGGAATTTGTTTTATAAATAATGCAAGAACAGTGTTAAACTGCATTTCGTCAAAGAAATTAAAATATATTTTTTAAAAAATTTAATAAATAATTATTTATAGAAGTGGCTAAATTAGCAAAAGTTTGATTTAATTCATTGTTAAATTTTATATAATATTCGGACAGAGCTCAAATTATTATTATCTCTTAATATACCTAAGTTTTAAAGTTGTTTTATTTAGTCTCTTTGTAGATGAGTCCAAAATAACAGCTCAGGTGAAAAGGCATTTTCAGGAAGATGGGTTGGATAAAATCAGAGTGGAAATTCGTCCTTATCAGTTAATTAAAGAATTTTTAAGTTGGCTTGTTAATCAACAGCATGACAAGATTTGGGTAAATATTATTTTTATGTATATTTGGTTCTAAATTTTGTAATCACTTAGAAAACTTTCTTGGTTTATATTCATTATTCTAAGAGTAAGTAGAATTTGTGCAATTTTTTTCATGATACGTTTAATACTGTCGTATAAAGATTCTTACTTGAATTTTACTGTATTAGAATGCCTTTTGCATGATTGTTGTATAACTTTTTTAAATTGTTTAACATCTCAGAAAAGTTGAAATTTTTTTTTATAGTAACTGAATATTACCAACAACATTCTATTAAGCTTATAATATTAGCAACTTAAAAGGATCACATCGCTAGGATGTCCTGTACTATTTAGCTGGTCAATATGATTAAATGTTACTTTATTTTAGATTTTATTTATTAGATTTTGACATTTTCGTTTTGGGAGTTTGTAATCTAATACATATTGATACAAAAAAAAAAATCTGGGTTTTATTAATATAAAACCTGTATGTAGCATAAAAAGGCATCTACATGGCATAACTTAACTTCCTATATATCACTGTCTCATCACTTAGAATACAAACGTTGTGACTACTTAACGAATTTACAGCGTAAGAGGTATATATTTACATACTTTAGAAAAATGAAAATTTGAAATCTAAAGTAAATATGATTCAAGAAACAAAATATTTGTACTAATATTTCCCTTTCTAAATTGAATAAATTTGTAAAATAAAAGTTTGGGAATTGTCCATTCAGATTATTCTCACTCAACATTTAATTTTAAATTGCATTTCCTATTAAGTGACATAAACTGTAAAATATTGCCTTCTACAAGATTTCAAATAATTTCTTAGTACTGTATATACCCGCGTATAAGCCGAGTTGTATTTTCGTACATGAAAAATTCCGATTAAAATCGGCAAATCATCGAAAATAGAGTGAAATGTCAATTCTTAAAATAAATATTTAAGCCGAGAAATCAAAAATTAAAAACAATGGCTGGAGAAACGGCCTTCCTCGTATAAATATTCTTAAAAAGTATATACCACTCACGAGGTTCTTGTGTCTTTCAAACCTCCATCAGATTTCTTAAATTACATTTATCTTAATATCATAGTGAAATATTTTAAACCATAAACTTAAATACCAAAATGTGCAATTTATAATTCTTAACATCATTTTGTAAAGATTTAAAAACATAGAAAACGCCAACTATTTTCGGTCAACATCGCTACTACTGTCGCGATTAAATACGGATAAGCATTTTTTTATCCACCTCGGAAGGAAATACTAGTATATTTTGGATGAATGTATACTTCTTATTAAAATATTTAGTTTTTATTACGATATAAATTACTTGAAAGTACAGCTTGAATTCGCGGATTAGCAACGTTCCGATTTTACCGCTTTAAAGTCAATTCCATCCAAAATTCTAATAAGACAACTATTAATTTCTTTACATAATATTATCAAGGAATAAAATATGTATTTGGGAAATAAATGTTGTTTAATTATTCCAATTGAGTAAGAAAGACATCGACTTTTAAGGGGTGTCATTCGCTACGCACGATGTCAACTTCTTAGTCTTCCATCCAAAATCCTATTAAAATAACGTATACTAGCTTCATAGATACTACAAACCAATTAAATACTTATCAAAATATATACTTTTTATTTAGTTAAACTGATTATTTATCTCAGTGCAATTTTGCGTTACGATTACGCCGCGATGTGCAGAGCGGTCTTCAGTCAGCACATGTGACGCACATTCTCGAATCGGAGAAATCTGTCGGAGCGTTTCTTCAAGAATCCGCTTAATTTCAACTTCTCTTCTTTTCCCATTTTAGGCAAATTTATTTTATAAATTTTACTGACCCGCGTATAAGCCGACCCCCCCTACTTTTTGATGAAGATTTTTACTTAATCTTCTCTTCTTATACACAAGTGTATACGGTAGTTATACTTAAAACGTAATTGAAAATCCTATTATTAAAACTTGAACAGACCTCTATAATACATGTTTCAACTATTTCCTGTAAAATGCACAAATGTTAAAAATTAATAAGTTCAAGTCATTATGGTTTTATCACATACATGCTATCATTGATTACTTACATGTATTATTGATTACAACAAGAATCTGATTATTACTTCTAATATGTTTTTCAAAATACGTCTTAAAAGCAACATGACATACATTTCCTTTATTTATATTATTGCCTAATTTTTTAAAATGCTTTGTAGAGATAAATGATTAAATTTTTTTAAAAAATTAAATAAATTGTTTATAATGTATATGATTGATCAAGTACAGAAAATTTCTTTTTTCTTCATTTTCGGGTAAGAAATTTTTGATGTCGGGAAAAAATATTAATGATCTGAAATTGACTTTATGTTATACTAAATTTACTTTACAATTAGACCTTTTTATTATTTTTAATTATAGATAAGCCGCAAGTCAAGCTATGCTTTGCTTAAGTTAATTCCTGAGGTAAGTGTTCCTTGGAATCCAATGTTTTGTTTCTATATATTAAAATCTTCTAATATTTGTCTTTTATTTTCTTAAAATGAATGTGAATCATACATTGTACAAGTTTTAAAAATCAAAACTTTTGTTGATTTAGTCAAACAAAAGAATTTTCTGCAGAATTCCACCTTTTTTACATTTTTTTCAAAAACCTTTTTAACAATTTTTATGCAGTATTTTGAAATGGGTCATCTTGCTTGTTTGTATTAACAATATGATTTAAGACCTAAAAAGTACTCAAACTTGCAAATTTCGTCTAAATATTTTCTAAATTGACATATCCAAATGATTATTTTTTAAACCAAGTGTGACATTTTGTTTAACAAATAATTGCCTAAAAGTAATTTAAAAGTTTAAAAAAATTAGTGCACTTTCATTAAATTTTCGAAATATTTTTATTTTCTGTATCTTAGTCAATAACTTCAGAAGGCTGGATGTTTGAAAATGCTGGTTTATTGTACTAAATATATTTGTATTTTTGGCCTTTTTCATTGTTAAACGCACTTCTGAAATTGTGGAAATGCTATGCCAGTTTGCTGGTTACTTTTGACTAAATTAATAGTACTAATTTACTGGGAATGATGACTATTTGATGCCTTCTAAAACAAAATAGATAAAAAATTAGATTTCACTTGCATGCAATTTCGGAACAAACTTGTTAATTTTTCCTTAGAAATCATCCAAATCACAGTTAAATGCTGATTTTTGTATGTTAATTTTGCTGTACTGATTTTTTTTTAATTTATATATTTAATAAAAATTAATCTTGTCTATAAATATTATGGCACCTAAATGCATAATTATTTTTAAACTTGGAGGTACTGGAATTCTTTTTGTATACTAATTAGATGCTAAAATTCTTTGGAGATGCATAAATATTTTGATTTATTTTCATTTTTGAAATATAATTACTGGCATTCTTTATTCTGTTGTGTTCTAAGAAGTTTTATTTATTTAATTATTTGTATTAAAATACATAAAAAAATATAAGTTATATTTCCCTGAGAATGTTGTTTACATCAACTTTATAAACATGTAACATGAATTTTTTTATTGAAAACCCTTTTATAAAATTAATATAATTTTATTAATCCAGATTATATATCAAGCTTTTAATTATTTTATTTTAAAATCAACTAATATTTTTTTTTTTTAGGATTGCCGTATTGAAAGTGTAAACCCTGTTTTATTGATGAAAGCCGTCAAGCATGATGTTGAAATTGAATGTATGCGCCGTGCTCATGTATGTAACTTTTTGTGACTTGTAATTTGTTTTGTCGTTAGAGTATCTATGAATTTTAAACCCAATTAAGACATCAGAATATTTTGTAAGTCTTAAATACAACTATATGTATTTATTTTTTTAGTTTTTAATAATTAAAGTCTCTCCCTCACCCCCCCCCCCCCCCCCCTCCCAGCTTTCGGCCAGACATGAGCTGTGTGACCTATGTGTTATTTTTATTCTATATTTCAATTTATATTTATTTTAACCAGGTAAAAGATGCTGTTGCAATGTGTGAGTTTTTTGCTTGGTTAGAAGATGAAGTGTCAACTGGAGAAGTTACTGAATATGTTGCTGCTCTTAAAATTGAAGATTTTAGAAGGTAGATAATTTATTTTATTGCTTAATATTGGTATTTTGTGGTCAAGGTCTTCTTTGCGCAGGCGAACCAGCAACTCAAAACCATTTTCTGCATATTTGGTAAATTTCTGACAGTGGTGCTTGAGAGTCGCCTCTTGATCGCAAAAAGCAACATTTAATATTATTTCTACAAAGTTTATAATTAGAAATATTGGACCTTACACATAATCCCCAAAATTTATCTTTAGAAATAAATTTATCAAAAACTCGTGCAAGTTAGTTAACTTAGAAAAAACTACTGAGTAGCAAAGTATAATCTGTGTAGTATTAAAAATAATTAAAAGTTATAATCCGTATAGTGCCTATGAGGTCTTTAAAATCTATTGATTTTACAATCATGATTAAGATGTCCAACAAAAGTTTTCAATATGGGAACTTGTAAAAAAAAATTCTAAATTATAGAGAAAACATATAAATTTCAGTTAGTTATGCCATGCTAAAAAATCAACTAAATTTTTTAAGAATTCCCCAATTAATAGTTCTGCTGGTACCTGTAATACAAGGTTGAAAATATTGTAGGGTTAGCTTTTGAGAAATTAAAATTTGGCAATGATATAGACACATCCAAGCAGAGGGTAAGTCAAATCTAGTTTTTTTTTATTGGGATTACTTTTTGATAATGAAGCAGAAATTCCATGAAAAACAAATGTTTAAAACATTTGTGGAGCTGATATATATACTATATATCAGGAAATTCAAATTGATACATATACTGTATATCAGATTTGAAACTATTAAAACTCAGGATATTTTTATGAATTTAGAAATAGTGTGTAATTTTGAGGGAAATACTTAAAAGTTTCTACATATACTACTTAAATGTTTAAGTACACACATATTGTGAGATCTACTTGATTACCACAATATTTGATTTAACTTATTATATTAATCTGGCAATGTACTATTTAGATAGATAGATATATATTAAATCCGTTTTCGTTAAACTGTGGTCTTTAAATGTTTCTTTTACAAATTCATTTGTCTATTAAAATCTTCCATATTAATTAAACTCGACACTAAGAAGTTATGATGCTCAGAGTAATAATTTATTTGAATGGCATTTTTTCCCTTGAAAGATAGACCTTAAAAAATAATTGAGTAAACTTTCAAAATAGTAAATCTTGTGAAAGTGGCTATTGATAAGTGGAACAAAAACTATTAATCAGAGAAGTATAAAGCTGGAGTTATTCAAAATCATATCAAGCATGAAAGACAGTGGATAACAAAGTAATGGAACTGTTATGGGTAATTTATGTAATTGCTTGTTTCTCCCTTTATTCGAAGGGGGAAGGGATCTTTGTAGGGAATTATCCAGCTGTGCAGAATCCCAAATTAACCTAAATTGTAGGAGTCATTAATATTGTGGTAAGATCTTTTTGTAACTAAGAATTGTTTTTTAAAAGGATTCTATTTAAGATCATTCTCAAATCATCCCTATTTATAAACCTATTAAAGTGAGTACAAGTGAAACCTAGTATTGCCGTCTTCTGGTAGAATTACGCTTTTTAAATAACTTTTTCTCGCCATATATTCAAATCAGCACATTTCCGAGTATTAAATTGCCAGTGACATATTGTAAGTGTCCGGGATTTGTAAACAACTTATTCGTTTGCAACTGAAAAGAAAAGGCTTCCTTTTATGTAAGTGTATTTTAAAATGTTTTTATATTTTCTTAGGCAACAGGAAGATTATGTTGGACCAAGTTTTGAAATTATATCTGCATCAGGACCAAATGCAGCTCTTATTCATTATCATCCATCTGAAGAAACAACAAGAGTCATATCTACCGAAGAATTTTATCTATGTGACTCAGGAGGACAATACATGTAGGCTTCCTTTTATTTTAACTTTTAACAAATTCATTATGGGAAAACTTGTTTTATATAATATACTTAATGTTTTAGTGATGGTACAACTGATGTAGCAAGAACTTACTTCTTTGGTACTCCTTCTCAGTATGAAAAGGTTAGTAACTTTAAAAAGCACATTATCAATAATTTATTTTTATATTTTTTTCTTTTAACTTTGTATAATAAAATGCATTACAGGAGTGTTTCACTCGAGTAATGAAAGGACACATTGCCATATCATCTGCTGTTTTTCCAAGACATATCAAAGGTATTTTAAATATTAATTGTATTCTAAATTTTTATCTATATGAATGAGCTGTCTACTTACATTTTCAATTAATATATTTTAGGACAAATGCTTGATACTTTAGCTAGAAAGTCGCTTTGGGAAGTTGGCCTTAATTACATGCACAAAACTGGACATGGAGTTGGGGCATATCTTACAGTTCATGAAGGTATATTATTTTTGTAGGTTTCTTGCTAAAAGTGCGGAACAATTCAATATCATATTTGTAATGGGATTATCAAAGATTTTCTTAGACATAACACTATAAATAAAAAAATCTACCAGCATAATTCAATGCTTATAGCATATATATTCTATATATTTTGATGGTTTTAATAAAATTTTACATTTTGAGTTGTGTCAAGATAGATTGGCAACATAAAAAAATTTAAGTCCACAATCAAATGTTTTTCACCAATATGGACAAAACTTAACATTTGAAGAACAATAAAAAATTTGATTTTTTAAAATTTCATCAACCACCCTCTAAATCCAAAATACCACTCCTTGACACCTCAAATGTCTATACATACTCGCGTGTAAGCTGCCCCCTAATTTTAGGACAATATTTTGTCCAAAATTGAAAACTAGCTTATAAACCGAGTTGTATTTTCGTACATGGAAAATTCCGATTGAAATCGACAAATCATCGAAAAAAGAGTAAAATGTTAGTTCTTAAAATAAATGTTTAAGCCAAGAAATCAAAAGTTTAAAAAAAGTGGCTGGAAAAACGGCTTTCCTCAAAGTTTGCGACAATTCATCGTGCTTAAAAGTATATACCACTCTCGATGTTCTGATGTCTTTCAAGCCTCCATCGGACTTCTTAAATTAAATCTGCCTTTTTTTATTGTCAGAATAAAATATTTTGAATCACATACTTAAATACAAAAATGTGCTTCTTAACAATCTAATTCTTAACATCGTTTTGTAAGGATTTGAAAACATCAACTATTTTCTGTCAACATCGTCGACTGCTGTCGCTATTAAATACGGATTTTTTTTTTATTCATCTCGAAAGGAAATACTAGTTTATTATGGATGAATATATACTTCTTAATAAAATATTTAGTTTGTAATTACGAAATAAATTAATTGAAGGTCGAACTTGAATTTGCGGATTAGCAACGTCCCGATTTTACCGCTTTAAAGTCAATTCTGTAAAATAAAGTAATATCTGTATATAATATTACCCAGGAATGAAATCTGTATTGGAGAAATAAATTTTAATGAATTATTGCAATTGAGTAAGAAAGATATTGACTTTAAAGTGGTGTCATTTGCTACGCACAATATCAACTTCTTAGTCTTCCATCCAAAATCCTATTAAAGTAACGTATACTAGCTTCATAGATTCTACAAACCAATGAAATATTTATCAAAATATATACTTTTTATTTAAACTAATTATTTATGTGAGTAGTTCAATGTTGCATTACGATCTTTAGAACTGTCTTCAGTCAGCGCATGTGACGCACATTCTCGATCTCGAAAATGTATCGGTGCGGTTCTAGAAGAATCTGCTTAATTTCAACTTCTCTCTTTTTCTCATTTTAGGCAAATTATATTATAAGTTTTACTATCACGCATATAACCTCCCCCCCTACTTTTTGATGAACATTTTAACTTACATTTCTCGGCTTATACACAAGTATATACAGTAGTTATTTTACAAATTTGCGCTTTTAAATTTTAATACTATTAAAAGATATACATAAAAATTCATGTTAGTCCATTTTCCATAAACATTAGCAGATTGTGTTTATTTTTTCACTTGCATCATAATTTGCCTTATAGTTCGTTCTCACAAAGATAACCACTAAATTAAAACCTTCAATATGCCTCCATACAAAGCCAAGTATATTAATTAATATGTTTATTAAGCTGAAAATTTAATTCAATTTGCATATTCCTTAATATTTTTTTTGCTATGAATTTGTATCATCACATTTGTTCTTAAACTTAAATCTTAAGTGAAAGTTTGTTTTTATTTAGGGTGAATTAAAAAAACTCTTAACAATGAATTAAATGCTTAGTTTAAGAATATTGATGTATTTTTATATAATTTTAAATTTTTGCGTATGTGTATGATCTTCACAATTCTATTGCATTATTAAAGTTCAATAAAAATAAAAAGCTACTTATACCACTTGGAGACAGAGAACATTATATTATGACAATACAAGTTAGGGAAAATAATCATGAAATACATAATAAAGAATATTGTTTTTTTATTTTTAAAGCTCTTGCGTAGTTGTTACTTATTATCTTAATGACAAATTAGGTTCTCGATAAATTACTCTTGATGGCTTTTGGAGGTTGGTGAGCTCCATGTAGTTACAATTTGTGTCTTATTGCTGTTGTGGTGAATTATTTAGAAATATGCATTTCTTTACATCGAATCTCTACAGAGTACCCAGAATGGAAACCGATCAACACAAAAGAAAATGTTGCGTAAAATAAAGAAACTTATGAATAATCATCCTAACTTAATTTAAAAGATTTAACATAAAATGTGCAAGCACATTATTAATGTCAAAGAAATTGCATTGTGTGTACATTTGCATAACATAAATTTAAATAATCAAACCTGTTAATAATTGCCTGAAAAATAATATTCTTTACGTTTAGTTTGTTATAAAGTACAATTATAAACTTTTAAATGAATGATAATAATAATAATGAATGATAATAATAATATTGAATGATAATACTAATGAGTTAAATGTAATTTTAACACATTACATGTAAAGTTTTTTTATATTGTACAATTAAATTTTTTTACATAGAATTCGAGTCCATTGCAAATGAAAAGTAATTTTAACACATATTTAACAATGTATATTTAATACATGAAATGTAAAGTTTGTATTATATAGTACAATTTAAAAAAAATTATATGGAATATGAGCACAATTTGATGAAATGTTAGTTTAACACACATTATAATATGAATGCAATAATTGTAAATATATAACATTTTGTAAATTCAAGTATTTAAAATTTGAAGCTTTTGTTTACATAAAAATTTAATTTACCAAGTTAAACCTTTTTTTGTTAAAAAAAATAAAACGGCATTTAATAATATCAACTTTTTTTTTTGTTGAATTTCCAGGAATGAAATGTTATCTAGTTGATATAAATCTGCAAGTGTATTGAAAATTTTAATATTGAGCACTGCAGGGGTGCAGAAAAAGTTGCAACTCCTGAATTTTCCCCTGAACAAATTTTTCCAACCAATAATTTGCCTAAAAAATGTTGTAAGGGTTAATCATGTTTTTCCATTGAGAAAATATAATTGTCAGTAGGACAAACGGCAGAAGTGAAAACTTCCTCATAACGAGGCGGAACAGACAAATGTTGGGTTCTTTATCATTAATGAAATGTGATTTTTAATGATGAATACATCATTCCATAAAAATTAATAATTATAAAAGGGAGCAAAAAAAATTAAAAGGTAAGTAGATATTTTTGTTGTAGTTTTTAATTTCTCTGGGTGGCCTAAATTTCCTTGCTATCGGACATATTCTGCAACCCTAGTCCTTTGTGACTGGTTTGATGCAAACAGAAATATTGCTTGATATGCTGGAGTTGTTCGACTGTGCAAATTTCAGATGATTTGGGCACTTGTAGCCATTTGTTTCAAAAGGCTGGTTGATCCACTGGGTGAAATTAGTGAATTTACTTATTGTGATGTTTAGAATGGATATAGTCAAAATGCATAATGTCGAAAATAGATTTTATTCAAGAGCTCTTGTGTGGTTGCTATTGTCTCAAAAGCAAATCAGGCTCTTAGTAAATATCGCTGGGCGACGAGTGGAGGTTGTTGACAGCCATGTAGTTACAATCAGCAACTAGTCGCTGTTTTTTCAAGTTAATTAAAAACTTACATTTTTTTTACATTGAGTCGCCACAATATAATAATTTTAAACAATTATAAAAATAAAACAAACAATGTGCTATCTCCTAAACAATTAATTATTGATTATTTATGCAAATTTATTAAAATATTAGCATTACTTCTTGTACAAATTATTATTAAGTATAATGTACAAATATATTTGATAATTTTATCCTATTCACACATCCATGTGAAAGTATCACTAAATTGATTATTAATAATTATCTTTATCAAGAAGATTGTTTTTGAGTTCATTTAATTCCAGCCAATTCATTGATGATTACAAAACAAAACAATGTAATTGAATAACATTAAAATATTTATCAAATGAAATTGCTTATTATTTTTATAACCCTTAAGCTATCATTTCTTGACTGACACTTCAATTGGAAAAATAAAATTGTGAAAGTTGAGTTTTTGTTAAATATGAACATTATGTAAATTATTTTTTGTTAGGACCAACAGAAATTGATTGGAAAACAAATCCTGATGACCCTGGATTGCAAGAAGGAATGATTTTATCAAATGGTATGTGTACAATGTATTTTATTTAAAAATTATTTTATTAAAGTTATATCTAACAAATATTTTATTTAAAATGTTATTTCTAATGTATTTTTATATTAAACTTTTACTTATGTTTAGAACCGGGTTATTACGAAAGTGGTCGTTTTGGAATTAGAATAGAAAACTTGGTACTGGTGAAAAAGGCTGATACAAAAGTAAGTAAATTATGTTTAAAGGGCTTATTTGTTTGAAATTCAAGCTTTTGATATATAAAATATAATAACATTTTTATGTGCAGTACAATTTCCAAGACTGTGGATTTCTAACTTTTGAACCACTCACTTTAATCCCATTTCAAACGAAGTTGTTGGATACCAGTCTTTTAACAGTTGAAGAGGTATGGATAATGACATTCATATTTATTTAAATATTTTATATCACTTCCTATTTCATTAGTTTTGTTTTCTGTATATTACTCTACTTTACTATTGACAATAACTTTGACATCAGTTTATAGGTTTTGATTTCACGCGAGAGAGAGTTGTGTGTTGGTGCTGTTATAGTTTAAATTTATATCTGCACTGAAAAGATTGTATGAAAGCAAAAGTTATATAGTAGCAGTAGAATTTTTTTTTTAATTAAACCAGTGCTTTATATAAGTATGATTGTGGGTTTCTTTTGTGAAATTTTATACAATAAAGTAAATAAAAAAATTTATTGTAGTCTTATATTCTTTCTGCCAGTCAATAATAGCATTTTTTTATCAACAAAATTATGAATCTAAAAAACAATTCCAGATATAATTGTGGGAAAAAAAACCCTCAAAAGTAAATAACATATACTTTATAAAAGAAATCTGTGGTTTATTTTCTATTCTTATTCTCTTCTAAACTTGTACTTTTTACAACCCTTGACATGTGGACAACACATTTTTTAATGTATTTAAAAGTTAATAATGTTTTATTAATTATAATAGTTATCTACAGGACTATTCGAAAGTATTTGTCCGTTTTCTCAACTTTTTGTTATTTTTTTATATGTTAATTAAACATAAAATAAATCCAATATTTTTAGTGGAATTTATTAGTTTTCAGTTTAGTTAGTTTTTAAATAAAAATTTAGTTTATTTTACGTTAATTAACATGTAATAAAATAATGACAAAAAGTTATGGAGTGGATAAATCACAGGAAAAATATACCGTAGAATGGCTCTACGGCTTCTATAATTTTTCACAAAAGGGCAGGTTGTTTGAAAACTTTAATAAATAAAAAAAAATATTTAAAATTTGAAAAAGAGTGAATTTTTATTGTTCTAAATTGTTATTAAGCTGTTTCTATTTTAGATGGACTGGTTAGATAACTATCATCAAATCTGCCGGGATGTAGTTGGAAAAGCCCTCCGTGAACAGGGCAGACTTAGTGCCTTCCAGTGGTTGATGAGAGAAACACAACCACTTGGTTAAAATGACAAATACATGTAAATTAATATGGTTTTGTGCCAAAGTTATACAAGGTGGTATCCAACATCAAAGAGTGTTACTCTGTTTTAAAAAGCAATAGGTGTTAGGCTAAAAGCCAAACAAATATTTTGTCAGTCCTGTCTGTTAGTTTTTGCTCCTTAAAAGAGGAAGTAAAATAATGCAAATAAGCTATGCTGTATTTGTGATGTATATTTAATGTTTGACATAAGTTGTGATACATATGAATAAATATAAATTTATTATATATAACTTATACACACCACTATTCCATCGTGATCGTATGACAGCAGTGTGAAATCCTTACCAAGTTCAAGTATCATTTTGTTTTGTCAAGTTGCTTAATTTTCATTGGATATTTTATTTCTATCTCACTATACAATGCATGACATCGTATGAACAATATGCCATTATTCTCCCAAAATTCTAAAAACATATCCCTTTTTTTAAAGAGGCATATTATTTATATACATGCATGCAGCAATAACTATTATGTAAATTTATAATTTATATTACCACAATACCATAGTTTTTATTAAATATCCACACTACTCAAAATATTTTTTCTGCTATCAAATTTATAATTAACACTTCTTTAATCATAGTTTATCTTCTTAATTTCTCCACAGTCTATATTGCATGTATTATTGGGCTTGTTCCCTATTTCTATAAAAAAAATACAGGGCAGGTGTTTGATATTTCAACTAGAATCCCATGTTAAAATCAGACACTTACCTTCTAAAGGTTAATAATATAATTAAAAGCTCAAATATGATAGTTTTTTTGTAAAAAAAATATACTTGTTTCTTGGTATTGATTTACCCACTGCTTTTTGAAGTGGTTTAGGTCAAACCTAAACTAGTGCATATGCAGTGTGATTATTGTGTAGAATGAATGTGTTAGTAAATAGCATAGTTCCGTCTTCCAGTGCTTAGGTAAGTGATAAAATGTCTGTAGGGCCAATCTGATAATGCAAAGCATATCATGGCAGACTTTAATATTAGCAATACACAAACCTCAAGAGATAGCTATGTCTGACATGTTGTCTTTATAAGTGATAATCGTCTTCTCAATGTCGTTCTGCACACAGAAGCTAAGCTTTTACTTTAATTATAAAATATTTCAGATTTTCAGCTAATTTAAAAGGTAACTTATATTACATAATTGTGAGCTTATTTTGTTACTAAAAATAAATGTCTCAAATTATAAACTGATTTTTAACTCAAATTGTAAAAAGTAAAGGCAAATTTATTGCTTTGTTACATCATTGTCATGTAACATATCTAAATTTTGTTCCAATGCTAAAATGTTGCTATTATACATTTTTAAAATGACTGGTGTGCATTGTAGAGGTTTATACCTATGTTGTATCAAAACAAAATTTTCTCGGAATATTTTACAGTGAAGAGAAACTTTTTTGTACTTGGTTTTAGAATAACATTTTCTAAAAACAGTGTTAACTTTTTTAATGAAGTTACTGTGATTCGGAGACATATGGTATAAAAGGTTAAAATTATGAATTTATATATATTAATTTCTTCTTAAAAGAGTTTATTTATTTTAAAAAAAATCTTGTAAAACTTAGATGTTACTTGACATGACCCAATACTTTATTACTTCAAATGTTCAACAATTTATTGATTCTCAACCATTATCACATAATAGTGTTTCACTTATGCCCAAAAATTTCACAGAGCTTGTGGGACCGAAAATATTTCTGAATTTGAAGTCCAGCAATACAGCATGATAGTTATTAAGTTACTGTCAAACTTTTCAGCAACATATTTGTTACTTGTAGCAGTGGCCTTTTTGAATGAAATATTTGATGTTTTAATACACGTAAATTCTGTTGTTATTTTTGTTTACTTGTTTGGTGTTTTAGCCACAAGTTTAAATGTATTCAATGTAATATTTTTGAAGTCCAATTATATTCTTATTTTTTGCTATGAAGGAGATTAAATATTCAAGCCATTTTGAAAGAATGAGACAGACACAGCTTATTAGTTTCTATTGCATGCTACTATTACAGAATAACTTGCAAGTAGAGATGTGTGGGATTTTTTACAGTTTTTATCTTTCAATTTAAATTTCTTTATCTTTTCATATTTAAAATATGTGCAAAGTTCAATGTGTGCTTATAACATATATCATGCAAATGTTTTGAAGTTTAGTAGAAATTTTGCAATAAATATATAATTAGTGCTCCACCAGGTATTTTACTGAAAAAGGTCTGGTGTAAAGCTTGTTAGCATTCACAAAACATATTTCCTCATAATTAATGCATTGTGTACTTAAACAAACCTGTTAAATAAAAAAAAGTGCAAGCTTAAATAAACATAAATTTTCTAAATAATTCACAATTTTGCTAATTATTTGACAAATATTTGCGATACCATAATAGCATATAATTGTTAAAAAAGCTTAATAATTAAACATTTCTTATCTACGCTGTTTTTCTTTATTAACTCAACTCCAGATCTTTTAAATTCTCAGAAATTGAACACTAAATAATTAATTGTGTGTACCACATTTGTCTGAGAGTAATTTACAAAAACTAGATTATCTTTCCCAAACATTAGATTTACTTTTTAAAAAAGGTTTTTAAAGAAATCTCAACTGTTCCATGCTATTGCATTTTGAAATTTGGATTTCAATAAATTAAATGCATTGAATTTACTATTCTTCTCCAAAACACGTTGAAAAAATTAAATATGCATTGTTAAAGTACATTTTTAATATAAAATCTAGAGTTGAAGATGAATGGCATAATTTTTTTATAAGGCCACTGTCGCTGTAACACTATCTTACTGTTGCTTTTTCATGTATTATAAGAATTAACAGGTCATGAATACAGTTTCATTTATTACATTAATATCTATACACTTGTTAATACTCAAGAAACTTTGCAAGTGTTTTAATATTATATATTCAAATTGGTTTTGCTGCACTACTTTAAGATGTTGCATTTAGTTCAACAGAATTACATTGGATTTATTGAATAGTTGTAAGCTTCTTTTTTTTTACCTATTAATTTTTTTTGATAATTTAACATTTCCAGTTACCTTAAATTATATATTTAGCCGTACTTGAAATAATAAATGAATTCACACTTGAAAAAAGACTGAAATAAGTGTACAAGTAGGAACTACTATATTACTATTAAAAATCAGATAATGTGGAATCACGTAAACCACAATCTTGTTTCTTATTGAATAATTTGTTTTTGAAATCGTGTTGTTTTACTTCTTCAATTTGGCATGAATACTAAACACAATTCACTAAAATAACTTTTAACATAAAAAAAAATTAAGTATTCAAAATTTTAAAAAATACGTTCTAGTTTTGCTATTTCATTATAAGTACATTTTAACAAAATAGATAAGTACTATTTCTTTATGCGTGATATTTTTCCGCTATGTGTTTCTGAACTTGCTTACATTTCAAAGAGAAAAAGTTTTCTTTTGTTTTGTTCAATTAGGAAAATCCTCAATATGAAGTTAATCTAAACATATTTCAACTTTAATTCTTTATGATATACTTTTTTACATGACTAAACAATATTTATTGTGAACCTACTGATTTACATTATATATCTATATATAATTTAATAAAATAAAGTAATTAATTCAAGGAAGATTTTTTTCCTTGCAAAATCTTCTCCAAGGAAGTTTACAACTAGTGTCAGATGGAATGCGCAGCACAACATAAAACCGGTGACCACATTTAGGAAATTACTTAACTTTATAGTGATGTGTTTTTCGGTATTAACGAACTAAAGAATGAAAATTATTTCAAATTATAATTGAGTAATATATTAATTTTTGTGTTAGGAATAAGTTGAAAATTTCTTTCCTAATTTTTTTCAGTGATAAAAAAAAATTCACAATAATATCAATTATGTTTAGTGTATACCTGCATTTTAAAAATAGTGTAAATTGTTTACTTTTTAATTCAAGGCACTGCATTAGAATATTATTAACCTATTTTTTATGTGACATTAAATATAAATATTTCCAATAGTTTTTTGTTGGTCTTATATTCAACTCTACTTGACATGAAAATTAGTGTGTTTATGTGGTCACTAATAAAATATTTTGTTAAAAAATAAAATTGCAATACACATCTTCCATAAAATTTTATTTATTTATGATTTAGGAATATGATATATTTATATCCAGTTTTCAACTAAAATTTATTTTATTCCTAGAATTTCAATTGTGTGCATATATTTCATTGTTTAGTGACTGGTTATGTAATTATGCAAAGTTAGTGGTAATATTATATTGTCAAAGAATAAAGTAACTTTCCTGATCATTGTATATAAGGTATTTGAGAGTGTGTTGATTTAATGAAGTAATATAATTGAAACAATTTTTTGAAGAAACATGTCAACTTTTTGTAAAAAACAAAATAACATAGTAATGCTATGTTTGAAAAGCAATAAGTATACCTAGTCGTGGTGTTAGAAAAAAGCTTCATGTTATTAGGTATGCCATATTTACTCATCTGTGTGGCTGTAAAGAAACTTGTATTACTTTAGATTGCCATGAATTTGACTTTGGAATTGACAGATTCTTTCAGATATAGTTTTTATATAACTTTTTAATGGATGATTGTTGTACTATGTCAATTTTGGGGTCATGTTTTTGACATGTTATGAAACGCTGCAAGTTTAAATAAATTTTTCTAATGCTATGGAAGTAAATCCATAGTCTGTGGTACTGGGTACATCACACTATCTTCCTAAATAAATAGAATATGCAAACATACTATTCAAATATGGCAATAAGTCTTTTATAAGCCTAAATGTTTTAAGAGAAATTGAGTTGTATCAATTATGCCTCCAAGTATTTACTATGCCACATACTATATCACTTATGTGGTCATTGTTTTGTCCAAAGTAATATACTATATGTAACTGCCTGGTAATTTGTGAGCCTAATGGCCATATATGTCACTTGAGCAATAAACCTTTAGATTATTTTCGGAAATTAAAATGAAATTTGGTGTTAATTACATTTTTGAAATTTATGTTCAACTGAAATGCTTTTTGGGTTTAAATTTATAATTTAACAGTGCATTTTATATTTTTATACAAGAATGTATTCTATATAATCAAATTTATTCATATCTCACTGATAATTCTCATTCGGAAAATATATATATAATATAAGCAATACTAAAATAAACAATTAAATACACAGTACAAATATTGCAGTAACATAAAATTATTAAAAAGAAAAAAATCGAGAAAGAGCCTAATGTGTATATATATATTGAATACTTTTAATATTAGTTTCAGTAGCATGTTAATTGCATTTATCTTTATTTATATTACATTGTATGATTTTTATTAAGTAATCATTGATGATCATATAAATTCAGTTTAAAATGATCGCTATTGGTTATTATAATTGACTTGCGACTTTTTATGTACTAGTATTTTTTTATCTGTCTAGATAAGTAGAAACATATCAACTTTGCCTATATGTACTTTTTTAATTCCTAAAAAAATTGTGGTTTAAACATCAATAGTCTAGTGAATAGAAGAGGGGTTTTAGGTTGACAAAATCATTTTTTAGATCTAGAATTCTGTTTTCATTTAGTCTGCAAAATGTATGCTCTCATCGACATTTTCTTCATAATACCAGATTAAATGCATGTTATAAGGCTGTTTAATGAATCACTTTTATTTTTTTAATTTATAAATGGTATGCATTTTATTATATTTTATGCAAATTTTAGATAACATTAGCGGAATTTTAGATTACTGGTAAGATATCTCTAATTAAATTAAACATTTATCATAATTTTTTTTATCATGGAATAGTAAATTTAAGTTATATCAAAAAGTTCATATTTTATTTTATAATTAGTTGTTTTGTTGTGTGGAAGATCTGGTATATTTTCTTGTTATAAAACGTGGTATATTATATATTTAAATAAATGAAGCATTTTAAATTGTGCTTATTTATACTTCTTGTAGTGAGATTTTTTATATTTTAATGTTAGTAAATTTAATATTTAACTGATGTTGGTTTCGAAATGTTAGTTTTGTTTCATCTATTAATATTTGCTTTACAGGTTTTTGTTATGTTTTAAAGATTTAAATTTAAACATACTACATAGTTAGATGATTATTTTTGTACTATAAATATTATTTAGTTCTTTTTTTTTAATATTTGTTAGTTTTTGTGATTGCATATTAAATTGTCCAAACTTACTACAAAAGAAAGCTTAAATTGTCCTTAATTTATTACTTGTCAATCAAAATGGTTTTATTTACATTTTTATACAAGCATTAGGTTGATTAATTTTAAGTACTTTGAATGACTTAAGTATTTGGAAGCATTTTTAATTAAAAAAATCAGCATTTTCTTATCTGAAAATTTGTTTCATATTTCATATGAGGTTTTGTAAACCTTGAAAACTAAAAAATTAAATTTGCTTAATTTTAACCAAATTCAAAACTTTTTGTATCCACCTTAGTAGTATAACCAATAGAATTTCTTCATATTTGACTTGTGCTTGCAACTTTCTACAAAATAATAAAATTTATAATAATTATTAAGGCCTTTCTCAGTTCCTAACTTTTTTATTATTTTGATGAGATTTTGGGAAAAACAACATGCACATTGATCTTTCTTCTACTGAGTCAGAGATTTAAATAATGATAATCATTTCATATTCTCTTTAAGTTTTTATTTTTTAAATAATAAATTTGGAATAGTAAATAACATATATTTTATAAAATAAAATGTTTTAATTCCTTTTACAAAATGGTATGGATAAGATATTATAAACCATGAAAGTTGGTAGAATAATATTGTATTCATTTAATATCCTTAAACATGTTTTCATGTTAATGCATTAGTTTTTAATAACCATTTTTAAACCTCCTTAAAATGTAAGTTAAAAATCTTGACTAGCCACTTGAAGCTTAACCACACAAAAAGCACCAAAATTTGCCAATCATTGATGATAATAAATAAAGAGAAAACATTACCTAATTCTAATTCATGTAATAAAATCTTAATAAAAGGTAATTAACCATTTTTTATTTGTTTCTAATTGATACAATTTTTCTGTGTAAGATTTATTGGTCAAATATTTATTTTCATTTTTAACTACAACTTACTAATTACTTGCACAGATTTGTAGTTTAGTGTGGTTTTCTATATGAAGAAAAAATTAATTAAAAAATACAGTAACTGTGATGAGCTGTTTTCTTGTATACAAACTATTTCATTATTATTTTTGACATGTATTGCATTCATCACAGCATATTTTTTTTGTTGTTTCAATAGATGAATTTGTTTAACTACTACTGCACAAAATATAATATTCTTAATTTTTTTTATATTATGCAAAACTTAAAAGTCGGAAATATAGTCTATTTTCTGAAAGAAAAATGTGCCTTGAAAACTCCATGCTTTTAAACAAGTTTTTCTAGTTTATGATGATTAAAATCTGATTTGTAATAAAAAAAAAGTTTTCAAGTTACATTTACTCAATCTATGTTCTTACAACTCATATACTAGTATCAATATTTCCCCCTTTCTACAAATTAGAAATTCAAAACTTGAATATTTATTAACATATACGAAATTAATTCCATTTATGTGCAAAGTTTCCATCTATATATAAGAGAATATTTTTCATACTTTTAGAATACATGTCTACCTCACAGGAAACTGTTTGTATAGCTTCAACTTAAAAAATAAATAAAATTACTGAGATGCATTTTGAATAATGGATTCTACTTCACATATTTGAAATTAATCCCCTTGAATTTCATCAATAGTTCACTGTGCAGTTTTAGTGTGACATCAACTGAATCATATTCTTCAGTCCCATTGTATATGGTTGAGATAATCCAATTAAAAGGATTATATCAAGCCTTTCTTTTAAAGCCAATACTACAATTGCAAGTATTTTCCCTCATATTTATTATAGCAATTTGGTTGAACTGCATCATTAAATTAAAAATATCTTTAAACCACGTTAAATGGTTATTTTAGTTCTAATATTTAAGAATATAATACATTTTAAAACATACATCGTTCTTTTTGGAAGGGGGGATCTTATGGAGTTAGGAAAAACACTATTAACTTTAAAACATTCATTGTCTTAGTTATCTATGCAATAAATTTCTATTCCTAGAAATATATAAATATACTTAAATTTGTTTAAATTTAATATTGGTGTACTATTTTTATTGATTATTATTGTTAGTAATGTGATTAAAAGGCAGGCTTTGTTTAATGCAACCCCATAGCAAATTTTGCATTTGTACTATTGCCTGTACTATAAACAATTTAAAAAGAAAAGGTTTGTACGGTATAATTTGTATTGATCAAGACTAATGTATTCACATTAACACAAAATTGAGAATAGTTTAAAAAAATTCTTAAAAAATTAATTGGGGCGGTGGTTGATAGTAATAATTCATATCAATAGCTAAAAGCACAATCGTTTGTACATCCAATGATTGTGCTTTTAGTCATAGATATTACTTAATTGCTACTGAAGTTGGGCTAAAAACCCTTTAAAAAACTGTTATACAATGTTTTAAATAAAAGCAGATTATTGGCTGCTGCTTCTGGTATAAAATTATAACGTTATTATCATTTTTTTTCTTTTATCTATGTACTATTTCGAAATAATTCGATATACTATACATTTATATTCTATAGGTAGTACTCTATAAGTATACAGTGGTACTATATCACTATTGGGTTTGGATTGTAATTTAATTTGCGATTTTGGTTTATTTTTTATATATACTTGATATATATAAAGATATTTAAGAAGTAATCATATTTAATTTATTATAAGTTAAATTAAAAATATATTGTGAACAGATTTAACTGTTATTTTTAAATATCATTAATTGTGACATTTCGTTATTTTATAATTTCTTTTATTGGTATACAAGTTTTGTTACTATACGCTTATATAACTATAAAAACTATTCTAATTAATATCCAAAGCTTATACAAATAAAACGTTTGTGCCAAATTGTGTATAACTTAACAAGTATAAAATCCAAAATAACTTAAATTGAAATATTAAATATATAACTTCTTTTGTACTTACTAAAATGTGTATTTTATAAATTGTAATTCTTTTTATATACATTTCAATGTGTTTGTTTCCCATGATAATCTCATTCATATTTTGTTTGTACCTGCTATGCAGATTGTGGTAAAACCACATATTTTATAGTTACAATTTCAAAATATCTAACAAAGTTCAATGAAGCTGTTCTTTCACTATTGTGGGAACAGTCATGAAAGCAATATGTTAATGTTTCTCAAAGAGAATGTAGTATATTTGTATATGCCAGCAGTAATGTATTGTAGTTCCTGTGATTTTATGCATTTTTTGTTGAGTGGTTTAACAGAAACTACCACTGGAAGAAGCATTTATAAATTGTGGGTCCATTGTATTTTGTAGCAGTGTTTTATATGTGAAGAGAACATTGGAAAAGACTTTTCTTAATCAAAACATGAGTTTTCTCATGTTTAGTTGTGACCTCAAGAAAGTGGCTTGCAATATATGGTTTTGTAGTACTGTTAAATTTTATATGTATGCAAAGTTAATGTAAAAGTGTTGTTGAATAAAACTGTGTAGGACCTTGAGAAAGAATTTGTTTTATTAATTAAATTTACATTG
Organism: Troglohyphantes excavatus; assembly: GCA_963932185.1. Classification (NCBI taxonomy): domain Eukaryota; kingdom Metazoa; phylum Arthropoda; class Arachnida; order Araneae; family Linyphiidae; genus Troglohyphantes; species Troglohyphantes excavatus. Next base: position 30,551,929 of record OZ010676.1, read on the forward strand.
TAAAATTTGATTGAAATTTTAAATAATAAAGTTAAAAGGGGGCATCCTAGAAACCTAACACTTCCGTTAGTTTTTCTTTTCTATAATAATTAAAGTATGTCCGTAGATTGCAAAAAATCTACTTTTTCTGCGTATATAAGGCTGAATTTTTTTATATAAATACTGTTCATCCTCAAGATGTGCACCTGTGGCTCTGTTTTGTAAAATTCTGTTTACAATAAGCAAATTGTGATGTGACGTCTCCAGTTGCAATTTCTCAATAAAAGTTAGAAGCGTTGTCTCAGTTATGATATCTACACCTCGAAATGACTCTACTTATTTAATCGCAATTATCTCGCATATCGTAACAGCGTGGTTCGAGCTTTTTCAAATATTACCAAGGTATTGTGGTGTTTCGAGAATTGTCAAATATGACTGAATATAAAAGTTTCGACTTTGAGAAACTAAATGAACAAAATTATCGGACTTAGGAATTCAACTTGCGCCTACTGTTGTGGTAAAGATAATAAGGAATAACAAAGCCTTTGGATTGATCGCTTTGACTGTGGACGACCGACTAAAGAAGCACCTCATGTAATCGAATGATGCAATTGCTGCGTGGAAGAAGTAAAAAATAAGTTCTTCGTCATCAATAGCACGTCTTGATTCTTTGCGAAGAACTTTCTAGCGAACTCAAGTGCAGTGGGGAATCAATGGCTGCGTTCATCAGCAAAATTGAAGAGCGGCTAAACAAGTATGTGAATCTGGTGGAAATGTGTACAAATGTGATTCGACTTATCAAATGCTGGATAAACTTCCGGAGGATTTTGAAGGTTTGGTATCTCAAACATACCAGGAGCCTAAAGAGAATTTTACCTCGTTGTTGGCAGGCACGTAGGTAAGGGCAGTGGCGTAGGAACTTCTTTTTTTCAGGGGGGGCTGAATTTTTTTTTCAATATAGTATATATATTATTATACAATATAAAATAGTATGGAGTTGCGAGCTATTAAACAATTAAAAGACAATCAATGCTTTAAATTTTTACAAACAAGTGTTTAACTTATTAAATGTTTTAACTTGTATCCGTTTTTGTTTGGACAGCTTTAGAATATAAAGTAACCAGGAAAAGGTTAATAAGTAATTTCAAATATCCGTATTGTACGCTAAAATATGATTTTTTTCAAATTTGAGAAATTCGTCTCTATTTAACTTTTTTTAACAAAATGTAATTTTTTAAAAAGAAGAAATTTCAACTATATAAGTTGTTTAGAAAATAGTGCATGAATCTGATGGTTTATTATTTCAAAAGAAATAAATTATGGGAAATACGATTATAATTTATGAAATGTCCATTATATTTTTTTTATTTAAAAACGTATTTTTTACATTATTCTTAAAATTACTCTTTAAAGCTTTAGTGTTGTAGACATTTATATAAATATTTGAAGTTACGTTTATTTTAGCTGCTTAAATTGATAAATTTATAAGTAGTTTTCAAACTAAACTATTATATTTATGCCTTTCTGACATTTAAAAAAGGACGTAATATAAAAATAAATGTACGTGAGCTAGACTATTGAGTACACAAAAAAAATTATATATTATTGTGAAAACATATAAATTTGTCATTTTAAATATTACTGAAATGAAATAAACCATAACTAGTATTCTATTGATGCAATAAAATAATTAGCAATTTAGATTTTATGTAAAACACATTTTCCTTACACTAATTCTACAATGAAATTTAATTTATTATATGTAATTCAAGATTAAAATTAACTTCAACTTGTTTTTAAAAATTAACATGGTTAGTGTATATTCACTTAATAGTGTATAACAAAACTACATCATTGTAATTAGAGTTACTGCCAATTGATATGCATATTTACAAAACATTTATCATTAGAAAAGATTATATTACTTTTAATTGACTTTTAGAATACAGAAAAAAATACTTAAATGACAAAACATAAGAATATGCTGACAGGAGAAATCAACTACCATTCGTTTGTAAAAAGAAATGCTTCCTAAGATTGCTGTCTTTACACCAAAAAAAGAAACTGTAATGCGGTTGTAAGATCTCACCAGGGATTTCTTTTTTGTTGCTGTAGCCCTTCCATGACTTCGGCCCCTAGAGGCAAGTTTCAGAAAAGCCTATCTAGAAAACTGTATACGCAAGTATACATGGGTCATTCACAATGGGGGGATCATCTATCAGCTAAAATCGACTATAAGGGTGAGAGCCAGTAAATTACAAACAAATGGGGACGATCTATACAATTCCCAGCTTTGGTGGCCCTTCACATGTCTTGAAGATGTGCGTGCTACCGACATGGCTGGTCGAGTAACCAGTTGACGGTAAGGCATTTTACAAACGAAGTACAACTGTTGACGATAAACAGGTAATTTTCTGGTGTTTCTCACAAAAGGTGACATATGACTAATGATATGTACAAGTCGTCTTCGATTGGAAACAGTTGAGAAAGGAACTTTGTCCTCCTATACCTTTTAAAGCAAATTCCCCCCACTTTAAAACACGTTTAGAATAAATAAGGGGCGCTTCCTTTCGAATGCCTTTTTGTAGGAAATTCTTTATTTTTGCGATTGGTTTTTTAAAAAAATAGTATAATATTAGGGGGGCTGAGCACCTTTAAAATAATTCCTGGGGGGGGGGGGGGCTCGAGCACCCCCAGCCCCCCTACTTCCTACGCCTTGCTGATAAGGAAAATGGTTGCTCTAGTTGGGGTGTTCCTCTCGCGAAGAAACGATAGGAGAAAAAAATCAATATTGATAATTATTTCAAATGCTTCTATATTTATTAATAATTGTCCAAGTTAAATGAAAATTGACTCATCGATTAAAAGGATTTTTCATCTATCGGGTGGTATAATTTTTATTTTGTAGAGCGTATTATTTAAAGAAAATTTTTAACTTTTATTAAGCCGCTCTAAAACATAATTTTCTTTGGCGACCGGAAAGTGGGACTTCATATTTGGGTAAAAATTGTCTGACGGCGAAAAATTTGGCTCATATTATTTAATTACTTTTTCAGCTAATTAAACATATAAATAAATAATATTATAAACTAAAAGTAACAAAGAAACCCAGTAATTGCATAAAGCTATCATAAAAGCTATTAATCAAAAGAATCGGTTGAATAATGTAGTGTCTAGCTTGTTTAACAAATTCGGGCTTCATAATTTGAAAAAGTGACAAATTGACTAACTTTACGCAAATTAAAAAACTCCGTATCTCCGTTAATTTTCAATTAAAAAAATATTCTTGTATTAAATTAAAGGTTTCACAGATACGGTTCCACCAATACTGGTTTTATTTTTTTACGAAATGTAGTTCGGCTTCTGGAATCTGTTTTACGGACGCGTTTTAACATTAAGAGTTGTGCACTGTATATATAAGCTGGTCGGGCGTTCGTTTCCTGTTGGCTGTTTTGACGAGTTGGCGCTATGTCTTCCTTTTTGGCTTAGCGTTGCGAGCCCGACCGGGTCGCTTGATGCTATTGTCCTATTATCTCAATATTGTTCTAAACCTCGTATTCATCATTTAAAGATAGTACATCAGATTTACGAAAGGTGTTATACAGTAGACGCTCCTTTTTACGAACTCGTATGGAACAACCAAATTGTTCGTAAAATCGAAAATCATAAGAAGTAGATAAATTTTATGCTTATTTTTATTAAACTGTCTTCTCTTTATAAATAAAGCAGTATTTTGAGATTATACTATTAGGAAGTAAAGTTATATTTAGTTATACTAAACAAGAGACAATTGTAAAATAAAATAGTTAAATAAAAAAAAGAATAACTATACCTTTATTGATGAATAATCACGCATCAAAATTATCGCTTATTTTTTTCTGTTTTAAAACAACATTTTGGAAAATTCATGCTTCCATTTTATCGATGTTTGAAAGCATTTCACTATTGTTCTGCTCAAAAAAAGCCGTAGTCCTGATAGCCATTCAGCTGCTTGTTTTGCAGATGGTCGTTGTGTTATCTTCTCATTTTCTTGTTCTGTATCTGAAAATTCTTTTTCATTCCCGTTCATTATGTTTTCAATAATGTCAACGTCCGATATTTCTTCTGTACAAATCACATCCGAGTCCACATTCAAAAAGTCCTGGAATGTAAGTTCAGGCAGCAATGGATTTCTTTGGCAGAGTTCATTTATGAGTAACTCATCGTCACTCGAACCGTCGGGTATTTTCTTGGATTTCTTCATTTACACTATGGTTTCTTTAATAAATCCTGCATGTCGAAATGCTCCAGATATTGTCTTTTGTTCAGCACAGCATCATTCCAAGCACAGATTGACAAATGCATTGCGCCTAGAATATCAATTTCGTAAGGCTGTTCCAACTCTAAGCCCATGATTACTCTTTGCAAAAGAATCCTGCGATATTTACGCTTGAAACTGTTGATTATACCCTGATCCATTGGTTGTAAAATTGAAGTTACATTCGGCGGAAGAAACTCCACACGGATTGCTCTAAGTTCTGAGACTTCAACGTGAGCTCTGTACAGTTATCCACAATTAAAAGAACTTTACGTTTATCTGCTAAAAAGCGGCGACCCAAGCCTTTCAGCCATTTTTCATAAATGTGCCCAGTCATCCACGCTTTTTTGTTAGCATGGTATGCAGCTGGTAGCCTTTAAACATTTTTAAAACATCTAGGTTTCAAATATTTTCCAACAAAAAGCAGAGGAAGTTTTTGAGTTTCATTCATGTTGGCTGTGAGCAACACCGTGATTCTTTGCTTAGCTTTTTTCCCCCATTACATTTATCACCTTTGAAGGCGAGTGTTCTTTCAGGCAAGATCTTAAAAAATAAACCTGTCTCGTCCGCGTTAAAAACATCCTCTGGAGAATACTCGGAAAGTAAAGATTTTAACTCTCCTTCTCTCCATTCCTAGCCATTTCCCATCTACAAAAATCCTTTTGTTCAGAACTGAGTGGTCGAGCAGTTGACAATATATTTCGGATTGCCTACTGTTCAAAATCGTTTATTGCACCCTTCCTTATCTAAGCAGGATCTCTTAAGTGGACACCAGCTGTTTTTTTTTATAGTAGGGAAAACTTCTGGCATGTATATTTGAAGGGATTAGGACAGAAATATATGGCCTGGAGGTGTGTGGGGTGTTTTAAGGGGTGGAAAGCTTCGAGCCCGTGGGCCCAATACAAGCTTACGTTTATGCGTAGGTTACATGAAATATATGAGTAACTTTAATAAAGGTTGGTAGAAATGGTAAAGTGTCAGAAAGTTTGATTAAAAAAATTAATTACTTCAAAACAATGCAAAAAAATAGTCAACATTTTTTTAAATGCCATTTAATACTAGTTTTTTAATTCAACTACTTACTTTAGATTTTTATTTTAGATGTGCATGCTTCGATGAAAACGGCAATGCTTCCAATGCTGTTTTAATCTTGAAAAAAGAATTATTTAATATTTTCAAAAAAATGTGGGCTTTAAGGGAAGTGGAGATTGAAAGAGGTGTTCCATTCATGTTATTTTAACTCGTGGTCGCAGCACATTCCATGCAAGTGGAAAGAGTAATTTCCTGCTACAACATGTTGATGTCAGATCACAGGTAATCTCAGATAATCTCGAAACAATTAATAAGAGGAGGAAATGGAAATGGAGTCTTAAATTGAAAAGGAACAGCATTTTTCAATCACCGCCCTTCAGTTCTAAAATTTCTGCAGCTGAAGGAAAGGCGACACAAGTTGTCGGAGCGGCAATTTACAAAAGCAGAGATTATATAAAAACATTTTTCAGAAATGATAACAAGTTTTAAGAAAGTATTATGTTTTTTAAAAATTTAAAACTACTTATTTTTCTACATTTTTGTGCTGTAAAAAAATATTTTTCGAATACAAATAAATAGAATATTTTTGTTCGTCTTATAAAGTAAATACTTATTAATGTAATGTTATTAATGCACATTTTGTTTGTAATATGCTCGGGTACTAGTCTAAAATTTATCAAGTACACGGATTTAGATGTATATATACTATAGATTTAAAACTTTACATTTGTGTGAAGTAAAATGGCGGAAATGTAGGAAAAATTATTTTAAAATACAACACATTAGGTTTTTTTAGAAAAAATATTAAAAAAAAAATTAATAAAATTTTGCATTATAAAAACAAATAAAACATACTTTTATGAATCGTCAGAAAATTTCATAATTCGATAATTACTTTTAAATAAACTCTTTACAGAACATATAATTTTAAACTAAATTAATTAAATTAGCTATTTTAAGTACAACCTCTGGGGTTCTGTTTTCTGCAGAATTTAATTTGCCCCACCAGTTAAAATTCCTTAAAATATGCTCTGTATGGGACCATGATCGGGACCAGACACTAGTTCGTAAAATCGTGAGTGTTCGTAAATTAGAGGTTCGTAAAAACGAGCGTCCACTGTATTAAAGGTACAAAAGGTTATTCAAATTTATCGAATGCTTTTGAAGATTGTATAACGATGTATGTGGATTCGAGTTGGCCAGTGATCAAGATGATCTCAAAAGTTTCAACGGTGATATTTCGTTCATTGGAAATTGTCCCATTTATTGGTCGTGTGGTAAACAGGTGATAAGTTTGTCAAATATGGAGGCTGAATATATCGCGATAGCAAATAGTTCAACGACATTAAGTTGGTTTCAAAATATTGTTAGTGATTGCAACGATTATAGTATAAGTGTTTCTATAAATTTACCTGTATTGTATTCGGACTATCTACGTGCAATTGATTTTTCAAAGAACCTAATTTGTAACGAAAGAACAAGGCACATCGATGTAAAATTTCATTTTGCGAGAGACTGCTGTGTAAAATATAACAAATTTTCTTTACAGTATATTCCAGAAAAGATTAACGTGGCTGATATATTCACCAAAACACTTGCATGTAGCAAAGTTTTAGAATTTTGTAAATGAATTTTTTCATGTCACATCAAAAGGGTGAATGTTGGCAACAAGCAATGTGATATCTTAATAAAAGCTAGAAGCGTTGTCTTGGTAATGAGATCCACGTCTCAAAATGGCTCGACTTATTTATTCTCCAATTATTTAACAAATTATGTTTAGTTTTTTTTAATGATTTTAACAAATATAGCAATATTGTACAAAGAAACATTAAAAAAATATTTCGAAGATTCTAGAACGTGACTTTGTAAATTTGTCGGTAGAGCATGGGATTTTCGAATAGTAGGCCGCAGGTTCGAGTTCCGACGGAGACAACTCATTTTTTGTAATGTGGGCCAAATAGCTAGTATTCAATAATTGATCGAGTTAAGTATATTGTGCAGTATTGCACTCATAATAAATTTTGTCATGAAACGTCTTTAAATTCAGACCAACATATATTCGGGTGTATGCAGTAAGATTCATGTTGACCATATCATTTCAGAACTAATTGCACAATTGACAAATATAGTCACTTTCAGGGGGGGGGGGGGGGGGGGGGGATCATGGCGCAAGTTGCGCCATCAGAATTTTTGGGGGGATTTTTTTTCATTGCTTTATTATTATTTAATTTTTAGAGGGAAATGTTTTGGGCAAAAAATAATTTTGAAACATAATATGTCCGCAGTCACTGGAATTTCCAGCCATTTCAAGAAACGCCTCTTCGACACAAAAGCTGACGAAATTGTAAAAAAAATACTCTTGCTTGAAAATGCAAGTCTTTATTCTGTTAAAACTAAATGCCATTTTAGAAAGACCTACAAAATAAATTACAAAAAATGTCTGATTAATGGTTATGCAAGAATCTTAGGGTTGTGCGGCGCATGCCACCGCACAAGACCCCCCGCTTTTTTTTGGGGGGGAGGGGGGGGGGGGGTCAGTAAAAAACCCCGAGAAAAGTACTTTAGAGAAAAAAATCATATTTTTTAAAACTCCATTAGGATTTTTTTTAATATGTGTTACTCATAATGTAAAAATAATAATAAATATGAAGATTGCTATAAACTCCAGACTGCAACAAAAACTGGAAAAAAACGGTGACTTTAACAAAGTTAATTCTTTCGTTTGTTAATATGTGGCATATGTTTTTTAAAAAAAACTGCAGTGATGGAAGCATAAACTGTTTCCGCATCTCAATAACACTTAAACGTAAATTACGAGTTTTATATACAACTCCACAACAAACTAATTACTTTCATACGTTTGTTCACTAATAAGCATCAGTTGTGGCGATTAGGGGGGAAGCCCCCTCCCACACTTTTTTTGGATGTTGCTCCCATACTTTTTTCATTTAAACTTAAAAAAATATATAGTAAATTTTGTTACGTAAATGTTGTTAATTTTGTTGTTGTTTAATTGACGAACTAAAGAAAATTTCGTACCCCAACCCCCTCCTAACTTTTTCTGGTTTATATTACACATTTACAATCGATTTTATTTTCTCGTATTATCTTGTATCTTCTGCCAGCACACAGACAGCTAACAGACATATAGGAGCCACTTCTGTCATTACAAAATACTCATCGTTCATAAAAAGAAAAACAAAAAAAGAAAAGGGAAATAGGCACGACCATAGGTCTCGATTTTTGAGCGGGAAACATATTGGCGCCGATATTTGTCAACGTTGAATATTATGAAAGCCAAACCGAAGTTTTAGAACCCCCGCTACTGAGCGTAGGTGGTTTTATTATATTTGAGTTTCGTCTTGGCATCGAATCAGTTTAAATAATTTCAATGGTGTTACAATAAAAGAATGGATAATATATTTTAGTTAGCAAGGACGAATGTTTTTTGTGAACATACAGTTTAAATGTGGAGCAAAGCTGCAAATATTTAAATTCTAAAAAAAAAACTAAATGAAAAGTATTTTATGAGTTTGATAAACTGTACCGGTAAGTGGATAAATATCATACGGCATTTTTAAATTAAATTTTAAAAGATTTCTTAAAATTCGATAAAATAAAGTTTTTGCATTTGATAGTCATATTTAAAATAGCCAAACATAAGGGTAGAAGGTCACGAGTGATTTTAAACAAAACCAATAGCGTTCAGTATTTTGCATGAATTTCCTTGAATTTTTTTTTTTTATCTTTGTGTTTACCTGTCTATTTTGTTGGGGTTTAATAGATGTTTTTTTAAATAAAACTTTCACAAGTTTATTCATTACTTATAATCTGTACTTTAGTTCATGTTGACATCTCGAACCGTTAAGGCATGAATTTTCTCACTTTTTCATAAATATTTCTATTTGACCATATATATAGCTGTGTTTTATATATAACAGTTTTGTTTATACCATTAGGTAAGAAAAATTATACAGTAAAAAACATATTCTAAGGCCCGTTCTACACGGACGCTATTTACGCCGCGTTGCATTTTGCAGAAGCATCTGATTGGTGCATTCAAACCACGTGGTGGACCAATCGCAGAGTTATCGCAAAATCTAACGTGCGCAATTAACGTCCGTGTAGAATGGGGACATTATTAAAGAGCATTAGTTTTTTTAGATGACCCTGTCATTGAGGAATACAAACTATGTGGTTTACATATACACTCGTAGAACCATTTGTATCTAACGCGCGTAAATAACATCAATTTTATTTCTTTGATGTCATGATGTGTTTTTTAAAAAAGCTGTTTTTTATATTTCAGTCAGAAAGCTTTTCTTTCTAATATATAAAGTATTTAAGCATTTTCAGCGGCATTTGGCTGACATGTAAGAGGCAATTGTTTCTGAGCATTTAGGGTAAAACCTATTTACATCATGTGTTTCTGCTAATTAGAGTGATTTTGCATATATCACTGACAAATGTAATAACATATAATATTGTAGGTAGTTATATTAGTCTAAATGGAACGATTGCAAGGGTTTTTCTCAAATTGAACAATCAGAGATTACCGTCAGCATTTCTACAGTAACTATATTATAAAATATACATTTGTAAATTATATTTTCTGGTGGAATTGAAATCAAAACCTTAGACAAATCGATGACATTTTGTAGAAAACACCAGATTTTTAGACCATAACAAAGCTGCGGTTCTTGAACCGAAATCGATCGATTCTTAGCGGACAGACAATAACAAGTTCTATGGAATTTATTATGAATTAATTAATAAATTTCTGAAATTACAATTTTATTCGAAAAAATTATGTTATCCGAACCTCTGACCATATATTTTACCTACGAACCTGACTTTAAGCACCATTTGTTTGTATCAATGAAACGTTATAAAGAGATGCGGAGAGGAAGTTTAATGCAATATATAAGTTCCATACATATAAGTTAATGTATATAAATTAAAGTATAACCAAATTTATATCTTGATTTTATCCCCAACTGATTTATAAAATGCGAAATGTGGAGCTTTGTGCGGATTCCCGGATTCAGTTGAAAATTTTAGATTCTAATAAAGTTATATGTTTTAAATTTGATGGGGCATTGATTTTTTTTGGGGGGGGGGGGATTTGCGCCATTGAGCTTGGGGGGGATGGGCACCCCTGGTAACACTTGTGTCCATTTCCCACCATTGAATCTGCATATTGAATTATACACTTTAAGATAAATCACTTCAGATCATGCATCTAAAAATAAATTAAAAATAATTCTAGAAGAAATACAAAACACATTGTTCTGAGGAATTGCATAATATTTTTTTTTAGATTTTTAAATGTTACAGATTTTTCTAAAAATCAATTTTCATTTTAATCAAAACTACATGTTATTTGGACATTTTCTGATTTTTCCACCTATATAAAAATAAAGTATCAACATTCATTGACATTCCACATTCAATCTAAATGATTACTTTAGATTTGGTTAAACAAATATTTTCTCTTAGAAAAGCAGATAGAGCACAAACTTATTCGGTCAAAACATTTTTCCATCAAGTTAATTGATGGTTATTGGTTGGTTATTTGGAGTTTATTGGCACAATAGCTGAAGTTAATTCAAATTAGTTAAATTTTGACATTAAATTAATTAAAAAAAGTTTTTTTTCTTGTATTACCTTACTTCATGGTGAATGCAGGATTGGTCTGCGGACTACTAAACTGTCAATTACTGGTCAATTTATGGTTGAGCAACCATATATGAATCACTGCAATATGTTAGCATATTAAATTGGACTGAAACTAAAATAAAATATTAATATTTTATCTAAATTTTTTTTGTGAGGTTGAAATTTTTTGGTGGCAGACATGATTATCAACTTTCAAAATAAAACAAAAGATGTATTTTCAATAAAAATTTTATTAAAACCTAGATATTTTATTTGTACTAAAATAAATATTTTTTGATGAATATAAATATTGTTCATTACAATGTCCAATTTTATAGAAATTCATTATATCTGCAACAAATTCAAATCTTTCCACTCTGTTCTGTAAACGTTGATGAGCATTCTAAAAGAAACATGCAGTTTTACACAAAAATATTTAATTTATCTTAACAAATGTTTTCTAATATAACTAATTTCATGATAAGAAGAAATTCAATTAATTTAACATTGTAAATGCTGTTTATTAAGAATTTGTGCACATTGGTAATTAATGTGCTCTATATATTTTAAAGTTATGCTGCTATGTAACCAATTTTTTAATGTTATCCAATTTTCCCTTTACTCTCACCTTATATAAGAATTATGCAAGTTTAAAATATAAATAAATGACAAAATATTGAAAATTTATGATTTATGAAAAGATTTACAATTCAAATTAGTTGCAAAAACTTATTTTTGAATACATTTATTCTTTTGCATACTTTTCAGTAAAAAAAGTTAAGTTATAATTTTATAGAAAAAAATCTATTTAGAAAATAAAACACAAGTTAATTTTTAGATGTAAATTGACCCTGATACTCATTCAGGGCAGGTCTAACAAATTGAATTATGTTACTATACACATAACATAATTTACAATGAAATACATTAAAATCTCAATAAAGAATAATACTGGAAAGTATAGTAGCAAGTAGAAATAAATGTCAATTTACAATTTTGTATAAAAATGCATTTACTTTTGTTAAAAAAATTATTAACATTCTGAAATTCAGGCATGTAAAGGTAATTATATTCACATAAATATTTCCTAGCAAATAAAAGGTAATAATTGGCAGAAATGTTAAAATATTGTCTACACCTAAACACATTTAAACAAAATTGTTTTTAAAGCAAGTAATCATGTAATAATAAGTTTTTATTTATATGCAGGGTTCACTCTATGCGTTTTTTGAAGGGTAGTCTGTCATTTTAATAGTGGGAAATTGTGTCCTTATGCCTTTTTATGCACGAATTGCCGACCTTCTTGCCCTCCCCCCAAATCCAACAATTTACCAGATCATTTTATGAAAATATCCATTCTCATTGTTTTCACTTTAGTAGCAAAAAACAGTTTTTCCTTTTAAGAACAGAATCTTATTATTAACAAATAATCAATGATGTAAAGTTTTAGAAAAAATTGGCAATTTGACGTTGCATTATTACTATTTGGTTGGCGGAAAATTAATTGTTTTTATAAAATTTGCACCGTTTATTCTGATTTAGATACTGGAACTATAACTTTTAAAAATTCATTGGGATTTACATACTTTATTCAATTTTGTTTGGGTTTGTTAGGTATTTAATTATTTTTAGCTATGGGCAGTTCATTTATTAAGTCACACAACATTGTAGGGGAGGGGAAGGTCTATCATGAGTGATATACCTTCCCCTCAGGGTGGTCTCAGTGGTTGCATGTTGAAGGAAAAACTTGTAGAAGAAATGCTGCAATTTCTTTTTCACAGGGTTTGATATAAGCCACTTTTTATAGAAATCACTACCTTTATAATGGGATGTTTGGTAATATACATAGAATGTATGTTTTTCAACTGCGAAAAATTATAGCTACATGATATGGGGGAGCATGACCAGTATAAAAGAATGTGAAATGATAATGAATCTAACCAGACTGCTAATTTTAGCAAAACTTGACTTTACATCCTTATTACAAGTGCCCTGCCTCTTTTGATTTCTACAGTGAACATTGATATATGCTTACTTTTAGTTATTACTGATTGTCACAATGAAGTTTTTGCAGTGGTTAGTATATATTTTTTGAAAACAATGAGCTTTGAGATAATAATGAAAATGCTGATACCTGTAAAAATTCAATGGCATATGCAGATATTTTATGTGGTAAATGTAAAACCCATACATCTGGAAGCACTGCAAATGTATAGCTGAAAATATTTAACACAATTATTATAAAAATATATAAAAAAACTGGTTATGATAATTTACATTTTAACATTCGATGATAAAGGTTCATAAAAACACATAAACATCAACATTACTGATATATGTGCAGTGAATGAATAACATTCAAAGTGAATATTTTTATTATTTGAATGCAAATAATTAAACAAAATGTATTTCTCCAATAAAGATTCTATTTGTTGATAATATTATGCAAAAGTAGTAATATAAAAATTTCGGATGGAATGACTTGGCAGTGACAAAACCGGAATATTGCAGCTGTGCATTCCAATTACTTTCAAGTCATTTATTTTTTAACTTAAAACTAACATAATATTTCAAAATGAATTATATATTCATTCAGAATATTCTTTTAAATAATAGTATGCTTTAATTTATTTCAGAGAAAAATGCACATACAAATTTAAAAGCGATAACGAATGAAGTTGCCAGGAAAATAATGGACATTTTGTAAGTTCTTAAATCATATTAACTAAATGATATTAAGAATTAGAAATTGCCCATTTTGGTATGCCATATTTGAATAAAGAACTATTGTGATTAAATATGCGATTTAAATAAAAAGTCAGATAGATGGTTGAAAAAACACAGAACCCGAGTGATCGGTACATACTTTTAGACATGGCAAATTGTTGCAAAGTTTGAGGAAGTTTTTTTTTAATCTTCTACATCATTATCACAATTTAATTTCTTATTTCTTGGCTTTTAAATATTTACTTGAAATAAATAGAATTACATTTTTTAATGACTCACTGATTTTAATCATAATTTGGCAAGTGTCCGAAAATACAACTCGGCTTATATGCAAGATTGAAATTTTGGACAAAAAATACTTCTTAAAATTAGGGTGGTTGGTTTAGCATTTAGGGTAAAAATCATAATAAAAAAATGAAAATATGTTACTTTGCAGCAAAAAGTTCAGTTATGTGAGTGACTTTGTTCATCCCATATCCTGAAAATCTTTCATCATAAACAGGAACAGAACTAGATTTTCTGAAAAACAAAATATTTCAATCATTTAATGGCAATTTTATAAAACCAAATTAGCTTAGTTAAAGAGAAATTTGTGCAATAAATTCTATCGGGTGCATTTGAATCTATGCTTCTTATACAAAACCATTAATACATATGCATGAAATTAAAAAAAATATATATAATTTATTTTTGAAGAACGACTGGTTTTAGTGTGACATCATTATAATTTCTGCATGTTTAGTAAGCATTTCAATTTCTAAATGTTTCATATAAAATTCTGATTATTTTTCACAAACCAGCAACACCATTAAAGGCTAATGGCTCATATTTGAGGCAAGGTACTATATAGCTGAGCTTTAAAAAATACTTAAAAAAATTATTCTTCTATGGTAAATAAGTTTACATATAAAATAATACACTAAACTACTTTTAAATAAAAGTTTATGTTACTGACATAAAATAGTATTCTATCATGGTATAGGACAGTGGCAGCTAGTGAAAAGAGACGTGGTAGATGGATTCAGACTTAGTTCCTTTTTTAAACTCTGACCTCACTATTTGCAAATATTTCTTGTTAGATATGTCATTTTAAGTTTCTTTAATTTGAATATCTTGATGCAGCAGATGACATAGAGCAAAAGTATTTTTGCTGCATAGTGCCAGTATTTTTTGTAGTCTAAAATTTATTTCTAAAACAACAATATATTCACCAATACTAACTTTGTATACATTGTTTTACAGGACAACAATACACTTCAAGGGAAATTTTCAGTCTTTTTTTTAAAAAAACCATGATAGCTTAATATTTTCCATTTTATCCTTATAGGGTACTTTTGTTTGATATAGTATTTTTTTATTTCTTCTTTTGTGCTTATTTCAGTCATGTATTTATACTGGTTGCAAATGCTACAGGCTCATTAATTATGACAAGTTAAAGTGCTGAAAAAAATTTGAGAAAATATATCTTATTAAACACAGAAAGATCAAAGGGAGTCCACACATCTTTAAAGAAATACTTTATACCCCATATCTTTAGAGAAATATTTTAGTTTCACAAACCTAAATGTCAATGACTGGTCTAGATACAGTAAAAGAACTAAAGTAACTAAAAAGAAGACAAAAATAGCTTCTGTGAACCCAAGATGGTAGACAATATGTGAGTGATATGTAATTAAGGTAGGCTTTGCTTCTAGTTTTGTTAGCGAAAATATGTTAGCTCCTAGATGTTTTTTAAAGGGGCATATTGTTAAGGATCAAAGAATAAGGAATCTATGCAGAGGGGCTTCAGCTGGACACATTGGGATGCAGCAAGAAGCCATTAACTGATTAACAACACAGAGAAATAAGTGATAAGACACATTTCAAATGTTGTGTATAATTATTATAGAAAACTCACTATATGCTAAAATTAGCATTTAAATTAATATAGATAAAATAAAACTCATGTGGAAATATTTTCTTATTATACAGTGTAAATAGAATATACTTGAAATTGACCTAATATTGAGAAATTATAGAAGAAAAGGAACATACTTACCGTAAAATAATATAAGGCTCATATTTATCACAAAATGTATTCAATGTATATGGCTTATCAGCTCTATACCACTTCCAATAGTCAGTAATTCTATGAGATTCACTTGATTCAGATATACCTTAATACAGAATAGGAAGATTGCACAGAAATAGATGAAAATTTTTGTTTTGCAATTAAAGTTCAATTTATATATTTCTTACAAATAATATGCTTTCTGCTGATATATGTATATAATTTGAAAAACAAAATTTGTATGTACAAACCTAACTTCTTTTAAGTTTTATTATATATCATAAAGCTCATTAATATATAATTATTAGTTATTATATTGATACAATATTTAGGTGTTTGACAGAGCCTGATATTTCTTAAGACACAATAGATCCAGGCTCCGGGGCTTCAACTATTATTTAACTACATTTCAATTGCATAAAAATAAATATACTTGAATAATATTGTTATTAGAATTTTTTCAAATGTTTAGAATAACTCCTAAGATACAATTTCGTTTTTAACATTGTTTTTTAAATTTATAGTAAACTTAATCCGTAATGTTTTTTTTGTGTTTGAGATGAATTTTTTAATAATACACTTTAATAATGCTCGTCAGTGTTGCTGTGAGTACTCTAAAGCTATTTAATTATATTAAGTGAACCAAGCTTTAAATTTCAGTCAATTCAGAATAGTAGTTTATTTTACACTTTTTAAGACATTTAATGAAAGCATGCATTTTTTGTATTGTATTTTTATGTATGTTCGGTATTCCAGCAGATGGCATTTGTAGTGTGTTTTATTGTTTGAGAAATTGTTATGAAATGAGTGTGGGAGTATGTGTATATAATGAGCAGAAATGTGATCTTCATGCTTTTCATTAAAGTTAGTCTATTATAGTGTTTTCTAAAAGGGCTTATCCTTTATATGGACAAAATGTATAATATTTTCACCTTTTAGTAATGAATATTAATTTATTGAAAACCACTTCTAAATAAACTACATTAGTTTTCTAACGGTGTAATCTTTTAAAGCCCCATGCATGTATACCCAGAATTAGTGGTTGTGTCCAGTGCAGGTGTGCATTAGTTTTATTTACAACATGAAAATATACTATTCTGAAAGTAATTAAACCACATTTTTATTTTAGCAATTTTTCTCATTTTATTACTTTTACTAATATAACATGAAAAAAAAAACCTTCAATTAATATTTAAATTGAAATGTAAAGCAAATAAATTATTTTGGTGTAGTAACACCAAAATGGTGTCATAAAACTATCTGGTTGAATCAAAGCTTGTTATCATTGCGCATTTTAACACACACTTTTAAAAGCATTTTATATTTGTTTCAGGATCGGATCTTGTGACTCAATTAAACAATAAATAAAATTAATGAATTAATATCAATTAGTAACTACTAATCATTATAATTTCATATTGTATTGTCACCAGGATTACATAACATAACTAGTATAATAAGTTTCAAGTTGATATGACATTTGAAATTAGTTGAAATTGAGTTACAAGAGATTTGAGGCCACAACAACATAAAATAGAGTGAGTTAAAAGCTTGTAACACTAGTCACATTAACCCTTTGGGTAAAATTGACTAGTGAGACTCGTCATCTGCTTCCTTGGGCAAAGTTACGGTGGACGAGTCTGACTCGTCATCTGAATTTAAGAAGCAGGCGTTGATGTTTGCGACATATTAATCCACATAGCAACAAATTAAAGCTATCCCATGGGCATAAGAATCTTCAAATAATTCAGTACTCAGAGAGAAAAAACACTACTCGTAAAAAAAAAATAACAGAAAATATTAATACCATCTACACCTTGATAATTTGAAATGTTGCTATTCTTTTTATGGGGTTATAAAATGTTAAATATGTTATTTCATTTTGGAACATGTAAATACATTATGTTGTCAATTTGAAATCTTACTTTTTTTTTATAAATTCGGGTTGGTGACAATCAAATAAACAGACAAAATTCCATTGCTGAATAGGGTTTCGTAGTCTTTTGGGAAAGGAACTCAATAAGTACCTTTGCAATGTACTTTTTTAGGGATGATATTAAACATCTTTATTATTAGTATACTATATAGACATGAAAGTTTAGAATTAGAAAATTTTAAATATACTAAAATCAAATTCTTATAATATTTTGCTGATATTTTTTTTATTGTGATTAGGACATAAAGGATACGAAATGGTAATATAAAAGGTTCTTCTCTATGTAAAAGTTGTAGTAATTCTTCTTTTGTTTGAGGAGCATTATCACGACGCTAGAAGTAAAAAAATATTGACTTTATAAATGTTTGTTAGAAATTAATGCAAATAGAGCTGCTTTGGAAGAATATGATTATATCAAATTAAGCTAGTATTTTAACAATTTGTTGAAAGACCCAACATTGGCACATAATAAGGGAAAGCGGTTTGATAATATTTTTTAAATGAGATTTCAGTGACATAGTGTAATTGATGTTTGAAGTACATGATTTAAAAATGATTAAAATTTTCATTACTATATCTAGATCTGGCATTTCACTCTTCAGACTTCTAACCAAGACTAAAATGGTTATATTTTGTCAATAGCCTATTGTGTGTGTATCTCTAATACAACATTATTTGAACCACCACTACCAATAATCAAATCGACAACTCATTAACCGTGGGATTTTTAAGTTGGTCCCTGACTTGAAATGAGATTTTTAAAAGTGTTTTGTACATGAAATATATTACATAAAAGCTTATAACACTTAAGCATGTGAAAGATAGTTTAAAAGAAGAAAAAGGTGGCAGTATTAGAAGAAATGTCTAAATCAAATGCATTGTTCACTTGTAGTCTTAAAAGGTTTTGCACCTTGTGAATAAAATAATAAGTGTTTTTCGTCATTCCATTTCAGAACAACTCAATATTCTGGAATAATGCATAGGAGGGAGTTTTTAAGCATTTGACTATTTTAAAAAACAACAGACGGAACAGTAGTTGTAATCTTTAGAAATCTAATGAAGATGCAAAAGAGGAACAATTGTTTAGATACGAGGTTGGTAGAGGTAAAATACAAAGTTTTCATATATAAATAAAAGTTAAGAGCATCTTCTAACCACTGCTTCAAGAGTAAAAACAAAAGTGGAAAACAACCAATAATCAGTGATATAGATTATTTATATATTTCAGCAAAAACAAACATGTCAATTTTAGTTGCCTGAACAAAAGAACATATATACATGTCAAACAGATTTAATCAAAACCAAAAACATATCAAGTATTTAACTTGAATTAAATATTTTTAAATTAAATTTTGATTTTATTTTCTAAAGCAATTTTAAGAGAAATGTAAAACTTGAAAATAATTTACATTGAACACATTGAAGTTACATCGAAGTATTTTGTACAATTTTGAATTTGCTGAATGTGCTTGATTTTGCTTGGATGCTCTTCAAACATAGAATGAATATATTTTGCAAAATAAAGACAAAATATTATAAGCGCTCTAGCCTGTTAATTAAACAGATATATTTATATATATTGATTAGACAACATTAGAAATATAAAAATGTTATTGGATACAATAAGAAACATCATATACCTGAGGGAGCTCTATATATTCAAATGCTGGAATGACAAATGCAGTTTTTTTGTGAAAATTGGAATGTTTCAAATGAGCTCCAAATTTTTGCTGAAACTCTGGAGAAGGCTGAAAATCTCCATCCAAGAGGAACATATACTTAGATTTTACTTGTCTGGAAACACATTAAACAAAATGGAAAACTTTAACAATATAAATATATAGAATATATTCTTTAGTTCTTTTGTAATCTAGAAAATTTGTAAACCATCAATTGTAATTCAAGGTAATGTCAAATTGTTTTGAATTTCTATAACTGGAAAAAGCTATAACAAATGAAGGGTATTTTCAGAATAGTAAATAGTTATTAATAAACTTGGAAGAGAGTGGAGAGATGTCTTTTTCAATTAATTTCACTAAATAAACTATTGATTTTTATGCTAACTAAGAAATTGAAGCACTAACATTATCAGCAGAGATGAAATAATACAGTATTTTTAATCTACATTAAAAATTTTGCTTTTAAAATATATATGTAATAATAAATCAACTTTACATATTGAATTCCTATTACATATTTATTTTAAATATAAATTTCAATCATGTATTCATACAATGAGATTATATTTCTCAAAGATATTGAATGTCTAACTAGTAAAAATTTTCAAAATACTGCAGTCTATGCCAAGGAATAATTTGAATATGAAATAAAATGCAATCTTTAGAAAAAAATAATTGTTACATGATTAATAAGCTTTACAAAATGTTTTTAATTAATTTTTTCAACAGTATATAATAATCTGTCAAGACATTTACCTTTCCCTTAGTTAAAAAATATTATTATAATCCAAATGTTTGTTGATTGTTTTACATTTGGAAAAATAGAAAATTTTGCCTTATGTCTCAAAAAGTTATAAACATAGAATATAACATTTTGAGATTTATACACTACCATAGGTTTTTCAATTACTTTAAAAAAAGGTTTGTCACATAAAAATACAGCTGAAATGAACAGCTGAAGCAAGTTAAAAATGAAATTATAAACACCAACCAAAAAGTATAAAAAAAGTAGAAGCTTTTTAGAATTTATGCTTATACACGGAAAAAAAATTATGTTAATGGTAATGAGGGAAATATCACTAAAAGATGCATCAAACTTTCATTTTTAGAAAGATTCTTTTACTTTTCTAGAAAATTTTAAATGTCTATTTTACCTGACATGTTTATATTTATTAAAAAATTTCTATGTGTTCTTTGTTTTAATCAAATATTAGGTACGTAATAAACTACAATAAACAACACAGAATGTAATATGTAACTTAATTCTATAAATAACTAAACTAATATTTTGGATAAAAACATAAATTACCTGATGGCAATATTTCTTAATGCATTGATAGGATAGTCACCAGTCTTTGTAGATCCAAACACTAAAGTAACATGACTTGAAGGAGCAAGTTTAATATTTTTCAGTTTCTTTTGAATGTAAAGTCTATAAAAACATTTTATGTAATAAGATATTCAGTTTTCTTTTTATCATAATTGAATTTAGTTTTTAAATTTGTTTAGCATAAATTTTATTATACTCCTAAACTTTAAAATTATTTATCTAATTTCAAATGTTATTTTTATGTACCTTTTTTGTGTACAAATGTATAAATAATAAGGCATACATCAAAGTACAATTTAAAAAAAAAATAACCTTAATTTCTCACAATGCAATGGTGTTTGAATGTTATTTAAATGTTTATTGAGGCCAGTTACAATTGTGCAAAGAAAACAATGTTCTGAATATGAGCAGATGTTGGCCATTGTGTCAACATTGATAATATAAATAAGGGACATTAGATTGAGATTTGTTATGATACATGAAATTAGACATCAGAAATCAGGCACTTATTTTTAATCACTTTTCCTTTGGTATAATGATTTTAAATTAAATGTTGCAATAAAATTTTATGCTGATGTGCAACTTAAACTGGTTATTTTAAGTAGTTAGGCTAAGGGGTATCTTTTAAGAGTAACTTAGATGATAATATTCAGGTTTTAGTTTAATAATTGCGTTAATGTATGAAGGATACGATAAAGGGGCATTGTCAACTAAAATAATTCTTTCAGAATTTTTTTTTATTGTTAACAATACACATTCTTTCACAGTACAGCAAAACTTTTCCTGTTATTTACATTTGACATAACGTCTTTATTACCAAAATTAAACTACAGTTTAATAGTCCTTCGGATGCTAATAGATGGCATGAGAATCGCATTTTTGACAAGAACTTGACATTGCACCTTTATTTCCTGTACCCTTTATAATAAACAACTTTGTTTGTAAAAGAAACTTTATGTCTTTGAAGTCACATAAATGAATTTTTTTTTAATTTACTGAAGCATAAATTTTAATTAAAGATATTGAATTAATAAATTAAAAAATATTAGAAATAAAGTGTTTTTTTATTTTAATTCATTTACATGGGTATTTAAAAAAATAATATGTTACAAAAGACAAATTATATAGTTATTTTAATAACAATATATTACCTTTGCCAATCATAAGCTGACTTTTCAGCATGCTTTGTAGTTACATAAACAACTAATGAGACAGGTCCATCCCACAACTGAAAACTTCTTTCAAGTATTGCTAATCTATCCATAGAAACTTGAGTAACAAGAGTGATAAAGTGGTAGTGGTCTTTGCAGCTGGATTTAAAAAATCAATTTTAAACAAAATGCATTGAAGGTGTATACTTAATAATACTTTTATTGAATTTGGCTCTTGTTAATTAAATGAAAGGTTTTAAAATGTGAAGTTATAATACTATGTTTTAAAATAAAATATGTAATGTTAAAACAAATAATAAACATTCAAAATATTAGATACACAAGATATTTTATTGTCAAAAAAATATATTAGACTTAGGAAATCTTAAAAAGTTTATTTAATAAATATGTTCAAAATTGATAAGTTATACGAGGTGTGGCTAGAAAAAAACCGAACTAGCACAGGTGAAACAATAAAACGAATGCAATAAGGCTGAAAGTCGCCTGGCCTGTCACGTGACTCTTGCTCCGCCTACTGCTCGAGTTTTATCTGCCTCCTGCACTCAGTATGCCCGTGGCGTTTGTTCTAAGTAGTTGACGTTTTGTCTGTGCGTCGGAAAAATGTTGAGTGTACAGAAAGAACAGCGTGTTAACATCAAATTTCTTTTCAAACTTGGAAAATCTGCAAGTGAAACGTTTGTAATGTTGCAACAAGTGTACGGCGATGATTGTTTATCGCGAACACAAGTGTTTGAGTGGTTTAAACGATTTAAAGATGGCCGCGAAGACACAAGTGATGACGCTCGCACTGGCAGACCATTGTCAGCAAAAACTGATGCAAACATTGAAAAAATCGGTAAACTTGTTCGAGAAGATCGCCGTTTAACAATCAGAGCAATGTCTGAGTTGACAGGAATTGACAAGGAAAGTGTTAGGCAGATTCTTCATGAAAGTTTCAACATGCACAAAGTGTGTGCAAAAATGGTTCCAAAGTGTCTCACAATTGAACAGAAGGAACGCCGAAGAATGATTTGTTCTGACATCCTAGGAAACATTGAACGTGATCCCACCTTTTTACAAAATGTTATTACTTGTGATGAATCGTGGTTTTTTACTTACGATCCCGAAACCAAACGCCAATCGATGCATTGGAAATCTCCTGATTCTCCACGACAAAAAAAAGCACGAATGTCAAAATCGAAATTCAAGGCAATGATGATTGTTTTTTTTTATGTCAAAGGGATTGTACACATTGATTGGGTACCAGAGGGACAAACAGTGAATCAGCATTACTACATTAGCGTCCTGACTACCCTACGTGAGTGAGTACGGAGAAAACGGAACGATTTGTGGAAAAAAAAGACATGGATCCTGCACCAAGACAATGCCCCAGCTCACAATGCGTTGTTAGTGAAGACGTTTTTAGCCAATCACAACATTCCCATCTTAGACCATCCACCCTACTCACCTGATTTGGCCCCCTGTGATTTTTTTCTTTTCCCTAAAGTCAAGTCAGCTTTGAAAGGAACTAGATTTGAGAGTGTTGAAGCAGTAAAAGAAAAAGCGACGGAAGTAATGTATGGACTTACCGAAAATGATCTGCAGCATTTCTATGAACAGTGGAAAATTCGTATGGAGCGGTGTGTAGACCGAGGAGGAGAGTACATTGAAGGAGATAACATCAAATTGTAAATAATGGAAAATAAAATTTTTTTATAGCATCAGTTCGGTTTTTTTCTAGCCACACCTCGTATTAGATATAAGTATCAAATGATTTCATATAATTAAGTCATCAAGACATTTTGCTACTTAACTGCTGGAAATGTATGGCATTTCAGAATTCTTAGTCATATTGTTTTTCAAAGTGGCTTTAATAAATTTGGTCTAAAAGCATTAAGTTTTATGTCCTTTCTATTAGCAATTTACTCTTAAAATGCTATTAGTCTAATTAATAAGTTCTAAATACCTAAAAATGTAAACCGATTATTTTGAAAATTATCACATGCATAGGTAAAAAGTATTTTTCTACTATAATTAACACAACCTATAAAATTTTAAATTAAAATGCTAAAATAGTATATATAAAATTTTAAATATAAGTTGCAAATTAAGATCAGTCAATAAGTAATGTTTGTTCATTGTAAATCTGCAGTTTAGTTTAATTTAAAATAGTTTAATCCCTTTGTATTGAAATTTATAATATATAGTTTATGAATTTGACTATTAAATTTTATAAATAATTTTTGGAAATAATATATTTCTTATAATTCCATATGCACAACAAACATAAGTCCTTTTGAAAGCTGATATTAGATATTTAAGTTTATATTGGGAAACAAGGTTATATTTTGGACATTTGTTTAAACTAGGTTTCAGAAACCTTTTAGTATTTTAGAAAGCATTTTAGCTAAAATCTCAAAAATCATTTTAGCTCTTTTAAAAAAATCTTAACAGTTTAAACGGAAGAAGGGGAGAGGAGGATGCAATATGCATTGGGAAAAGGTATGAAATAAGAATTCTGTTAAATGGATAATCACTAAAAAATGTGTGCTTTTTAAAAAAAAAATCATTTTTAAACATTTTTTTTTAGAAATTGACATTATAATTTTAGCAAAAGTACTTAGTAGAATTTTCACTAAATATTCTGCTTTTTTGCATTGTACAAGAAAAACAAACAAACATAGCTTAACACTGATTGAATACTTAAAAAAAAACAATAAAAATTAAAATTTGCTTCCACTTTTCTATATGAGCATTGTATTAATCTATAGGGAAAACTTACTTTTGTAGGTTCCAACTTATAAAATGTGATTATATGTTTGAGTTGGAATAATCAACATATTTTTTACTAAAATTAAGTAAAGTTATAAACAAAGCATAAGTACCTTTTATTATTTGCCTTGACAATTTCCTCTATTTTATCGATTGCCAGGGAAATTTTTTGTTTTTTCAATCTTTCTGGGCAAACTTCAATTAATTTTTTTGTCATGTCATAAGAGGAAACTAGTAAAAAAGTACAAATTAAAACTGATTATTAAACTTATACTTTTTTAGATGAAATAATTACAAATAGTTTAATTTTTTTATTCCTAAAGTTAAAATTTAATATATTGGGGAGGCCAGCATACCAGGGATGCATACTTACCAAGGGACATTTGACTTTAAAAATCAGGAGTGTATATGAAAATAATTTTGTCAGGGTGACAATTTCAGTTTTGTGTTCCTGAAGTAACCCATTCAGGTTTGTGCTGTTGGGTCAACAGATGATTTTTTTAAATACTTTAATGTGTTTTAGTAAGTAAGATTAGGTAAAGGTATTTAACATTTTTTATTTTTCATATTTTATCTGGTCTACTTGCAGCTATAATTTATTTTGAACACTTTCCAACTATAATTTTTGTATATTGAATGCCTGATCCCATAATCTAAAACTGTCAGAATGTTAGACTGAATTCAATATATGGGTTTTACATACCAAAGAGCACATGCTACTGTTGTACCCAGGGGCAAATGCAAATTATTATATAATTGAAGAATACAGAGGAAAAACCCAATTTTGAGTAGAACCCAATTTAAAGTATAGCCATGAATAGAATGACCTGTCAAAGCAAATATTCAACTTTATTTTGAAGTGCAATGATAGGGTTTTCACTGATAAGGAATTCATATTCAGAATCTACACCTTAATGCGATGATGGGTTTTTTCCTCTCAATAATTTTATAACTATGGCTCGTGTCAATTAATGCATAATTGTTTATATCTCAAATGTTTGATTTATGTTAAATGATCTTTGTTAGAATTATTTAACTTAATGACTGAATAATTATTATGGGGGGTGAAGAAAAGCTAATATAATATAATTAGTACTTTGAATAAATTGCCAATTATAAAAAAAACCTGCCTATTATTTTCCATGCACAATTGTTAATATCAACTCACTTGAGCATATAGAGGTATATTCAACTTCTATATCAAAGAGAAATTATAAAAGTTTATCAAATTGAACACAATAAAAAATATTGTACATCTAAAAATGTGCTTGAAATCAGTATATTTATTTGAAAAAAAAATATTGGTAAAATGGCAAATTTGGAATAATATAACATAATACCATTTCTTTAAAAAAAAAATTTTAATGAGTAGCTCAAATGCAAAAGCAGTTATATGCAAACATTATATTTTGGTATCAATAGGTACTTTATAATTTTGGCTGCTATTTTAAAACATAATAGAAAAGCAAAAACCGATTTTTATTAAAAAAAGAAGTCAACAGAAGTGAAATGAGCTATATCCAGCAAACATAGCTATATAAGCGAGTTGCAAAACAAGTTAAAAGCCTTGATTCAGTTGCAATTTAAATTGCAAAATTAAAATTTAGATTGTAACTGATATTATTAATCAGAGAACATAAATACTTTTATGAAAAATTGTTGTATTTTTTCTTTACTTTTAGAAAAAAAATATTATTGTATTAAAAATAGCTAAGTTTTGACAGGTTTTCGCAATTTACTTAAAAAAGCTTTTAGTGTAGATAGCTGCTTTTGAATCTAGCCTACTCATATCAAACATTTTTATTTATTAAAAATTGTACTTACAAAAATTGTGATACATACAAACATATATTACAAACTTTATAGTTTGATTCAAGTATTTTGGTACATAAATACTTTTGAGTACAAATTAACTGAAATTTCAAAAATGTAAATTTCTGATCAAATTTAAAATTTTACTTGAATTTAACTAAAAATTTTGGTAATTAATTTGAATGTCTAATTTTTTGTTTTGAGAAGTCTTGTTTCTTTAAATTAAAATTTATTTGGGCTCATTAGAGTATTTAGAAACACGTTGGAATGAGTATAAAAACAATACATACACCAGTGTTAAAAATTGCGTTATAAATATAGAGGTAGGTGAATAGGATCAGGTTATTACTGACACATGTACTACTACTAAACAGTTTTCATAACTCTTAGAATACAGGCTCTCTAACTAGAGAGCCTGTATTCTAAGAGTTATGAAAACTGTTTAGTTTATTGAGTTCATTCATAAAACTGTGGAATTGAAATTAAGTTAATCTACATTATTACCTGTGAGAAAAAGTTTGAAAAATAGACCATTGTTGAAGTGTTTGTGTAGTTATTTGCTGTTCTACCCATAATCAAATAACATCAACAGGGACAAATTTTGCAAATGGGGAAACTGTTACCAACCACTCTGCCAAGTTGCTTAACCAACCAATCATTCAAGCCTTAATCAACATCAAGCTTCTATTGGTTAGTTTAGAAACTTTGCAGAGCGGTTGGCAAAGTTGTCCTGGTTGACGGTACTTATTTTGTAACAGTTTTAAATGTTATATATTTTACAAATAAGTGATTTTCTTTTCTTTTAAGTAGAATTGTCTAATCAGAGCCTGAATGTGAAAGTTTTGCAACAAAAGCAAATTGGAAAAGTCGGATTTTGTCAAGGTTCTTTCCTTCAAACATTTTTGGTTAATTTTCCATAACATGTAAATTAGAATTTGTTACGTATTTTACACTGAAAGAAAGTATTTGATAATTTTGTTTAAGTATTGAGCGTAGTAGTAATAATATACATACCATGAGGAATTAGCACTACATCAGTAAAATGTATACTCCCCGTATAGCCATAACACATTAGCATTACAGTAACACTAGCAATGGTAGTTCTACCTGCAGGAAAACTTATACTTCGAACTGTCAGTGGATCAATGTTTGAAGGAAAATTAATTCTGTGACAAAGAGAAGATAAAGTTTATTTAATAACAATAACTTCCAACAAATTTTGAATATGTTAAAAAATAACTACATTTCACATAGAAGAAAGAATAAAAGGAGTCATTAAATCTATATACGGGTCATTACCTAGAAAGTGTAACTTTTAAGAGACGGAAATTGTTTTCAATAAAAATAATTGAAATTAATTTACACAATACTTCTAGAAAATGAATATAATGCAAAAGTTTAATGAATATTTATATACTTTTAAAAGCCATCTTTTTGGGAGTACCGTAATAACTTGCATATAAGGTTATTACCAATGTTTAGAATATAAGTTGTTTAAAAGGGAAGGAGGATTCAAACTAAACCTTGGTAATCAAGTTTCTTGATTCCAGTGCCCATTAAGTGATCTAACTGAAGAACATACGGCTCATCATATAATTATTAGAGAAATTTTTCATATAGGAAAATATAACGCTTATATGCAAGTTTTCAATTCTAAACAAAAAAGAAATCCTTTTAACAGTAGGAGATTAATTTACACACAAATCGGCTTATATGCAAGTATAAATGGTGATTACAATTTAAAAAAGTATTATGAAACAATTATACTAAAAAAAATATTTAAACTTTAAAGAAGTGAAAACAACTTAACAATTTCAAAACTCGCTTGAGTGTTGGTGAGTTAAAAATCTCAAAACCCATTGATTAAGAGAATAAATCATGGTAAAAACTTAAAAACTAGATGAAACTTTGTTATTGCAAAGTGATAAAGACATGGTAACAAAATTTTTATTACTTACTGAACATATTCAACATTTCCATCATTTAGCTTAATTTGAGCTAATGCACCAAATGAAGCTCCAGTTGCCTGAAAAAATTGCAAATAATCAATTTGATTTAAAAGAATTGTAAAAGCAAATGTATTGTATGTCTAAATTTTTTTTAAAATCTGAATTTTAATGTATAGAACATCCTTTATACTGATACATGTAATATTAAAACATATTTTGAAGAAGTTTTGATGATGTAATACATAATTTTTTTTTCACAGTTTGTGAAATTTTATACATTTTTAAGTAATTGAACCTATTGTTAATTTTATATTTATTAAAAGACCCCAAAGTAGTACAATGTTATATATTTTTTCACTTAAAAGAACACTCAACAACCCTTAAAATTATTTCCTTCCCATTTTCAACATCCCCTGCTTTTGCTATAAAAACATTGTGATGCTACTCTTGAAATCTCTACAAACCTACCACTCAAAAGAAAGTACCCATTATCTTTTTGAGATAAGAATTGACACTTACAACCCTACAATTCAACACACCAAAAAACCCTGAACAGCCAGAAAGAAATGTGACATTGGATGTCTCGATCAGTGGTCTTGGCCGTTTCATAGATTTTGGAAGAGATACCAAAGTAAAAAGTGGGGGTTGGGAAAAATATCTTAAATACTAGGTATTAATTGTGTTGGGAACAACTGGTGTCATAAAATGATGTTAACCTTCTTTGTGCAACGATTTCTGTTGAGCAGTGAAATAAACCTTTGTTACTGACTCCTATGTTCATTTTGTTTTTGAGATCCTTTTGTGTACAGCTTTTTTATTGCATTCAGTTGTTGTGACTGCTAAATGAACTGCCTATTTTTTGGAATAGATTGGTACTAGGACTCATTCTAAGCAAAATTTACGGCCCAATCCCAACTGTGGCCAATTTTTGAAAAACTTCTACAGCAATTTATTTTTGGAATCCTTTGATCACTTGGGGAACTCAAAATGATGTGGCATTCAATAGAAGATAGAATCATCTGTCTTACTCACAGATATTCTAATGGATAAGAAGCATTTACTTTTGTTTAACTCATCTCTGTTAAGGGATTTAGAAAATTTAATAAAAAACAAAGATTCAAATTAAATTTCGTTTTTCTGAATTTCTAATTACAATTTGTTTGATTTTATGACTGCCCATTTCAAATTTAAGACAGCCCATTTGTAATTTATGACTGCCCATTTAAGCCATGACTGCCTGTTAGAATAGGTACTGATTAGTACATCTTTGCTAGATCCAGATAATTGTTTCACAAGTTAAGATTTTTTTTACATTTGTTATAACTTAGCAAGATTATATCAAATATTTCAGATCAGACCTTATGTATTCAATTATATGTAAAAAAAAATATTTTCATGACTTATTCAATAAAAATTGATTTTCTATAGACCTCTATTAACCACTTCTGTGTGGACCTATCTGGGAGACCACTTCTGTGTAGAACCATAAGTGGTCTCCTTAGAGAGGTTTCACTTAATATTTTTTTAATTATTAGCAAGGTTTTAGATTTTTTCTGATAACTACAAGATATTAAATTACTAAAATTACACATTAGGTAGAATTCTAATTTGAAGATATTTTATATTTTGAGACACTAGTATAACTATTTTTTTTAATTTACTAAAATGCAAGAGAAAAACAAATATTAATTATGGTTTAAAGTAAAAATTATATATTAATATTGATATATTATATCAAAGTACTAAAAAATACTTGCTTGAGGTTCCAGTTGATCAGCAGTTGCAGTAATTGAAAGTTCAAAGCCACTTATATGAGAATCTTTAGTAAAAGTTACATATTGATAAATTGCTCTGATGCCATCAGCTTTACAGATGGTGCTGAAACCCTATAAGATATAATACATCAATACAAGTAAAATCCATTTTAGACATTACCTAAGCAAAATTGTCGTATTGTTTTAATGCAAAGACTGTGGTTAGTAATTTTAGCCTTTGTCAATGATTTGAAAAGTTTTGGAAGAATATATCTGCAAACATTGGTTTTCAAATTTTGATTCTATAAAGAAATTTTTTATGTAAACACTAAAATATTTTACAATAAGTATTTCAATGCAGTACCATCATTCATCTAAATTTATGAATATATAATTGATATATTTATATAAATGTTTACCAAACATGTGGGTGATCAAACAAAAATGAGCTGAAATTCTATATTCATGGATGCCGATATGAACATTAATTAAATTAAAAAAAAATTCAACAAAATAAAATTCCCAGAATCTTACTAATTAGTGGAAAAATCATATGCCTGATCTACATAAAAAATTGTTCGAAAAACTGAAAATACAATTTTTAAAATTATTATAATAAGAAATTTTAAGTTCCTTAGCTATAAGTTATTTAGCAAAGAAAGAAATATAACAATTACTCTTTCTCAAAAATTCATACATTTGTGTGAAAAATCATACAAATTGGTAGAAATTTTATTTCAAAAATAAATTATTGCTCAATAATGATTTTTAGATGTTTAAAAGTTTCAATATCTAAAAAAATAGAAAATTTCATAGCATGTGTTAAATTTTGGAACTAAAGCAACTTCTTTGTGGAAATTATAAATATTTAGTTTTCTTGGCAATGCAAAAAGAACTCTTATACAGTTTTATAAGTAGTTTGAATACAGTATGAGCATTTGTAAATTGTATGGGGTATTTGAATAATGAGTATAATACATCATGGTGTTTTTCTAACTTTATAAAAATTGATCTATACACATAAATTTATTTTGATTCCTTAATTCTTAAACTTTTGCTTTAGAAACAGAAAATTTGTCACCAATAAACTAGTTCACATATTAGATTTCTCCCTTGCACATTCATGAGAGCATACCTCACCATGGATAACCTCTTACCGAAATATTCATTTAAGCACAAAATAGCTTTGTTATCATTTCTTATATTTTGTACCTTTATTTTAAGTGTCTTGTAGGGCTCAGAACAATTTCAAGAGAAAATATTTCTTTATTAACATGGTAAAGCCTTATTATTAAGACACATCTAAACATAGAGCTTTTTAAAATCAAATTACATTGAACAAAATTTTTAAAGCAAACATAATTGGGTATTTCTTATACAAACTTGATTACTTTAAAATAATCTTTTTTATACAATGACTTTGTATTAATTTAAGCATATCTAAAGCAAAAGTATAGTTTTCAATGCAATAAATCTTAATGTAGAATCAACAAATTTATATAAAGACAATTGTAATTATTTAAAAAATCTATATGTTTTTACTTTTGAGCAAAAGGTCCATCTTTGGTTGAAACATCGTATATCAGTATCCCACTTTGCATGATCCATCCACCAGCCTCTAAGTGACAAATCTTCATTTGAAATTGTTTTACTAGACAGCACATTAAGAACTGACCGCATATTCCACGCAATGAGTTCTTTTTTTGAATGATGAATTCCATCTGTTTTTTTCCTGAAAAATATACAAAAATTTATTTATTCTGAGATTAGGGGAAATAACAATATTATCAAGAGTAAAAAAATGGGAACCTTAATAATTGTTTGTAAAATATGAGACAAAGTTGCCATTATATAAAAGCTCCAGTTTTACAGTAGTCAATAAAAAACATTAAGAATGCAGCATATTAATAATTTTAATCAGGTTATATAGTATTAAAATCAGAAGCCATTTATTATGTTACACTATTTCCCTTCCTATCTCATTCTTTCATCAACTCCTTGCTCTTTTTCCTTCTCTAGGATTTAAAAAATAATATTGCCTCATATTATTATTTAAAATCAATTTCTACATTGCATCAGGAACCACAATTGAAGACATGGATGCAAGAACAAGGCAGCTCCAGTTTTTAAAATTGTTCAGGAAAGACGAAAAACACTTAAAGTTTTTAATACAAAAGTACAGCTCCTTTTCCTTTATCTCTATTGCCATTGCATACAGCTGTCTGGTTACTAATCAATAGAGGATTTATAGGAACAAGTTATAAAATATAAATCAGAAAAATGTGGAGCTGCATTGTTCTTGCAGCCAGGTCTTCAATTCTAATTTTTAGTAAACAATTAGACAATATATTGGGAGATATTGGAGTGGACTAACCTAGCTTTGTTGTGCATCTGTTTGGTTCTCAACATTTGAAATTTAATTAATAATGTAAGTAAACATTGAAAACATATATATTATATATACACAGACTCACTTAAAACTGCAGTAGAAAAGAAATGCTAGTACCCGTCAAACTGAATTAAAATGGTAGTACCCGTCAAATGAAATTGCATTAAAATAACATTACCTGCTGCACTATGCTATTAATGTAAAATAATTTGTTAAAGTGCAATGAACGGTAACACTCTGGTGACTTTTCTGAAAGTTTCCGATATTCTAACCTATTATTAAAAACTGGTTTGTTGCTAATCAAAGAACTCTTTTTTTTCTCCCAGCAGGATTGATGCAAATTTTACCAGATTTGGCGAGAAATCAGGGTTACAATTCAATGGATTTTAACAAAACATTAAAAAAAATAGTATATTTTCAACAATAACAGTATTAATGTTGTTAAGAATCAATATACTTAAAAATTTAAGTAATATATGCATTATAATATTTACATTAAGAAAATATCATACCACATTTTTTCGTCTTCTGAGAAAAACCAGGATAGATGAATGTATATAATGAAAATCGACAGTAAAGAGTGAAATAGTATTACACAAAGTATTATTTGAAAAGTACTCGTCTGACGAAAAATCCTTTTCCATTTTGTTACAGAAGGCATTTTGTTTCAACGAGATTTAACTTTTCTATAGTTACTTTTTTGATAACATGTTCACATTATGATACTAGTTCTCTAAGCAAAATTGTGAATGTCTATGAAACAAACATATCAAAACAGTATCGCTCTCTTAATCATCAGCTGGCCACTGACATAAATCTCGAGCCGGTAAATTATAGAATGTTGTATTTTTCGTTTCATGAATTTTTAATAATCCAACTAACTGATATATTTTTATGTATTTAAAAAAAAGCTCTAGACGGTTTCGAAAATAATGCACGACAATTTTGTTTGCTATTCAACACAGAAGTAAGTTATTTTGATGTAATGATTTTTTTTCCCGATCCATGTGATTAATCGTGATTGATAATAACTCCAACAGATGGTAGCACTATTACAAACTAA